>JAPWDM010000031.1:785000-1360000 GCA_035578155.1 Brachynemurus nebulosus
ATTTATTTATGCAACAAATTTCAAAATGAAAGTGTTTTTTTTACGAACCGTAAGTTTGCGAAACAAGGCCGCAGACCAAGTTAAACAACTGCGACGAGTAAAAAAACACTCATTTTGCACGTGTTGCATACGATATTTTTTGCAATTCGCATGGTTGAGTATGGCTTGTAGAATCATCCATCAGAATTGGTTTAAATCTTACCATTTTGTATTTTATATACTAAAAAATAACATATTCAAAAATCATTTCATAATCTTCCGAATACTCTGCGGAGCCAACCATGTTAAAAACGTGACAACTAAACTTTGTGGACTTTGTATTATTGTGGACGACCAACAGAAAATAAGATATTTGCAAAAAGGCATATTCGGGGTTTTCGATTTCGAATAACTGTTTTAATCTACTATTTTTTTATATGACTTTTTTTGTTTATTAATTTTAATAGTAATGTAAAGGTCTATACGCTAATATATTATCAGACTAGTATTTTTGCAAAGGGAAAATTTAACGATATTTTGCATAATTTCTTAAATATTAATTTTTCGCCAAAATATTTCAAATTAAAGTTATAGATAATTATACAATCTACAAAAAAGTTCTTTACAAAATTTTTGTCAGACTCGCGGTTAAAAGGCTAATTGAGTAAATTTTTTTGACCTTCAAATCATCTTTGGTCACTTTTCGTTGTCGGCCCGCGCAACCGGACAAGAGATGGTCTGGCCGACAAAGCATTTTAGTAACTTCGAATGGTAAACTATTAGATGAAAAGTTAAATTTTCTTTAAATCGATGGGTAAACACTTTCTTATTATCGCCTCCCGGTCTATAAGTCTCATGAGTCGACTCTAGAACCGGTTAGTCGGTAGCCTAGCGCTAACATCTGTTGGAGATGTTTTAAAACAAATATGCTCATCTAAAATAATAATTTAATATATACATATAAAATAATAATTTTATAGAGCTAAGGAAAAGAAGTATTGCCAATGCCATGAAACCACTTTATTACAATAATAATTAATTGCCTTTGGTTTTACAAAATTATTATTTAACACTATGAGGCCCGAGCACTTTCACAGTAAACTTCCCCGGAAGCCGGCAATATTTGAAAAAAAAATTTATATAAACAAATACATAAAATAAAATGATTCAAACACTGAATAAATTCAATACCGTTCAACATTTACATATGTGTAAAACTGTAAACATACAGTCATAAACGCACACATAAACGTGATATGTACATACTACATAATTATACAATGACTACATTTAAATCAATTTTATTTAAAAACATAAATTATATTTTTTATGCATTTTTTGTTTATCTTAAAATGTTTTATATTTTATACGTACATAGAAACCAAAAGAGTAGTGTGTGTTGGTATGTATTTGTGTGTGTATGTGTTGGTATGTATGTATCGCACACATAATACGTAACCAACTTACTAATCAATTAATCATTGATCGCGGTCGGCCTCTGGGGATGTTTTGTTTGGTTTCGGATGCCGAAGCCATGGGACTGAAAGTGTTAATAACAGGTTGCCTTAAAACGTCACTAACCGATATCACTATATCAATATCAATGTATTGCCAGTAGAGTCCCTATAATCAAGGTCCTATAATAACTAATAGAGTCGTGACATGTCAGCCATTTTCTTTCCAAAAAAGAGCGGGAAGTTTCAAAATTAGTTACCACATGTTTAAGTAAATATTTTTGAGTACATAATTATTGTTAATAAGTTATGAATTAATAAAACATTAACAATTTTTAATTTAATTATTCTTTTTAGGTTAAACTAAATTATTTTGTTAATATTTAATTTATTTCCAAAGTATTTTACGCAAACTTTGGACAGAAAATGCCGGAACCAATCAGCGTTCAGCATATATGTCACGATCACGACCATGTCCCTGTCACTCTCCATTTAGTCTATTATAAAAAAAAATGGACCGTTTTTTGACGTCGCTGTAACTAATATACCAGATGGCGTTGATTTACTAGGGGATAAAATTAGAGTCGAAACATGAGGTTTAATAATTCGCTATTTTTCATCTAAAATAAATTGGAAATAAATTAAATATTTAAAAAAAATACTTTAATTCAACCTAGAAAGATTAATTAAATTAAAAAATTTTAATTCTTCGTTAACACATAACTTGGTGACGATACTTTTGCGCTCAATCATATGGTAATTAATTTTGACATCTATTTGATGAAAAATGCTCACATGTCCCAACTCTATTTAGTATACCCCCTATACCATTAGCGCCACGTAGCAAACTGTGACATGAAAAGGTCCGTCCTTGAAAACAAGTAGCAGAAAAAATAATATGGGCGGAAAATAAAAACCTTGTGAGAAAATATCATTTAACTTCATATCCGAACTGAATTCTCTCACATGTAACAATTAACACTTTGACGGTCATTGACGTCATATAATGTACAGTAAAACCTTACCACTTCATACAAAACGTCGTACGACGTCAACAATTGCACATACAGTGTACTAGCTGTCAAAATAGTGTATATATAACCAATTGGTCATTTCGTCATAATTCTTCCTGACCGTTATCGTGTTAATATAGAGACTCTATTGCTAATTGTTTATTTCCGTGAAATCAGTCCATAAAAGTACCTATAACCATACTATAAAAAAAAAAAAACTAATCAATTTCTTAATATTATGATATAACGTACAGACATTTTTATTTCTATCGCCTAAACATAACTGTAAATGATAGCTTCTAAGTTTCCCACTAGAGGCACCAGTAAGAATCTTTCCGTCACTAATACATTTTTAGTAAAAAAATTTTTATTACGTTTATTTGATTGAAAACAGAAAATCCTCAAATTTTATTGTTACTGCCATTTTATTAATGTAAATTAAAGCGATGTAAATAAATATTTTATAATTTCAGTTGTTTTGTAATTTTGTACTCCCTGAATAAAACAAATTACATACATTGACAACCACTTCGAAATTTTAAATTACAGTACCAAAAACTGACATAAGATAACAAGCTTTACTACTACAGTAGTTATTCCCAAATGGAAACCTCCGTCTCTCACTCACTCTTTATGTATTTATATATAAGAGAGAGAGGGAAAAGTATGAGCCATTTTCTCAAAATATGTAACAGTCTGGCACCAGGGCGGCGACACAGGTAGGTTGGGATCGTTGGGACTATATCTCTATCATGGACCATATATAATGGATGTCAAAGTCAATGTATTCAAAAAAGTGTCTAAAAATACTGGACATTCGTGTGCCTTAGATACCAAAGCGGTACAGTACTTATTCTCAAATGGAACACTCTCAAATGGAAACGCGACTTTCTCTATTATCTTTGTTAGCTTTTGAATAGAATCTTCTAGAATCTTTTTCAATGTTTAACTCAGTTATAAAGTGGGTTTTTCGATCGTTTTTAAAATAAACTTAACAATTTTTATTTTGCATCGCATCATTGTATATTATATAATTCGCTGACGTCACTATGTAAAATCGGAGTCAGTACCATTGGATATCCGCCATATAAAGTAATTTAAACTATAAGAGTTTAATTCATACATATGTAATTTCTATGTATTTCCTTATTATTAAATATCATCAACCGACATTGATGATTCTCAAATGGAAACACTGACTTCCCCAGTCCCGACGTGTTTCCATTTGAGAATAAGAACTGTATTTACATTCTGTTTTATCCGTTTAATGTGTTTAATGTTACTATATTCGCTATATTCACATCAGTATTTTGAGAATATTAACGCCACGAGTGGCGAAAAAAGAAAACCTAATTACTGCTATTTTCGTGGCCAATTTTGTCAATTCTTCCTATATAAGTTAGTCGTTCATTATATATGGTCCATGATCTCTATGATCGAAATTTTGTTACTAAAATTACAAAACTTCATAGTGAAAATTTGTGTTGATACTTCGTAATCTTTCATAAAAAAAGAATTCTGTCAACACGTATACCAATTAAAATAAAAAACAAGACATTTTCTTTAAAGAAAACATTTATTTAAACTGTAGCAAAGTATGAATGAAAACAGGAAACCCATTTACTATAATGACTTAAAATTAAAAGACACATCACCGGTGATTCTAAATACAATTCAAATATTTTTTCAAGAGTCTTATCATAGATACCGATTACTTTTGAATACTCTGGTGTAAAATCAACATAAAATAAAACATCACGACACTCTTCTGGATATAGTATACTGATTCGGGAATAAATCGATCTATCATTCTTCGGAAACTTAATACAACTATTTATAACATCGATAAAATTTTCAATTAACGCCAATACACGAAAATCAAAATTTGTACTGATAATCAACTGATTTAAGATTAAACTAACATTTTGAAAAAGACGTTTCGATGAAGCACAGTGTTTAAAGATTTCAAGAATTTGATCCGTTTTAATAAGGTTATATACATCAGATTTAATCTGTAAAAAATACTTTTGCTCATTGTAATCTTTATCTTCGGAGAGTTTAACTTCCTTGATGATTTTTAACGTAGCTTCTAAAATGTATTTTTCAATTACTGAAGACACATTATCCAGAAATAGTAATTCAAAATCTTTAGAAATAATATTTTCATTACCGTCACCTAAAAATAAAGTTAAAATAATTTTAATATTAAGCGTCAAAGGCATAGGTACCTAAAAATTATGAAAAAATAAAAAAAAAAAACAAATTAGGTCCGTTCAATCATGAAAAACCAAATCATGGAAACGAAAGCATACGCTGTATACTAGTGATGTCGAACCGAGGAGCAGTTAGTCGACTAATCAACTAAAATTGTTTTTCAGACAAAATTAGTCATTAGTCGAAAATATCGAATATATAATAGTCGACTAACCGACTAAATTTTTAATCGAATTCATGAATAGGGTAACCTATGTAACTCTTTCAAAAACGAGGTTTTATTTTTCATTTGATTATTGACCTTTATCTTTTTTTTTTTTAGAAAAGAAGGATATTAAATATGACATTGTGTTAGCCTCATAAAAGTGAAAAATCATACAAATAGAAAATTTTTTAGTTTTTATTTTTTGAAGTCCAATAAATAATATAAAAAAATTGTTAAATTAGTCGTTTTTAGTCATTTAAAAAAATTTCGGATCATCCGACATCACTACTTTATGCTAATGATGTCGGATAATCAATCGATTAATCGATTTAGTCGATTAATTTTGTTTAAATTTAGTCATTTTTTTAGTCGACTATTTTACCTTCGACTAAATGACTAAAATGATTAATTTTTTTTTAAATGAGTAATTTAATTCTTTTCTGTATTATTTATTAAGTTTCAAAAAATAAAAACCCAATAATTATCTATTTGCATAATTTTTCACTTTTATGTGATATATCATATCTTCCTTTTTCTATTAAATGTTGATAATTGAAAAGGAAACATCATTTATAAAAGATTTACATAGGTTACCCTATTCATAAATTCGACTAAAAATTTAATCGATTAGTTGACTACACTATGCTCGATATTTTTGACTAATGGCTAATTTTATCTGAAAAATAACTTTAGTCGATTAATCGTCTAACTGACTACTCTTCGGCTTGACATCACTACTTTATACAACAAAAGACATGGCGTGTTTATTCAGTCTTGGCCCACAGAACATAACTCTGTGTAGTTCCATGATAATAAAAAGACCAAAAAACACATCAATTTTATTTTTCATAAAAGATTATGATCATCTACAAAAAGAAAAACGTGAAGTCTGACAGACCCAACCCATAGTTTTTATTTTTAAAATAAATATGATAACACAAACCATTTTTGCTCAAAATATCGAGAAAGAAGTCTTCTGTTGTGGACAAATCAATAAAATTTCGAAATAAAAAATTGCATATTAATGAAATAGTTTCTTTTACTCCAGGTAGCTGTCTAATATTGTTCAAAGCACAACCTAAATTTAATATATTTTTGATATTCTGCTCGGATTCGTTTCCATTGGGAATCACTCCAGATAACTTTGAATCACCATCAAAATTTGTAAGTTTTAATACTGGTGGTTGCAACAGTTTATTTTCAAATTGTTTAGAAATGAAACTGTGTTCTATTTTCTCTCGGGCTTGTTTCAATTTTACAATTTCCAAAGATTTATTGTAACTTTCTTCAATATTATTATTCGTTGATGAGAAATTAGCATCTAAAATATTTCTGTACAATCGTAATTCATCTATACATAGCGTATTATTTTCAAATTGTTTTTGGATTTTATTCAAAATTACGGTGAGTGTTTCGGGTGTATAAATGTCATGTCCTTCAATACTGGATACTTGGCACCAAGAATGTATTAAATAAATTATTCGCTTTTCGATAGCCTTTTCTGCTGACGTAGGATTCGAGTCGTAACATTTCGACAGAATTTCACTTAAAACATTCGCTAAATGACTGATAAGTTCCCGATTTAAAAATGGGTTTGGACTACTTCGCCATAAGTTTCTGATTTTGTCTCTAGAGAAGTTTTTTGGTAATTTAGTTTCATCACAGTAAATAAAGCCTTCTTCTAATATAAATTTTAATAAATCATCATCCATTATTTTACATAATTTTTTTGCAAATTTATTTTCTTTGACAATTAACCTCACTTTTACTTCATAAACAAGCACATAATTCTGACATTTGTTTGACAGTTTGTCATTGATCTACATGCGCTCCAAGATTCCAGTAACTATATAATTGATGATGACAATGGTTTACTTCCGAGGCCAGTTACGTATTCGTACATTTTAGTAATTGACGCGTTATTAGGAATTATGAAACTGTTAAAAAAAGTCTATTAATTATGTTACATATTATGGCAAATTAAAATTGGTTAAGAACTGTGAAACTTTTAATTACGAAATTTCTTTCTTTTTCTTTATCTTTTCATTTTTTTTAATTGAATATTACACTGAGTATGCTCATTTTTAAATTTAAAATACTGTACGTCAGAATTATTTGTTAATTTTGTTTTATTCTTTATATGTTCCTAAAGAATTTTTTTAAGTGAGTTTTTGTCATTTAAGAAAATTCTTTAGGATGTGAGTTTTTATCATTTAATGTTTAACATAAGGTATCTGTTGTGTTAGTTTTCGGCTCTTTTCGATGTGTTTTAAGGATTTTTTGTTATAATAAATAAATTATTATAACACATTAATTATGTGTTATAATAATTTATTTATGCAACAAATTTCAAAATGAAAGTGTTTTTTTTACGAACCGTAAGTTTGCGAAACAAGGCCGCAGACCAAGTTAAACAACTGCGACGAGTAAAAAAACACTCATTTTGCACGTGTTGCATACGATATTTTTTGCAATTCGCATGGTTGAGTATGGCTTGTAGAATCATCCATCAGAATTGGTTTAAATCTTACCATTTTGTATTTTATATACTAAAAAATAACATATTCAAAAATCATTTCATAATCTTCCGAATACTCTGCGGAGCCAACCATGTTAAAAACGTGACAACTAAACTTTGTGGACTTTGTATTATTGTGGACGACCAACAGAAAATAAGATATTTGCAAAAAGGCATATTCGGGGTTTTCGATTTCGAATAACTGTTTTAATCTACTATTTTTTTATATGACTTTTTTTGTTTATTAATTTTAATAGTAATGTAAAGGTCTATACGCTAATATATTATCAGACTAGTATTTTTGCAAAGGGAAAATTTAACGATATTTTGCATAATTTCTTAAATATTAATTTTTCGCCAAAATATTTCAAATTAAAGTTATAGATAATTATACAATCTACAAAAAAGTTCTTTACAAAATTTTTGTCAGACTCGCGGTTAAAAGGCTAATTGAGTAAATTTTTTTGACCTTCAAATCATCTTTGGTCACTTTTCGTTGTCGGCCCGCGCAACCGGACAAGAGATGGTCTGGCCGACAAAGCATTTTAGTAACTTCGAATGGTAAACTATTAGATGAAAAATTAAATTTTCTTTAAATCGATGGGTAAACACTTTCTTATTATCGCCTCCCGGTCTATAAGTCTCATGAGTCGACTCTAGAACCGGTTAGTCGGTAGCCTAGCGCTAACATCTGTTGGAGATGTTTTAAAACAAATATGCTCATCTAAAATAATAATTTAATATATACATATAAAATAATAATTTTATAGAGCTAAGGAAAAGAAGTATTGCCAATGCCATGAAACCACTTTATTACAATAATAATTAATTGCCTTTGGTTTTACAAAATTATTATTTAACACTATGAGGCCCGAGCACTTTCACAGTAAACTTCCCCGGAAGCCGGCAATATTTGAAAAAAAAATTTATATAAACAAATACATAAAATAAAATGATTCAAACACTGAATAAATTCAATACCGTTCAACATTTACATATGTGTAAAACTGTAAACATACAGTCATAAACGCACACATAAACGTGATATGTACATACTACATAATTATACAATGACTACATTTAAATCAATTTTATTTAAAAACATAAATTATATTTTTTATGCATTTTTTGTTTATCTTAAAATGTTTTATATTTTATACGTACATAGAAACCAAAAGAGTAGTGTGTGTTGGTATGTATTTGTGTGTGTATGTGTTGGTATGTATGTATCGCACACATAATACGTAACCAACTTACTAATCAATTAATCATTGATCGCGGTCGGCCTCTGGGGATGTTTTGTTTGGTTTCGGATGCCGAAGCCATGGGACTGAAAGTGTTAATAACAGGTTGCCTTAAAACGTCACTAACCGATATCACTATATCAATATCAATGTATTGCCAGTAGAGTCCCTATAATCAAGGTCCTATAATAACTAATAGAGTCGTGACATGTCAGCCATTTTCTTTCCAAAAAAGAGCGGGAAGTTTCAAAATTAGTTACCACATGTTTAAGTAAATATTTTTGAGTACATAATTATTGTTAATAAGTTATGAATTAATAAAACATTAACAATTTTTAATTTAATTATTCTTTTTAGGTTAAACTAAATTATTTTGTTAATATTTAATTTATTTCCAAAGTATTTTACGCAAACTTTGGACAGAAAATGCCGGAACCAATCAGCGTTCAGCATATATGTCACGATCACGACCATGTCCCTGTCACTCTCCATTTAGTCTATTATAAAAAAAATGGACCGTTTTTTGACGTCGCTGTAACTAATATACCAGATGGCGTTGATTTACTAGGGGATAAAATTAGAGTCGAAACATGAGGTTTAATAATTCGCTATTTTTCATCTAAAATAAATTGGAAATAAATTAAATATTTAAAAAAATACTTTAATTCAACCTAGAAAGATTAATTAAATTAAAAAATTTTAATTCTTCGTTAACACATAACTTGGTGACGATACTTTTGCGCTCAATCATATGGTAATTAATTTTGACATCTATTTGATGAAAAATGCTCACATGTCCCAACTCTATTTAGTATACCCCCTATACCATTAGCGCCACGTAGCAAACTGTGACATGAAAAGGTCCGTCCTTGAAAACAAGTAGCAGAAAAAATAATATGGGCGGAAAATAAAAACCTTGTGAGAAAATATCATTTAACTTCATATCCGAACTGAATTCTCTCACATGTAACAATTAACACTTTGACGGTCATTGACGTCATATAATGTACAGTAAAACCTTACCACTTCATACAAAACGTCGTACGACGTCAACAATTGCACATACAGTGTACTAGCTGTCAAAATAGTGTATATATAACCAATTGGTCATTTCGTCATAATTCTTCCTGACCGTTATCGTGTTAATATAGAGACTCTATTGCTAATTGTTTATTTCCGTGAAATCAGTCCATAAAAGTACCTATAACCATACTATAAAAAAAAAAAAAACTAATCAATTTCTTAATATTATGATATAACGTACAGACATTTTTATTTCTATCGCCTAAACATAACTGTAAATGATAGCTTCTAAGTTTCCCACTAGAGGCACCAGTAAGAATCTTTCCGTCACTAATACATATTTAGTAAAAAAATTTTTATTACGTTTATTTGATTGAAAACAGAAAATCCTCAAATTTTATTGTTACTGCCATTTTATTAATGTAAATTAAAGCGATGTAAATAAATATTTTATAATTTCAGTTGTTTTGTAATTTTGTACTCCCTGAATAAAACAAATTACATACATTGACAACCACTTCGAAATTTTAAATTACAGTACCAAAAACTGACATAAGATAACAAGCTTTACTACTACAGTAGTTATTCCCAAATGGAAACCTCCGTCTCTCACTCACTCTTTATGTATTTATATATAAGAGAGAGAGGGAAAAGTATGAGCCATTTTCTCAAAATATGTAACAGTCTGGCACCAGGGCGGCGACACAGGTAGGTTGGGATCGTTGGGACTATATCTCTATCATGGACCATATATAATGGATGTCAAAGTCAATGTATTCAAAAAAGTGTCTAAAAATACTGGACATTCGTGTGCCTTAGATACCAAAGCGGTACAGTACTTATTCTCAAATGGAACACTCTCAAATGGAAACGCGACTTTCTCTATTATCTTTGTTAGCTTTTGAATAGAATCTTCTAGAATCTTTTTCAATGTTTAACTCAGTTATAAAGTGGGTTTTTCGATCGTTTTTAAAATAAACTTAACAATTTTTATTTTGCATCGCATCATTGTATATTATATAATTCGCTGACGTCACTATGTAAAATCGGAGTCAGTACCATTGGATATCCGCCATATAAAGTAATTTAAACTATAAGAGTTTAATTCATACATATGTAATTTCTATGTATTTCCTTATTATTAAATATCATCAACCGACATTGATGATTCTCAAATGGAAACACTGACTTCCCCAGTCCCGACGTGTTTCCATTTGAGAATAAGAACTGTATTTACATTCTGTTTTATCCGTTTAATGTGTTTAATGTTACTATATTCGCTATATTCACATCAGTATTTTGAGAATATTAACGCCACGAGTGGCGAAAAAAGAAAACCTAATTACTGCTATTTTCGTGGCCAATTTTGTCAATTCTTCCTATATAAGTTAGTCGTTCATTATATATGGTCCATGATCTCTATGATCGAAATTTTGTTACTAAAATTACAAAACTTCATAGTGAAAATTTGTGTTGATACTTCGTAATCTTTCATAAAAAAAGAATTCTGTCAACACGTATACCAATTAAAATAAAAAACAAGACATTTTCTTTAAAGAAAACATTTATTTAAACTGTAGCAAAGTATGAATGAAAACAGGAAACCCATTTACTATAATGACTTAAAATTAAAAGACACATCACCGGTGATTCTAAATACAATTCAAATATTTTTTCAAGAGTCTTATCATAGATACCGATTACTTTTGAATACTCTGGTGTAAAATCAACATAAAATAAAACATCACGACACTCTTCTGGATATAGTATACTGATTCGGGAATAAATCGATCTATCATTCTTCGGAAACTTAATACAACTATTTATAACATCGATAAAATTTTCAATTAACGCCAATACACGAAAATCAAAATTTGTACTGATAATCAACTGATTTAAGATTAAACTAACATTTTGAAAAAGACGTTTCGATGAAGCACAGTGTTTAAAGATTTCAAGAATTTGATCCGTTTTAATAAGGTTATATACATCAGATTTAATCTGTAAAAAATACTTTTGCTCATTGTAATCTTTATCTTCGGAGAGTTTAACTTCCTTGATGATTTTTAACGTAGCTTCTAAAATGTATTTTTCAATTACTGAAGACACATTATCCAGAAATAGTAATTCAAAATCTTTAGAAATAATATTTTCATTACCGTCACCTAAAAATAAAGTTAAAATAATTTTAATATTAAGCGTCAAAGGCATAGGTACCTAAAAATTATGAAAAAATAAAAAAAAAAAACAAATTAGGTCCGTTCAATCATGAAAAACCAAATCATGGAAACGAAAGCATACGCTGTATACTAGTGATGTCGAACCGAGGAGCAGTTAGTCGACTAATCAACTAAAATTGTTTTTCAGACAAAATTAGTCATTAGTCGAAAATATCGAATATATAATAGTCGACTAACCGACTAAATTTTTAATCGAATTCATGAATAGGGTAACCTATGTAACTCTTTCAAAAACGAGGTTTTATTTTTCATTTGATTATTGACCTTTATCTTTTTTTTTTTTAGAAAAGAAGGATATTAAATATGACATTGTGTTAGCCTCATAAAAGTGAAAAATCATACAAATAGAAAATTTTTTAGTTTTTATTTTTTGAAGTCCAATAAATAATATAAAAAAATTGTTAAATTAGTCGTTTTTAGTCATTTAAAAAAATTTCGGATCATCCGACATCACTACTTTATGCTAATGATGTCGGATAATCAATCGATTAATCGATTTAGTCGATTAATTTTGTTTAAATTTAGTCATTTTTTTAGTCGACTATTTTACCTTCGACTAAATGACTAAAATGATTAATTTTTTTTTAAATGAGTAATTTAATTCTTTTCTGTATTATTTATTAAGTTTCAAAAAATAAAAACCCAATAATTATCTATTTGCATAATTTTTCACTTTTATGTGATATATCATATCTTCCTTTTTCTATTAAATGTTGATAATTGAAAAGGAAACATCATTTATAAAAGATTTACATAGGTTACCCTATTCATAAATTCGACTAAAAATTTAATCGATTAGTTGACTACACTATGCTCGATATTTTTGACTAATGGCTAATTTTATCTGAAAAATAACTTTAGTCGATTAATCGTCTAACTGACTACTCTTCGGCTTGACATCACTACTTTATACAACAAAAGACATGGCGTGTTTATTCAGTCTTGGCCCACAGAACATAACTCTGTGTAGTTCCATGATAATAAAAAGACCAAAAAACACATCAATTTTATTTTTCATAAAAGATTATGATCATCTACAAAAAGAAAAACGTGAAGTCTGACAGACCCAACCCATAGTTTTTATTTTTAAAATAAATATGATAACACAAACCATTTTTGCTCAAAATATCGAGAAAGAAGTCTTCTGTTGTGGACAAATCAATAAAATTTCGAAATAAAAAATTGCATATTAATGAAATAGTTTCTTTTACTCCAGGTAGCTGTCTAATATTGTTCAAAGCACAACCTAAATTTAATATATTTTTGATATTCTGCTCGGATTCGTTTCCATTGGGAATCACTCCAGATAACTTTGAATCACCATCAAAATTTGTAAGTTTTAATACTGGTGGTTGCAACAGTTTATTTTCAAATTGTTTAGAAATGAAACTGTGTTCTATTTTCTCTCGGGCTTGTTTCAATTTTACAATTTCCAAAGATTTATTGTAACTTTCTTCAATATTATTATTCGTTGATGAGAAATTAGCATCTAAAATATTTCTGTACAATCGTAATTCATCTATACATAGCGTATTATTTTCAAATTGTTTTTGGATTTTATTCAAAATTACGGTGAGTGTTTCGGGTGTATAAATGTCATGTCCTTCAATACTGGATACTTGGCACCAAGAATGTATTAAATAAATTATTCGCTTTTCGATAGCCTTTTCTGCTGACGTAGGATTCGAGTCGTAACATTTCGACAGAATTTCACTTAAAACATTCGCTAAATGACTGATAAGTTCCCGATTTAAAAATGGGTTTGGACTACTTCGCCATAAGTTTCTGATTTTGTCTCTAGAGAAGTTTTTTGGTAATTTAGTTTCATCACAGTAAATAAAGCCTTCTTCTAATATAAATTTTAATAAATCATCATCCATTATTTTACATAATTTTTTTGCAAATTTATTTTCTTTGACAATTAACCTCACTTTTACTTCATAAACAAGCACATAATTCTGACATTTGTTTGACAGTTTGTCATTGATCTACATGCGCTCCAAGATTCCAGTAACTATATAATTGATGATGACAATGGTTTACTTCCGAGGCCAGTTACGTATTCGTACATTTTAGTAATTGACGCGTTATTAGGAATTATGAAACTGTTAAAAAAAGTCTATTAATTATGTTACATATTATGGCAAATTAAAATTGGTTAAGAACTGTGAAACTTTTAATTACGAAATTTCTTTCTTTTTCTTTATCTTTTCATTTTTTTTAATTGAATATTACACTGAGTATGCTCATTTTTAAATTTAAAATACTGTACGTCAGAATTATTTGTTAATTTTGTTTTATTCTTTATATGTTCCTAAAGAATTTTTTTAAGTGAGTTTTTGTCATTTAAGAAAATTCTTTAGGATGTGAGTTTTTATCATTTAATGTTTAACATAAGGTATCTGTTGTGTTAGTTTTCGGCTCTTTTCGATGTGTTTTAAGGATTTTTTGTTATAATAAATAAATTATTATAACACATTAATTATGTGTTATAATAATTTATTTATGCAACAAATTTCAAAATGAAAGTGTTTTTTTTACGAACCGTAAGTTTGCGAAACAAGGCCGCAGACCAAGTTAAACAACTGCGACGAGTAAAAAAACACTCATTTTGCACGTGTTGCATACGATATTTTTTGCAATTCGCATGGTTGAGTATGGCTTGTAGAATCATCCATCAGAATTGGTTTAAATCTTACCATTTTGTATTTTATATACTAAAAAATAACATATTCAAAAATCATTTCATAATCTTCCGAATACTCTGCGGAGCCAACCATGTTAAAAACGTGACAACTAAACTTTGTTTCCAGCTGATTTTTACAAAATTATCTCCGTTCTATCTAGTTTTTATAAACATCTGTTTGTATAATTACCTTGTTTTACCTTTTTACACACAAATGATTCAATCTTTCAATAAAATTACAACCCACCTTCAGTAAAAATTTATTAATTCTTTTCTTTTTTGTAAAAGCCATCATAAAACCAGTCTTAAAACCTACACTTCATAGGTGAAAGATCTCTGAATCTCCTACATTTATGATTTAAAGCCTCTTCTTTAAATTAATTAGAAATTAACGTTTATGATTAATTTTCATAATTAATAAGTAGCATTTTTTTTTTTTTTTTATTAAGATTTATAAAATATTAAATATAAATTTTTAAGTTTTTATTTTATTTTATTTTATTTTTTTTTTATAGTACAAATTTTTATTTACATACAAATAGGTATATTTACATAAGAATTATTCTAAAATTAAAGATTATTTACATAACAAAAATGTATGTAATATTTTTATTGTTTTCATCATTGATAATTTTATTTTGTTGTTAAAAGGGTACTAGAAATAGTATTTCCAAAATTTACGAAGAAAACTGAACCGCTTTTCACTTTTGGGCAAATTAACATCTGTAAGTTTGGATAATTAATAACAGCAAGTATGGAAATAAGAGAAAATAAAATAATTAAGAACGTAAAAAAGTAGTTACAAATTAATTAATTACAGCATATGGTCATTTTAAACTCATAAATATTTTGAACTCTGCGATAAATTTGCGATTAATTTTTATTTTTTATTTTTTTATTTTGGCACTTAATGCTAATCAAAACTAGTATTACCTAATTACGTAGAATATACATTTAGAAAAAAGAAGAAAAGACTAAAATTTACATATTTATATTTGAAACAATTCCAATAATTGCTAAACTTGTTGTATTGAATCATTTTTCTGGGGTGAACTAATTTTTCGTTTATCACTACCATTATTTGTTGTGGAGTCTTCTAAAATATTTGACAAAGTCACTTGAAATTCATTTAATGATGGCGTTAACGACGCGTTATCGGACGTGTCTTCGTCATTTGTGTTTTTTGATTCTTCTGCTTTTATTTTTGTGATAAGGTTCATTAGTGTTGAGTGGTCATTACTTGTGTTTGTAGGTTCAATGTGAGAGAAGGGGGGTGTTAGTGACATTATTGTCGATAAATCCATATCCGGTGTTGGTGGAGGTGTACTACATGACGTGTTTTGTTTGTTATCCTCTGAATAATCTTTTTTAAATTCTTCAGAACAAATTACTGGTTTAAATACTTTTTCGTCGGTGATGTTTTTCTCGTTATTATTTAAATTCAGATTCTCAGTTTTTGTCGATGTCTCAGCAACTTTTAAATTTGATTTATTATCCTTGTTCAGCATTTCATTTGCTTTATTAATTTCTTCGTTCTTTTGGTTTTTATTCTTTTCCATATTATTTTCCTTATTTTCTTGATTCTCAGAGTTTTCTTTTGATTTGAATTTCTTCAGAAGTGAATCTGTTTTACGAACTGGTGGCACTGGTTTTATATTTAATGTTTCCATAAATTTATTTTTGTTATTATTCGGTCGTGGTAGACTATTGTCATGCGGTTTATAGTGTTCAATTACACCCAAATCCCAGTCTTCTAAACCGCCCCAAGAGTCGTCCGATTCGGCAGTTTCGGAATTGATACGCCGGCTGAATTTTAATTTGTCAACTAACTTGTTTGGTAACAGTGAACCAAAACTGCGACACCGCATCATATAGTTCTCTAACTTGCCAATTTTCTTATTTTCATTTGAGTTACGGATTTCGTTATTCGATTCGTTAATATTAATTTCGTGGTTATCGATATCTTTCGCCAAACTCAATTGTAGTTCGTTTATGTTCGGAAGGGAGACAGTTGAATGGTGTTTCATATGTTGTTTATAGAAACGTTCTTCGTCAATTTTACAAATATGTTTTTCAACAATGGTTTTTGTAATGGGATCCTCTTGAATTGGTTCTTTATTTTTATACAATTCATCTGATTTTTTGTGTCTATGACGTCTTGGTGGTGGTACTGGCGTTTTTGGATCAATTAAATCGGCAAAAATACTTTTAACACGATCCCGATCACTAGATGGCACTTCTAAATTGGCTTCTTGCCATTCAGATGCTTGTACGTTTTGTATTTTCTTTTCATTGTTGACTTCTTCTTTTATTGGCTGCTTTACTGATTCCGTTTTCGTTCCATATCTACAAGAAATAAAAAAAACGTATTATGAATTTAGATTTACTGAATTAATTATCTAGATACTACACGCGGTGACTATTGACCCAAATGACATAAATTTTTGAAGAATAAAACTCACATGAATACCTAGTTAATTACATAACTACAAACTTGAACGGTTCAGCTCCAAATACAATTATTTAAATAAAGAATATTTAAGAGAGGTTAAAATTTACAAGAAAATTACATGGTTCACGCTGACTAAAATAAATAAACTTGGCCAAATTTTATAATATTTCACACAAAAAATTTAATTATAGTTTAAGATATTACTGTTATCTGAGACTTCACTTTCATGTAATAAATTCAAACAAGCAATAATTAGATATAACTGAAAAGGTACTACTACAGTATGCTACTACTATTTTACATAACAAGTAAGTCTACCAGTGGCGGATTTACCAGCAGGTTGAATAGGCTGGAGCCTAGGGCGGCAAATTTGGGCAAAAAGGACGGTGAAATTTAGACTTAAAGTTTTTTGTTTTTTTTGCTCGTCACTTACGTTTTCTAAGAAGGGCGGTGGATTGTAAAATTTGAAGTTTTTTTTTTTGCTCATCACTTACGTTTTTAAGAAGGGCGGCAAATTTGGGCAAACGAGGCAGCAAAAATTTTTTTTAGCTTTTTAGGGGCGGCATTTTTTACTGAGCCTAGAGCGGCACTTAGGGTAAATCCGCCACTGAGGTCTACTGAAAAGTAAGATATTTTTTAAGGTTCTTTATTATACATATCCAACTAAGTCCCAGTAATTTTTAAGGATAAGGACATTTGTAACATGATGAATCCATATTTCAACATAAATTTTAGTTAATTATTATTGTTAATAGAGTATGATTTTCCCTACCACAATGACTAGCCTTTCTAAGAAAAATTTAAGTAAAACCGACTACAAGATCTGGTTGATATCAGCTTCAATCGTCTACAGTTAGTTAAGATTTGAATACGGAATCGACCTGGTTGGAGGCCAGCTTGCTAATCACGAAGCTATGTGGTAGCCTGATTATTAATTAGTTCTACTATCAAATATTTATACACAGATTCATGATTAAAACCATTGAATAATTCGATAATCCCACACTCCTGAGTTCGTATAACTCCTACGATAATTTATCCTTTTCACGAAGAATTTTTTCAACCTTCTCCCAAATTGCGTGGACTAGCTTTATAGAAGGATGGACATAATGAAACCAATATCTTCTATTTCATAGCTTTTCTTTATTAAAATTGCCAAAATATTTTCGATATGTTTAATATCATCTTCAGTGGCAGAAATTATCTAAATTTCAGATTGTCATTCTTGGATAACAACCAACCATACCAACAATCCATTAGAACAATTTAACTAGTTTTTTTGCATTTCACATGGAAATTTGTCAATCGAAAAAATCACTGTGCTACCATACCAATAACAATGTACTTGAGGAGTACATTGTACAAACTGTGATAATTTAAAAAAATTCTCTTGAAAATTTTTTTTGATTTTACATTTTAAATATGTTTGACTTTTTTAATTGTTTTAAATTAAAGTAATTATTTTATAAAAAAAAATTTTTTCGATTGACAAATTTCCATGTGAAATGCAAAAAAACTAGTTAAATTGTTCTAATGGATTGTTGGTATGGTTGGTTGTTATCCAAGAATGACAATCTGAAATTTAGATAATTTCTGCCACTGAAGATGATATTAAACATATCGAAAATATTTTGGCAATTTTAATAAAGAAAAGCTATGAAATAGAAGATATTGGTTTCATTATGTCCATCCTTCTATAAAGCTAGTCCACGCAATTTGGGAGAAGGTTGAAAAAATTCTTCGTGAAATTTATATATCCCAAAAAAAATATTGTTGTAATTTATCCTTTTCCTTAATAATTTAAAAGTAATAAATATACATGTTCGTCCCGACAAATAACGCCTGCTTAATTTTTTTTTTAAATGATGGCCACCATTTTAATAGTATATTGAGCAATAAGTGCGGGAAATTGTCGATTGCCCACGAAAGCGAAGTTGAGCGCACGAACGTAGTGAGTGCGCTCATTCGCTTGAGTGGGGCAATCGACAATCCCGCACGAGTTGTACATACTATTTTTTATTACGAATTTCACATAGTTTTTTCTATTATTATCACTATTTTTGACATTTTATTACTTTTTAAAATAATATTTTTAAGTGTTCGTCTTTTTTTCTGAATTAATTATCGTTTAAATTACTTTGTTGGTGGTTTCTATAGAAATAATTATGAAATATTTATTAAATGAAAAATCAAGAGGCGGCTTTGCGTGTTTTGATTAAATTTTGCGTGTTTTATTGTCAATTTGCGTGTGGAAAGTTACTTTCCACACGCAAAAAAGTATGCGGGAAGTGTACAGTGGTCAAACAGCTATTTTGCGTACAGAAATGTGTGCGCCAAGTTAGTACTTCTCCCGCATGAGTAATAAAAAATAATTAATTGAATTAATTGAAACCTATCAATTGATAGAAAATGTTTCGTTGTTAAATTTATTATTGAATTATTCAGTCTCTGCTTAAGGAGTTACATCACTTTGAAATGCCAGAAAGGAAGGTTTTATTGGAAAACTTTTTCCTCCATAACGAATAACATACCTACGTGATCTTCCCGTTTAAAAAAAGAAAAAATAGTAGTAATTCATGGCGGGCAGTATAGCAATTTTCAAACAGCAGCCAGAACATAAAAAATATTTTCTTCGTTCATAGTAGTTTTACTAAAACGGTACATGAGATTATTAAAAATATTGTCTTATCGATAAATGGTAAACGTTTAAAAAAATTTTTGAAAATCAATCAAAAAATCAGTAAAATTTCAAGTCAGTCGAATGAAAATTGCTAGAATTATCTTGCTAACCGTTTCGGAAAACGTAGTTTCGAGAAAAACGCATGTAAAGTTTCAAGCCATTTTTATCGTTTTGTATGTTTATATATTCATAAGTGAAAAAAAATTATCGACCAAGCTAAGTGAGTTTAAAGTCCAAAATGCTACACGCAGCGAAGCAAAGCTTTTGAACGTTTTCAACCGCTCTAAGTCATTTAAAAAATCGGGAGTCATAATTCCTATTTAATATCATTCTAAAGATATAAATACATTAAGACAATGAAAAGAAAAAAATTTCAAAGGGATGTATCGCCTTAAAACTCTTTTAATCTTTTTCTTCATAAATTAAAATAACATAAGTAGTTTCCCATATTACGTTATAACGAAAAAATTTTTATTTAAAAACACATTTTTCATATACATTTATGTATGTACTTTAATTACTCTCTGTTAGAGCCAGACATTTAGCTATTTAAAAGTAATTATGGTTTGTCATAATTTATTTAAAATACATTTTTATTTCCCTTCGCATCTTCCTCCTTCAATTTACTACCAAACCAATTATAATCATCACAATATGTATTAATTTCAGCATGTAGCAAGTACTGATAGTGCAACTGTTTGAAGGAAATAAAAAAACATATTATTGTTTTTTGCTTTGTTTTGTTTTTTAGCGAATTTCGAAAACTCGAAATTCAGCTATTACAGTAGGTCTCATGACGCAATCTGAGTCCGGGACTATGGCAGAAATCTGTTTTGAGGTCCCTAGAATACGAAAATGATATTCACTAAAATTTATATATATATATAACTCCCATGATATTCCCACGATAACTCTCGAACGAAACGTCTAACGCTTATGAAATTTTGTGTGCGGACTGGATTCTGAATTGGCTTGGCTAAGTTCGTTAGCCAGACACGTCGGATGCCCAGAAGTAGGTTTTCTGGCCATTTTTTATCATTCGATCCTATCATAAGACAGTTCGATTTTTACATCGTTGAAAAGGAAAAAAAAATTATGAAGAAAATGTTCTTATAATTTTCTTTCTATGTTAAGTAGTTTTCGAGAAAATCGTAATTTTCACTATTGCCTTATTTTGCTCTCTTTGTCATTGTAATAAGTAATTTATATTTCTATCTCAGTTCTTTATGAAGTATAAAAATATTTCACTTTTTTATTAAAGAATTTTGTGAGAACAAGTGAAGTATATTCACATACATGTGTTATAACACACATACATGTATAGAGTTTTGTTTCTCATTTATTGCATTATAATTAGCATGGTTCTATCTCATGTTAAAAAATGTAAATTAAACAGATTTTCTAAGCTAATGTAATGAAGAATTTTTTTTTTTTTTTTTTTTTGAATTTTTAAGCAAACAAGAAATTGAAGATTATGTTATGATATAATATTATTAAATATATGAAACAAAACAAAATATGTACAATGTACATATGTATGCACGGAAAAATATTTTGAATCGATTTTGAAAATTTTTTCACTAATAATTAATAATGTTAAAAAATCAAACCATTTCAAATGGATTTAAGGTATTTTATGTGAGGTCAAGGTTTTCGGGACCTAAAAAGGCCAGAAATTAATTAACCAATCGATTTTAAAAATTTTTTCACAGTTAGTAAGTTAAAGTATTTGAATTAATTAATTAAATGATGTCCGCAAGAAGCTTACGGACTGCCATAAGTTATATGAGATCCTTAGAACCCTTTTCTTACTGTTAGAGTACTAGACTTGTATGAGTTTCGCCAGGATTTACTGATCCCATAATTGTAAAAAATAAACTAAACGACCAATTTTAAAAATTTCTTCACTGTTACAGAGCAAAACTATTTTAGATAGATTTAGAATACATTATGTAAGGTCCGCCAGGGTCCACAGGACCCAAAAGTGTCAAAAATAAACTGCCTGATCGATTTTGAAAATTTTTTCACTGTTACAGAGCTAAACTGTTTTAGATAAATATAGATTCCGTTATGTAAGGTCTGCCAGGGTCCATAGGATCCAGAAGTGTCAAAAATAAACTAACTGACCGATTTTGAAAATTTTTTCACTGTTACAGAGCTAAACTATTTTAGATAAATATAAATTACGTTATGTAAGGTCCACCAAGGTCCATAGAACCCAAAAGTGTCAAAAATAAACTAACTGACCGATTTTGAAAATTTTTTCACTGTTACAGAGCTAAACTATTTTAGATAAATATAGATTACGTTATGTAAGGTCTGCCAGGGTCCATGGGATCCAAAAGTGTCAAAAATAAACTAACTGACCGATTTTGAAAATTTTTTCACTGTTACAGAGCTAAACTATTTTAGATAAATATAAATTACGTTATGTAAGGTCCACCAAGGTCCATAGAACCCAAAAGTGTCAAAAATAAACTAACTGACCGATTTTGAAAATTTTTTCACTGTTACAGAGCTAAACTATTTTAGATAAATATAGATTACGTTATGTAAGGTCTGCCAGGGTCCATGGGATCCAAAAGTGTCAAAAATAAACTAACCGACCGATTTTGAAAATTTTTTCACTGTTACAGAGCTAAAATATTTTAGATAAATATAGATTACGTTATGTATGGTCTGCCAGGGTCCATGGGATCCAAAAGTGTCAAAAATAAACTAACCGATCGATTTTGAAAATTTTTTCACTGTTGGGGAACTAAGCTGTTTTAGATAGACATACATTACGTTATTTAGGGTCCGCCAGGGTCCATGGCACCCAAAAGTGGTAAAAATAAACTAACCGACCGATTTTGAAAATTTTTTCACTGTTACAGAGCTAAACTATTTTAGATAAATATAGATTACGTTATGTAAAGTCTGCCAGGGTCCATCGGATCCAAAAGTGTCAAAAATAAACTAACCGACCGATTTTGAAAATTTTTTCACTGTTGGGGAGCTAAGCTATTTTAGATACATATAGATTACGTTATGTAAGGTCTGACAGTGTCAGTAGGACCTAAAAGTGTCAAAAATAAAATAACTGACCGATTTTGAAACTTTTTTACTATTACCGAGGTAAACTATTTTAGATAGGTACAGGTTGTGTTATCTGAGATCCACAACTGTCCTGCGGATGCAAATGCGGCGTAGAATGCTACACAACGGGTTTTGAATATATATATATATATATATATATATATATATATATATATATATATATATATATATATATATATATATATATATATATATATATTACATAAAGTTCGCCTAGAATATACGGTCGAGCTGATTTTTTAATGAGGTCCACCGGGATCTTGCAGATCCGAAAACGCCAGTAATAAGCTATCGAACCGATGCTAAAAAATTTCTCACTGCTAGAGAACTAAATTATTTAAGATGGATACAACTATGCTGCACAAAATTCGTTCGGGTTCTTGGGTCCCCAAAAATACCAAAACTAATTACCCAGCCGATTTTAAAAATTCTTTTACTCTTAGAAAGCTAAACTATTTTAAATAGGTACAGGTCTTAGATGAGATCCGCCAGTGCCCAAGCTTTGGAAATTCGCTATGTTATGCAGATGCTGCGACAGGGGTATTATTTATTCAAATAGATATTCAGATTCACACCATTAATTTATTTGATGTATTAAAATACAAAGACTATATATCGAATATAGTTATGTATAATATTTCCCAAAGTAAATAATCACAATTATTTTACAACTTTAAAAGGACATAATTTAAACTTTATCAACTCATCTGGATATTTTTAATTGTGAAAGAAATTTTCACTTTTGAAATTTGATTTTTTACCCTGAGTATGATAGTCATTCACAGTGGGTAAGTATGTATAATATGTATCAATGAATGAACTAAATCGAAGATTTGTTCGTAATTGCATTATTATGAAAAGAGGAGAAAAATTTCCTTCCTTACTATAGATTTCCTTTGATTACCGTTATAGGTACATAACCCAGGGGTGGCCAACCCGCGGCCCGCAGAACTTTTTTTGGCCCGCGAGATTCATCATCATCACACTTATACAAATTTTTAGCGATTTTTCGAATAGCTGTATCTTTGTGAGAAATGGTCGAATCGGAATCGTAAGCAAAGCAATTTAAAACTGGAAGTTTCTATTTCTGAGATCTTGTGATAAAAAAATTTTTTGAGTTAAAATTTGGAGGAATTTTTTATTATTCAATGTACAAACATATGCAGGGATGAGAAAAAAAGTTTGATGAAAAACAAAAACCGATTTTTGGCCCATTTTCAAATTTTAAAAAGTTTTGAGCGACCCTTAAAAAATTTTTTATCGAGCTAATTTTTGGTGAGCATTCTTAAACCGAGCTAAATTAACTTTTTTCCTATGAGAGAAAAAAAGAAAAAATGTGTGGTTTTTTTGCGCCACCTAATATATATATATATATATATATATATATATATATATATATATATATATATATATATATATATATACATATATATATAAAATATAAACTCGGCAGAAGTTTATGTTTAAAAAAAGAATTTTATTTCACAAAATACAAATTTTTACAAGAATACAATTTTTTACAATATAATTTGAAATAAAATAATTTACTTTATCACCGCCGCGGTATTCAAGTTAACCATCTGGTACGTAGCTGACTTCGGTAAGACGGATGGTGAGCAACTGCTGTTTGGCCCATTTGTATCGTGACTTATATACGGTTGAATTTCCTGTTACTTTCTGGAATGACATTGGTCGTGTGTCCTGCGGATATACTTAATGAATATAGGTCAGAAGTTGGACTTTCCTTTCACTTGAAATTATACTTGTTGTTTGTCACGTATGCTAATGTTGAATTTAGTGTAATGTGAAGATATTGTTAAATGGCTATATTGTAGTTCATAACTCTTCCCTCCCTAAGATGGAAGTTCAATTTTGAAGGGGAATTGAACGACTGACGACCTGTCGATTGGTGGTGCCGTAGGTGCCATCATGTATTGGACTGATTCTTGTTGTTTTTGCTCTCTTGCATCTTCTGCATGTAACGTAACTCGTACCGATTACTATTAAGATTCCAATGGTGATGACTGTGACGGTCATGTGGGTGTAATGTTGATATTTGATAAATTGAATGGTATCCGTATTTTCTAGATGTTTCAGCTGTAACAGATCTAAGTTTATATCTTTAGAAATGTCAGTAATATTAACAGTGTTATATAATATTTGTTCCAAAACTATGTTGTTGATGGTATTGTCTAGAGTCCCATAAGTTATTTGGTTGATCGTTACATGACATTGGTCTACGATGATATGTAGTTTTCCAATGAAGTTGGTAATGTTCTTTCCGCAGTTGTTCGTGATGTCGATTGAATGATTAGTTATGACGATTATGTGGTTGTCTTCTATTTCTTCTATGAATTCTTCTCCTATTGTGCGATGTAGCGTACATTGTGCTGGTTTATTTTCCAATATCCTTATTTCGCATCGGTTAGCTTCCTTTGGTGTTAATATTACAGGTGGGCAGATAAAATCCTGTTCTATCTTATTGCAAGTCTTTTCTAGGAATTGATAATGGGTTTTGTTATGCAGGATTATATTGGTTTTTGGTTTTATAATTTGATGGTTTTCAGGGATGGGTCTTATTTTGATAGTGTTAAAAATATTATTCCTGAACTGTGGAATCATTACAGCGAATATGATATTGGTTCCGTTGTAGTAGGCTTTTAGGTTGAGTAGTTCATATAAGTGTTCATCACTAATAATGTTGATACTACTTTTCAAATTTTCATAAACTAACTTTAATTCATTCTTTGTAAGGATATGCCTAGATATCATATTTAACTTAGCTAGTTCTATCGATAATATAATGTCGTTAACGTGCTGGTTTAAGTATTGAAGTTGTGATTGTAAGGAAAAATAGTATTGTGACTGAAATAGTTGTTGTTCTATTTGGGGATATGTTTTCATAACATTGGCTAAAATTTTAAGTTTAGCTTGTTCAGTATTTATAAAATCCGTGATGTTATTAAATCGCTCGATCATCTGTGTGTTTAATCTGTGTTGTTGGTCTATTCTGTCCTTTAGTAACAAACTATTATCTTTGAGGGTTTCTATTTGTTTGTTGATTTCTATCGCGTTGTTGTTGTCCATATTGCCAGATATTGCTTTTATTACGGTCCCTAATGCGTTTATCAAACCTCTCTTACTTCTAATTGTCCTCGGTTCTAAGTTTTCTAAGTTTCGCTCTATTTTGTTGTATAAGTCCTTTAGATTTTTCGTATTGTAAAATAATGTTGCGTTAAGACTAGTATTATAAATGTTATCTCTTAAGTACCCTAATGTGTCTCTAATGTTAGTTATGTTAATTATATGTATTAGATTATTATAATGGGAAACTACTCTAGTTGTACCTAAATTAAGTGCGATAAGTCCTTTTGTGTGCGATATGTCGTGGTATTCTATTCTTTGCGCGTTCGTCATTGTTAAGAACCTGTAACAACATTACTTTCTTTTAGGTTTTATTTTGGCTTTGTGATATTTGTAATTCTTTGTTTTAAAGGTTAATTTATTGTCGTCAGTTACTTTTTTTGCATTGTACGGAGGTAATAATTTCGTGTTACGTTGTATATTTTTAACATAAACTGTGTCTCCTATGTTTAGTTGTGGTGGATCGTTTCGTTTATTGTTGTTTTTTATTAACGTTTGTTTTTGTTTTTTATGTGCAGTGTATATTCTATTGGCAGTTTTTACTTGGGGATTTAGTTTAATAGTAGGGGTCAGTATGTCTCCATTTTTTATTAAAGTGGATACTTCAATCATGTTTTGTTTCTGTGATTCTAATGTAAAAACTATCGGTGTCATGCACGATTTGTAATATAGTCGGTTAATAGCTCGCCCGAATTGTATTGTATGCTTATTGTAGTTTATTTTTGTTTTCAATTGTCTCAATGTTTGGTTTCCTATGATGCCATCGAAATAATAATGAAATTTAAATACGAGGAATTCTAATGGCTCTGTGTTATCTAATTCGTTTAAGTATGAGATGCGTATTTTATTATTAATTTTGTGTGTTTTGAGTGCCGTTTTTACTTCTACGTCTGTCGGGATTAAAGTTAGATTTTCAACATGCTTTGGGTCTATAAAATTATTGTCAGCTCCTGTATCTATTAAGAATTTTAGTCTCTGTGGTCCGTTTTTTATTATTATGTATGGTAACGTCCCGTTTTTGGTCTGTTGTAAATTTAATTCTACGTATCTGGCAGATTCGTAGTTTATGTTGTTTAGGTCAGTTTGGTCGAATTCCACTGATTTGGGTTCTTCGTTGAATTGATATTCTAACGGATTTGTTGATTCTATTTCTGTTTCTGTTGGTTCGTAATAGTATTTCTGTTCGTAACAATTATTTTCAGTATTGAACAATTCTTTTGAAATTACCCTGGGTGGTTCCGTTTGTCTAAATGGATGGTTATTATTATTGATTCGTCTAGTATTACCTGACGTTGTATCCATAGGTTCGGGGGTAAACCTATTAGGTTGTGTTTGTTGTTGCGGACGGACTGGACTTTGCTGTATTGTATGGTAATTTTGTTGAGGTCGATTTTGATTAAAATTATTGTAAACTCTTTGATTTTGGGGTACATATTCTAAACAAGGATGGTTTCCGAATACGTTTTGAACAGGTTGTATATTCGTATTAAAATGTTGTCTTGGTGTATGTGGAATTTGTGGTTGTGTAGGTGTGTATACGTGACGAATAATTTGTTTCGGTGGTGTGTTAGTGTCTTCTGGTTGCGGCCTAACGTTTCCGTATTGAGTTTGTTTGTAATAAACGTTTAATTCCCTCTGTACACATTGCCATGCTTCTCCAAGTGTCTTAGGCTGGAAAGCACGAACAATGTTTCCTATATTCCTATTAAGTCCTGTTAGAAAACAATCTAGTGCTGCTTGATTATAAAGTTCTATTTTGACTTTCTTAACAGTCTCGTCAGTATTCGTTAGAGAAATGTTATTTATAAGTTGGGCTAATACTTCATTAACTCTACTAAAGAATAATTCAACCGATTGATTTCCTTGAGTTAGCGAGTATAAATCCCGAGCCAAACTATATTCATCTCTCTTATCTGCATAATGCCCTATTAAAATTTCTTTGATGCTATCCCAATTTCTCACTCTACCATACTGATTTAGTACGTCATTTGCTGGACCTATTATTTTTTTTCTAATTTCGTTACTATAAAGGTTTTTTAAATTATCGTCAACTAAACTAAATAATAGACCAACAGCCATATCAACGCTATCGATAAAATTAAACAAATTACTTCTATTGCCGTCATAAGGAATAATTGTTTTAATAATATCAGGGATTTGAAAGTTTTTTAATAAAGTTTCTACTGCGTTAGCTGATTGATCGATAGATACTAGTCTAGGTTGTGCCATATTTTCTAAATTTTCACTTAAATTGTTTGATTCAATATTATTAATAATTTCAATATTATTAGCGAAGTCACAACTACTTGATGTACTTGAATCTGAATTAAACGATAAACCGTCGTTTTTCTTCAGGAATTTAATACTTTTAGCAGTGGGGTAAGGTTTAGGCATCGGAAATCATGCAATAATATAGGAAAGTAAAGACTTACAACAATAGAACTGATGATTTCCACATATCCAGTTGAACCAGCGTACGTGCAGTTCTAGACTTTGACTGAGCGAAGTCGACCTTCTTCACGATAAACCGTCGTGAATTGATGTATCGCCACTACTTCTCGATAAGCCGTCGAGAATGTCGTTGTCCGGGAATATGTTGCTCCAAACCACTGTTGGTGTTCCAGTCGAGTTGTATATTTTATTTGTTTGGTTTGTAGGTTCGACTCCAAAGTCTTAAAAGACACTCGTAGTTTAACTGTCGCGTTAACTTTACGATGAGCGCTTAGATAGTGGAGGTTTACGAAATTTTCCTGCACTATCCTACCGGCTGCGCCAAATATAAACTCGGCAGAAGTTTATGTTTAAAAAAAGAATTTTATTTCACAAAATACAAATTTTTACAAGAATACAATTTTTTACAATATAATTTGAAATAAAATAATTTACTTTATCACCGCCGCGGTATTCAAGTTAACCATCTGGTACGTAGCTGACTTCGGTAAGACGGATGGTGAGCAACTGCTGTTTGGCCCATTTGTATCGTGACTTATATACGGTTGAATTTCCTGTTACTTTCTGGAATGACATTGGTCGTGTGTCCTGCGGATATACTTAATGAATATAGGTCAGAAGTTGGACTTTCCTTTCACTTGAAATTATACTTGTTGTTTGTCACGTATGCTAATGTTGAATTTAGTGTAATGTGAAGATATTGTTAAATGGCTATATTGTAGTTCATAACTTATATATATATGTATATATATATATATTAGGGTATATATATATATATATATATATATATATATATATATATATATATATATATATATATATATATATATATATATATATATATATATATATATATATATATATATATGGGAACACATAATTTTATATGCGGCCCGTAGAGTGATGATGTGCTTCTAAAGTGGCCGCAAGATCATTTGGGTTAGCCACCTTTGACATAATCTAATAAATCCAATTAAATTTTTGTTATCCAAATTTTATATAATGAAAATTAATGAAAAAAAGCACATATTAAGAGACTGAAGCCATTTCCGCTATTAGTTGGAATAAAATTCATTGTCAGTCGTGTAATATGAAAAGTCGTTTTTCGACCGCTTGGTTTGCCATGTAATTCGGTCAAAAAATATCTACACTTTCTTAAGCTTTAGGGGAATTTTTAAAAGCAGTTCTTAAATTTTAACTAGAATTTTTTAGCCTGCAGTCATTTTCGCCATTAGTTCGAGTGACATTTGGTCGTGTAATAAAATCAGTTGAAATGTCGTTTTCCGATCATTTTTAATCGGTTTTCCAAAGATCCGCCGTTACAAACTATAAAAACAAATTAACTGCTTTACGTGACCGGAAAACTGACTTCGGTCTACTGCCCAAAATTTTTTTTGTACATTCAGTTTTGATTATTAGATATTTCCAATAATATTTCACGCTACTTATTAGTTAAACTTGAACTTACACTTATGTTAAAATCGAAAATGAATTCTAATTTTCATATTCTACTACTCTCATTTAATATTGCTAAAAAACATAAATATTCAAACCTAATAACTATCTAATTAACTTTTCCACCATTACGCAAATATGGCTATGTTTATGTACCTCCTACACCTGACTGATGTACCCCCAGGGGTACGTGTACAGTCGGACTTATGTATTTTTAACTCATGTATTTTCCATCTATTTTCAACTGATTTTACTCACGTATTTTCAAGTTTTTGATCACTTATCAAGCAATACTTTAATACAGAAAAATAACTGTCAGATTAACCGATAGGCCACTAGTGGCTTTATCCTATAATATATGATTTTATTTCATTTATAAGCGTTTAAAAAATAATTTTACTACAAGTTTATTACACTTTTTTATGTTTCACTTTTTCGTTTATCATATATTATTTGACATTTTGCCATTTTAAGGTTATTCACTGGGGAAGTACACGTGACTACTGTGTAAAGATTTACGCGGGCTTTTTGTGATTGGTTCTATGTCTGTCACGTGGTTCTATGATTTCCACGGAGTGAGGATGAAGGAGAAGTTGAAAATTCATGAGCGGATTAGTCCCGACAGGTTGAAAATACACGAGTTCGACTGTACCACAGTTTAAGAGACATTAACCTATACGTAAAATGCATAAAACGTTTTAATCAACATTTTTATTGCATGTTTTAACGCTTTATAAATTTAAATATAATATTATTTCATATAATAAATGTTGAAGTTTTAAAATAAATCACGTAGGTATTTCAATGAACACATAATAATTAACAAATAATAAAATATGAAATCTTGCGAAATACATATGTGTATAGCGTACCTATATATGTAGGTACCAATCTACGCAACATAAATCTATAAATTCAATAATTATCAATATTATTTACTACAAACAATTTTTTATATGTAAAGCATATAAATAGCGATAAAATTACCCTAAAACTAAAGACATAATTTACAAAATAGACAATAATGCGGAATAAGAAAAATTAAAAGTTAAAATAGGCGAAAGTTAGTCGATGAAAAATAAGTGTACTTTTTATGTAATTTAGGTGTGCTAACAAAATTAAGTAGGTATTATTTTTATTTCAGTGTTTCTGCAAACATCACTAAATCTAAAAGAAGGGCTAAATTTATCAATTCAACTGTTTTTTAATCAAACTCCTGAAATATTTAATTTTTAAAATTTTTATTAGGATGATCGAAAACCACTTATTAACTCGTGGAGGTAAAACTTTTCTATGAAATTTTCTTTATTTTCTATGAAAATTTTTAAAACACCAAATTATTTTGTTAGAACACCATCAAAATTCCATCAAAAACACACTTTTTTGTTACTGATTTTTTAGATTTTTTAAATGGAAAAATTCAGACCTAATTTATTTCTCATAAAATTGTTGTTAAAATGACTGTGTCGTTAATAGATTATCGACTCTTTTCCCTCCAATGAGTATAGGCGGATCCAGGCGGGTGGCTGGGGGGGGGCTGCAGCTCCCCCCCCCTCTGATCTACAATAAGTATCTTTTTTTAGTTAAACATACAATTCAGAACACATAATTCCCCAAAATTCCTCCTGGGATTAGAGACAGCCCCCTCCCCCTTTTCAACTGGCTCGATCCGCCATTTGCCCACGAGCACCATATATTTCTCTCTGAGGAGGTAGAAGGGGTGAAATATTGTTTTTTTACAAGAATATTATAATTTTACAAGAAAAATGGTTCAATACGAATTGTCTACAAAAAAGTTTTTGTGCCTGTTTTCCGCCATGTTAATATTTCTTCAAGAAATGACTTTATAAAATCAAATTATTTGACTATTAAATTCTATAAATATTCAACCCCTCTTAACTCTAACCGTCAACCGTATTTTTTTATTATAAAATTTGTCCCCTCTTTCACTATTATACCTGTATGCAAACAGGATACTCTAAAATGTTTATTATATAAAATATTGCATGTATTGAACGATTAATAAAATCACATTGTTAACATGAAATTGAGATAAACATATCAACATTTCATTCAATGATTATCGAAATTGTACATGTCAAAAAATTTATATCTAATAATGATTAGATCAGTCAGATTATAATTTATCACATACCTGTTGCAATTTCTCTTGCCATGATTGTTGTCATGATGTAACGTTGAAGGACATAACTGAAATAAAAGAAAAATTCTTTTTAAATTTTTTCCCTGTATATTTTTGCTATGATAAATTATTGACATGGAAAATTAAATATCTATTTACATAATAAATTATATTATTTCTTCTGAACTGTGTGCTTCTAATTGTTTTTCTCGCAACTGAAAATCAAATCTGGAGAGACAAGAAATAGGTATATTGGTGACGCAAAGATTCTCACTTGCGCCTCTGGTGGTAAAATTAGAACTAGCATCAAGTAAAAATATAAATATACGATTAATGGGAGATATAAAATCTAGTAATCCGCACATAATTTGTATAGTACATTTTTCTATCGCCAATTAAACGTATACAAAATGTTTACTTGATACAGCTTCTAATTTAAAAAACAAGGAGCGCTCGTGTAGTCTTTGCGTCGCCAATAGTTATCATTCATATCAGTCAAAAATATTAAATACAGGATAAAACGTTGCACGGAACGGACTGGCAACCTGCGAAGGATTTGCTAATTACTTTCAACATATTTTGGCAGACCCGACGAGAGGGTGGGGTAGCCGGGGTTGCAGCCCCGGGGCCCGGGCTTGAGGAGCGGGCCCATAGTTGTCGATGGAGGGTTTTTTTGTCTCAACATTTATCTTTTGGGAGAAAATTTAAGAAAAATGCGGTTTATTCCCGGGGCCTGCCATTTCTCTCCACGGCCCTGTATTTTGGATGTCATAAAACGTACTACTTGATACTGTGGATAAAAGTTTTTCAGATATGTATTTTAGTTACTACTAAATTTGTCACTTTAGAGACATCAATATAAATTGATTTTTTAAGCTTTTGTCACTGTTGCTAAGACCCAAAATAATAATTATTCTACTATAGTTTAAGAAAGATATGTATATATTTGTTCACCTCTACGTCTAATATTGTTCAAACAAGTTCAAGAATAACTTTATTAGCTTTGCCCCAATTCACCGTTAAGTCTCGATTATTCCGATTTACCGTATTTTTTAGAATGAATTTATAGGACAATAAAAAAATATCAGACCATAATAGTAAAACCTCTTATGCATTATACAAGGATCTAACTCTAAAAGAATCATTTCTGGAAACGAATAAAATTAGAATCCAATAAAAAAACAACAAACTCGTCTCCAAAGTCTTAGAAACCCCGGCTCATATTTAATTTGGAAAAGTTAATATTTTATATAATTTATTTTCCTGATGACGTCAATTTCAAAATACAAGTGTACCTGCTGTACCACCGTGTGTTACCGTGAATCGCAGCGATTAATGGAGAAGTTTACCAATTTTTTTTTATGAATGAAAATAAAAATTAAGGCAAAATTAAAGAAAAGTGTAAAAGAAAAATTAAGATATCTCAACAACTAACAAAGTTATGGGACTTTAAAATTTCACTTTTCAATTTCATTTGAGACAGATGTGTGACGTCATTTATTCTACGGCATTGCAAATAGAACGAAGAGTCTTTTTTATTTAATTTTTATAAAGCTGGTCAATACGTTAATTACTACGGATACTATATGGATTCGACCATTTTCAATCTTTTATCTTTCACAAATTCAATATTTTGACGTTTTGAAATGTCATTTTTTGAACTTTTGAATATTTATAAATATATAAGAAAAAAATAATTTTAAGAAAATATTAAATCCATGGTAATTTAATATAATTTATTTAAAAAAAATATTGTATAAAAGACACTCGGTGTCCGATTGTGCGGATGTTTGACGTCACAGGCGAATTGAAAATCTATCATTTTGCATTAAACTTTGATCTTCTATTTCTCTATTATTTGTTAATGGATTCCAAAAATTGTTTCACCAGTTTATTAGGTTTGGTCTATATTTTAGTTAAATCTAACTACATATTACATTATCCACACTACGATACTTCTCCATTGTCGCAAATTACAAACACACATCAACAAACGTCATACAAGGTCATTTAGATTTATGTAGCTAGGTACATAATTTTACATAACCAGCATACACCGCATACGCCCCATATACACTTAATTATGTATGGATAGATACACGAAATAGAACACAAAGTAGTATATAATACCCCTGTCGCAGCATCCTGCATAACATAGCGAATTTCCATGTACAAAAGTACGTTTTTCTCGGAAACTAGTTGATATAGAGTAATTGTAAATAAAAAAAAACCTTCTTTATGTGATTTTTCCGCCTCATTCCGCCAAATTTTTTTCACGAAAAATGTCCAAAACCCCGTAAACGTTTTCACGAAATTTCTTAAAAATAAGATGTTTCGTTCTTGAGCTATCGTGCGGACACTTAGTAAACATATATATAAATGTGTCCGCACGATAACTCAAGAACGAAACATCTTATTTTTAAGAAATTTCGTGAAAACGTTTACGGGGTTTTGGACATTTTTCGTGAAAAAAATTTGGCGGAATGAGGCGGAAAAATCACATAAAGAAGGTTTTTTTTTATTTACAATTACTCTATATCAACTAGTTTCCGAGAAAAACGTACTTTTGTAAATGGAAATTCGCTATGTTATGCAGGATGCTGCGACAGGGGTATTTTTTATTTACAATTACTCTATATCAACTAGTTTCCGAGAAAAGCGTACTTTTGTATATGGAAATTCGCTATGTTATGCAGGATGCTGCGACAGGGGTATTTTATGTAATTTTTTCTTCTCTTTTAAGTGGTGTAAAAAAATTCCGCAAAAATTTTTGAATAAGTGGAAATTTTGGCAAAAAACTAATTTTTTGCTAGAACAAAAACCATGTTCCTGGCATCCGACGTGTCTGGCTGACGAACTCATCCAAGGGTTTGGGACTTCCAATGTGCTCACCAAGTTTCGTAAAAATTGGATAATTCGTTCGAGAGTTATCGTGCGGAGATATATATATATATATATATATATATATATATATATATATATATATATACAAATATATATATATAAATATATATATATATATATAAATACATATATATATATATATATATATATATATATATATATATATATATATATATATATATATATATATATATATATATATATATATATATATATATATATATATAAAGGCTATTGGCGGATAAGCATGAGTAGAAATACCCCCGCACGAATTGTGTTGGTTTCTTTTCTGCTAACTGCTTTCGATATAAGATTACAATTTACTGAGTTTCAACCCTTAAAAACTCACCCTTTGGGGGTAAAAAATTATTTTTTGAAAATCACAAAAAATTTATAACTTTTTAGTGGCTTGACGGATTTGGCTGGAATTTTTATGTTTTAGATACCTCTATAGTGTACCTCAGAAAAAATTATCAACTTAAAAAAAAAATTATAACCCCCCCCCCCCAAAAGAAATTGTTTAATTTTTCAATATTTTTTTTCATCAACTTGTAGCTATGGTACAATCACCAAAATTTTTTTCACCAAAGTGTTTGGCTGATTGCGGAATTTGAAGATTTTAGTCGACCATTTTTTTTTTCAAAAACTAAGCAATCACAAATGTTTTTATGAACATATTCAAAATGTGTAAACGATTTCCAATCGATTGAGTACCCGGAAGCCTATGCCTATCTCCAAGAAATATTCTCGGACATTCAATTTTTTTAACTATGATGCACCCGGAAAAAAATTCTGGAAAAATTATATGTTCTATTAATCATAGTGAGGAGCCTGTAGAAATATTTTGGTGATTGTACAACGAACATAACTTCGAAAAAAAAAATCTTTTTGGACATTTTATTTTCTTTTAACTATGACGCACCCGGAGAAAAAATCTGAAAAAATTATATCGGTCATAGTAGGAAGCCTGCAAAAAAATTTTGGTGATTGTACTATAGCTACAAGGTGATGAAAAAAAATATTGAAAAATTAAACAATTTTTTTTTTTTTGGGGGGGGGGGTTATAATTTTTTTTGCAGGCAGACAAACTCACCCAAGGGTTTGGGACTTCCAGTGTTTTCACCAAGTTTCGTAAAAATTGGATACTTCCTTCGAGAGTTATCGCGCGGACACACATACACACACATATATATATATATATATATATATATATATATATATATATATATATATATATATATATACATAAATTTTAGTGACTATTATTTTCGGTTTCTAGGGACCTCAAAACAAATTTCTGTCATAGTCCCGGGCTCAGGTCATGCCCCCCGCGTCATGACAGTGGCTGTAATAGCTGAATTCCATTCTGGAAATTTTATCATATATTTATGTTAAGTTTCAAAATAATCGCCTGTATATGTTAAATAATAGCTGAATTCCATTCTGGAAATTCGCTAAAATTTAAGACTTGTTTACATAAAAATCTTTGTTTAAAAATTTTCTCACGTAGACTGTATATGTATATACAACACACACAAACCGTACGCATAATGGTAGTACGGATAATGAAATGGTCTTGTACCCTTATACATATATCACAATAAAATTATGTGGTCGTGTCAAAAAGGATATGGTATGCGTATAATATATGTTATATACAAAATATCCATATTGTGTGGAATATGTACTTAGTTAGAATGTGAAAAAATTCACACTTTATACGATAAAATAATCACATTCTAAACAACAAGATTTTTCTCGGAAACTAGTTGACATAGAAAAAAAGTTTAAAGACCTTTTTTATGTAATTTTTTCTTCTCTTTTAAATGGTGTAAAAAAATTTCGCAAAAATTTTTGAATAAGTGGAAATTTTGGCAAAAAACTAATTTTTTGCAAGAACAAAAACCATGTTCCTGGCATCCGACGTGTCTGGCTGAAGAACTCATCCAAGATTTTTCGACTTCCAACGTTCTCACCAAATTTCGTAAACCTAGGACATTTCGTTCGAGAGTTATCGTGCGGACACATATATATATATATATATATATATATATATATATATATATATATATATACATATATATACATATATATATATATATAAATTTTAGTGAATATTATTTTCGGTTCCTAGGGACCTCAAAACAAATTTCTGCCATGGTCCCGAGTTCAGGTCGCGTCATGACAGTGGCTGTAATAGCTGAATTCCATTCTGGAAATTCGCTAAAATGTGAGTTTTTTGAGAGTTGCCATTTCTATTACAACCAAATTTGTATGATAGAAATGGTACTGGAAAAGGTTCTTTTCTTGGATGTAATAGAAATGTAACCAAAAAAAACACTGTCGGTTGGAGTAGCCTCAAGTACATATGCATATTTTTACCGCCTAATTGATAAATTTAAAAAAAAATCAAAAAAAATCAAACTTGGGTAAAAAAATTTTTTTCCTCATTTATGTTGTTAATTAATGCATTAGATGAGTTTTATCAAAAAATTAATATATTATAGTCTCATTAAAAAATTTATAAGTTTGTATCATAGCTCGAAAACCATAAGAGCTATAAAGCTTTAGACTACAGCAATCGGTTGCCCCCGTCGATATCTACAACTCTTTTTGAAAAGTTTTAAGATTAAATCAACGGTTTGCTTGTAATAAAAATGGCAACTCTCAAAAAACTCACACGGTATATGCACTGACAGACAATGGCTGACAAAAATCAAATTGCAAAATTCTAAAAAGAGAAAAAACAAGTCATCATGTGCAAGCTGTACTTGTGCAAAGAGTGTTCCGCACTATCAATTGTTATTATGAATTGATGTCTGTAATATGAGCTATTTTACCTGAAGAATAAATTTTATTCCTAAATTAAACTATAATACTCGATTTCAAAACATTCGTATTTTATCTTGGCCTATTTACACTTACCAGAAAGAAAAAGATTTTTACTGAATCCAGCAACGCGCGTCACCTTTTTTTCTTTCAATAATTATCAGCCACGCTACTTATTATATAAAACATGTATTAGGAAATAAATTTAAGTTTTTGCCATTTTTTTAACGAATTTCGTGTCGTCATGGCGCGAGTTAAACCCGGGACTATAACAGAAATATGTCTTGAGGTCCCTAGAATTCGAAAATGATATTCACTAAAATTTATATATATATATATATATATATATATATATATATATATATATATATATATATATATATATATATATATATATATATATATATATATATATATATATATATATATATATCGAAAGACATCGAAAAGGACATACAATAGCAACTCTATTTCTTCTAATAATGATATCTCTACCATATATGGGATAATCAATCCTTCCAGTCTCCTCTCTCCTTAGAGCCCAAGGGTTTTGTCCAGTGTTTAAGTACCCCTTTTCGATAAAAAATTCCCTTTACTCAAACCTGAAAGGAGTAACCCCAACTGCAGAAAGAACCCATCTTGTTTATTCCGTTCCTTGCACCAGTTGTGATTCGGTTTATATTGGTCAGACATCAAAATCATTGGAATACCGTCTCAAACAGCATAGATGGGATTTGGGTAGAGGTGAATTACGTACTGGCTTAGCACAACATGCACACAATTTCGACCACGTCTTCGATTTCAACAAGACGAAGGTGCTATAGTAATAATAATAATAATAATAATATTTATTTATTCAATAAATATCTTACATAAGATGTTGAACACGTCAAGGGAAAATAATTAATTACAATTGAAATATTCATTAAGCGAATAAAATGAGGAACCTAAAAGGTACTTTTTCAAAGTCTTCTTCATTTTTTTTAAAGGAAGACATTTTATGTTTTATGGTAATGCGTTATATATACTTATGATAGAATTAAATGGTTTTTCCCTGGTTTTGGTGATTGTTGACTGATCTATAAAATATTGATCTTTTTTCCGAGTGTCATAATCATGTTTAGCAAGATTAGAGCTAAAAATTTCTGAATGCTCTTTTATGAATACCGCACATTCTAAAATATATAAATCGTATATAGTCAGAATTCTTAATTTATTGAATAATCTTTTACATGCTTCTCTTGGTCTGACTTGATAAATTGTTCGGATACATTTTTTCTGAGTAATAAATAGATTCTTGACATAAGATGAATTTCCCCATATTAGAAGCCCATAACGCAAATGAGATTCAAAGTATGCATAGTAAATATTCAATAGAACATCCTTAGTGACAATTTTTTGTAAATATCGAATTAGATAAATATACCTGCAAATTTTATTGTTAATAATTTCAATATGATGTCTCCAACTAAGGTCCTTATCAATATGTACACCCAAAAATTTAACCACGTCACGTAGTTGTACTGACCCCATCTGAGGAATATGTAAAATGTTCGTGTCTGACAGTTCTCCATAATTTCCGAAGTGTATGTATTGTGTTTTATTTATGTTTAATTTTAAACTATTTTCGCCCGCCCATTGATGTAGTCTTGTCAAGGATACATTGAGATCATTTTCTAATGAAACTCGTTTCGGACTGACAGCTAATACGGTCGTATCGTCTGCAAACAACGTAAGATTTTTTTCTACTTTTACAAGATCGTAAAATAAAAATAGTAGTGGACCTAAATTTGATCCTTGCGGAACGCCTCTTTTTATTGGTAACTCTTCCGAACTAGCTTTTCTTTCAGAGTTATTATCCATTTGTTTCACTTCTACGAATTGACTTCTGTTTGTCAGGTAAGATTCAAATAATTTCAAAGGAGTTCCTCTTATCCCATAATTGTGAAGTTTATTTAGTAAAATTTCATGGTGTACACTGTCAAAAGCCTTGGAGAGATCATATAATGATGCTACACATAACCATTTTTTATTCCAGTATGAAAGGAACTACAAAAAAAGACTAAACGTGGAGACCTTGTGGATATTAAAAAAAAAAAAAATGTAAATAATCAAGTAGAAAATGATAATCTGACATTTTACAAATCATTATGTCAAAACATTCAAAAAAACATAAGCAAACACTAGCTTAGTACTATAATGTTCATTTTTGCAGCTACTTGTTTATTCTTTATAAAAATAAATAGATAAAAGATCTCTTTTTGAAATACATCTATACTCTATTTTTGTCTCTATAATTTTGGTAAAAATTTTTTCGTTTTAATTCATTTATCATTTTGACTTGATACTATTAAAAAGTATTTCATTTTATTTTGTTATTTTAAAATATTGTCTGTTTTTAATTTTAATTTTAACAAATTGACAAAAAAAAATTAAGTGTTTAGTTTTATAAATGTTTAATTTAAATTTATATTTTAATAACTTATTGTGATTCTACTCATATTACTATTTTTTTAAAAAAAAAAATTGTAAGTAATTTATTGTGGTTCGAAAAATGTATGTTCCTATTTTTGAATTTTAATATTTTTAATATTTTTAAGAATATGGCCTGAAGAAGAGTTTTTCACTCGAAACGTACGTAGCCAAATAAAAAATTTTTTCGATAGAATATGGTGATCATTTAGGTATTCCAAAATTCCCTATTTTAATAATCCAAAATCACCAAAACTCTCCCTATATTTTATATTTTAATAACTTATTGTGGTTCGATTCATTTTACTACTTTTTTAAAAAATTGTGAGTAATTTATTGTTGTTCGAAAAATGTATGTTCCTGTTTTAAATTTTAATATTTTTAAGAATATGGCCTGAAGAAGAGTTTTTTCACTCGAAACCTACGTAGCCAATTAAAAATTTTTTTCAATAGAATACGGTGATCATTTATTCCAAAATTCCCTATTTTAATAAATAAATTCTAGGAATTTTGTTTTTACGTTTCGAAACATTCATTCATATTAGCCGCGCAAAGTCAACAGACATGTTCCAGCACAGGCAAAATATTCTCCTTGAGAATACTGGGCGGACACTGTCACTGTACGTGTCTGTGCGCTTACCTTACGCTATACGAAAAGCATTAAACAATATTTGTCGTGTCTGGTACGATACGTGTCTGTTACGTTTAGTGTCTATAGATATGAATGAACCTTTAGGCAAAAGTCTAAAAAACGGACGTAAATCTCACTGTTATTAATAATTATTATGTCTTGTAGTCTTTTGAAAAATTATTTTTTGAACTAAAATAAGTTAATAGGAGGAAATTCGGTATGCTGCGACAGGGATATTTTTTTACTATTTTGTATTATTACCATTATTACTATAGATACGCTAACAAATATGAAATATATGACAACAACTCAAGCTTTCTTTTATGTTACCAAGGAAATTACCCCAAAAAATTCAGTCCTGATAATTTTCGTTCAATCTAATATAGAGAATTAATAGAGAATATTTATCTTTCAACTGAATCAGAGCCAAGAAGGTCGAAAGAAATAAAAAACCCCAGGGACCAACAAAATTTTTAAAAATTTTCCCCCCCAAAAATACGGCTGACGAGCCAAAGAAAAAAATCCTATATGCCAAAGTGACAGTCACCTTTGCCCAGGCCTCTTACCCGCTTCTCCAACCTGAGCTTCAGGGCTACAACTGTGGCTGTCCCGTCATCTCTTCGGGCCCGATTGGTGCGACGGTTTTCTGTTACCGTTGTGCGCACTCATATTGATACCATTCGCGTCACCATGTTGTCGTGTCTCTATGTAATAAGGCTAACAAAACAGTCATCGTGGCAAAAGTCGCTCGTAAGCGCATAGCCTAAATTAAGGCAAAGAAAAAAATATGGGTGACCGACTAATTTGTATACAATTGTATTATTGAAATATATGGAATTTTGTACATATTATATCTTTTTCAGAGAGTATAATAATTTTTTTTTATTAAAGTGATTATTTTATTTGCAAAAATTCAAATGCATCGTCAAGATATTCTAATGCTCTGATATATTCTCGATAGACGATCCAAATACGCATATGACGGTCTGTTGCATGTTCTAAGTTTTTTGCAAATTCTTTCTGTGCTTGCTGTAGAACATCCGCCGTCGAATCGTCCGCCTCAAGTCCATAACGTTTCATGGCTTCATGTACTTCAGTTCTGAGGATACGTAAATGTTCCTTTGTTTTTTGGAAATGTTTAATATACTTTTCATTATTTTCCTTTGTTAACTCATGTACGACACTCCCGAGGGCTGCCTCGAATATTTTCAGATTTCTATATGTATGCGGTAAAAATGTAGTGAACCTTAATTTATTCAGATTATCCATTACCGGTGTTTTTTGCCCTATTTCTTTTTCATAATGTGGTAACCAGCTGTAAGCTTGAACCGGCCAATTTTTATTATGAGCGTCAAAAGTTGTATGAAATGTATCCTGCACAAATTCATCTTTGAAACTTCGTGCTTGATGAAGAGCCATTTTCGCTTGATGAAGGCATACTTCCAATACATGTTGGTCTGCGCCCTCGGCCATGGTTCACAAATTAACAGTGATACTTTTCGGTAATAACACAGAAAATTTAAAAAAATTCACTCTAAATTTATTTAGACATTTTTTACAATTAATTTTTTATTAATGTTTTGTTTTTAAAACAGATAAATAAATCTACATATTTTGTCACACGCTGAGATCTCATTAACTATTGATAAAGCGAGGATCTATAGTGCAGGTAATAAATTATTCTGTCAAAATTGCGCGAAAAAACGTATCACCATTCGTTAGAAGCGGCACATAATTTATCTATTTTTCATAAATACATTTATAATTTTTTTCTAAATGGGCTCTATAGTTTTTGTGGCAGGAACTAAAGAGGTACACTACAAATATATCTTGTTTTGAAAACAATAAAATTTCCTATAAACAATATAGTCGCTCAATTTAAGTTTGTAACATCGCTCGCGCGATGAACGAACACAGTTTAATTTGATCAATTGCATCTGTCTTATGTAAACAGCTACCTGAAGAAAAAATTTTTTTCCATACACTCAAATTATAAATCATCCTGTCAAAAAATTGAATTCCATACACAAATAGAAAAAACATATCTGAGAGGAGCGTAGTCTTGTAAATTTTTATCAGGAGATATTTCTTGTCCGAAGATATAGATAAATTAAAACTATTACATAATTCGATTTCACCACTGGGTTGGTCATCGAAAAGATGCTTGAATAGCGAAATCTGGCAAAAAGTCTAGAATATTCTTTCAATAATCAAAAAAGATATAAAAAATCCTTAATCAATGGATTGACCAACGAAAAAGTAACCAAGTACCTATATTTAGAAAAAGTTCTAGGATATTCTTTTTGGAAAATAGAAAAAATATCTAATATCTGATTTCACAATCAAATTTTTAATCGAAAAGCGATCAATTAATGGAATTCGGCAAAAGTTCGAGAAAATTCTATTAGGAAAATATAAAATATATCCAAAAACCGACTTCACCATTGGACTAGACATCAAAAAAGTGTCCAAATAGCAGAATTCGTCATATTCTTTTTGGTAATCAGAAAAATTCTTGAAAATTTGACATCATCATCAAGTTGTTCATTAGAAAAGTGACCAAAAAATGAAATTCGGCAGAAGTTCTAGAATATTCTATCTTAAAATCAGATAAGATACCCAAAACTTGATTTTACCATTGAATTAGTTATTGAAAAAGGATCCACGTAGCGAAATTTAACGAAAGTTCGAGAATGTTCTATCTGAAAATCAGCAAAGATATCGAAAAATCTACTTCACTATTTGTTTAGTCATTGAAAAACAAGTTGAATACAGGTGGAAAAATTTGTCAAAAATTTCTATTCGAAAATTAATAAAGATGTCGAAAAACCAACATCACTATTAGAAGAATTATTGAATTTAACAAGCAAAGATAACGAATTATTTATCATAAACTGGTTATAATTGATTAATTTAGGCTCCATTAGTCCCAATAATTTGGTCAACGATAGTGTATTTTTAAAAAAAATGACAAATCGTTACTTTTCGCAATCGTAAACTTTAATCGTAAATATCTCCTAAACGGTGCGTCACAGCTCAAAAATAACAAAATTTTTGAAGGCTTAAACGAAGCAAGTTTTGGGTATTCCAAACGTATTGCGATTATCAAAACCTACTTTTCGTTATTGAAAAGCATCGATACCGCGTAACTTGTCATAAATTGGTTATAACTTGTTAATTTAGACTCTGTTAGTCCCATTGCTCTGGTCAGTAACCGAACAATTTTATAAAAAACTACTTTTCGTTAACTTTCGTTATCGAAAACTTTAATCGTAAATATCTCCTAAACGGTGCGTCGCAGCTTAAAAATAACGAAATTTTTGAAGGCTTAAGCGAAGCAAGTTGTAGGTATTCCGATCGTATTGCGACTGTCAAAACCTACTTTTCGTTATCGAAAATTATCGATATGGAAAATAACGATATTTCCAAAATGGATGATATAGGGAAAGGAAGTATTCTTTCAAATATATAATATCTGCTATTCTACTTACTTTTCGTTATCAAAATCTTTCGATCGAAAACAGATTGCAAATAGTATCCAATTTTTTTAAACTAAAAAATACTAATTGTGAACTTCTTAATTAACAATTTCCGATTGTTGTAAAATTGTATAAAAATTTGTAGGATACAGCAGCTGTTTGTATTATTATGTCAAAAAAGCCTGCTACACTTTACTGAAAGTGAACCGTTTATCTTGCGTAAACCTAATAATAATTTAAATAATGAAATTACATACTATAAATTTTAAACTTACAATTTACTATCATTTTTGATCCCCATACCTGTTTTTACGCTCCTGGAAATCATTTAATTTTGACAGGATAATTTATGACCTGCACTATGAATCCTCGCTTTAACTATTGAATTGGTTTTTTTTGTTTGCTATTGAGGTGTCTATGCAAATTTCTCGATAAATAAAAATATTTTAGCGCATCAAAAAAAGTAAATAAATAAATAAGTAAATAAAAAAGAATTAACACACAATATTAATTGCAATATTATACGACATTGCGGTTTGACTTATGTCTAAAGTTAAAACATAAGTTTTACTTCAAAAATTTTTGGTTATCAAAAACTTATTAAAATTTGCAAACAAGAAACAGAAAAGCCAACATTTATGGTGACATAATTAAGAGCATTCCTACGTATGGAAGTGAGGTATGCAAATGATAGGAAAAATACAAAAATTCCTTCTAACCTTGGAGATGACAATTTTTTCCCGCATATCTAAGAAAAATTCGAGGGTTCTCTAACAATAAATACTTATTTTTCATTCTTAAATTCCATTTTCAAAATATTTAGCTTCAAACTGGCATTTAATGTCCCCCCCCCCCACTCCTAGCTTTTCAATCATGTACTTTTGAAACATTGTACTACATAAACTCATTTTACTACTAGTTTAAAATTTTACTTCTTGGTGTTCTATGTGATAGAAGATTATAGAAGTTATCTATATAGAATACTGCAGCAAGAATAATTTGCAAATGTACCTACTCTAGTAAATCTATACAGAAATATTTATTTCAATGGTGGACTTTTAATGGTCGATATTAACGCTCCTTTCACATTATACGGTTTTTGCCGTACGGCAAAAAACCGTACGGTCGAATTTTTTCAGTGGAGTGAAGAAGAACATAGGACCTTTCACATTATACGGTCACGGCAAAATGCCGTCACCGTGCCGTGTAGCAGCCGTCTCTTGCCACTGGACTTGACGGTTGCCGTACGGCGTTTTTAGTTCAGTAGTATATGTAATTAAATGGATGCTTTCACATTAGACGGTTTTTTAAGATACGGCATTAACAATATTTTGTTAATTATTAATTTTATTTGTGGAATGGATGAAACTAATATTGAATGTGATAACCAGTATTTTAATAGATGGTGTGAAATTTCGAAATTGTGTGTTTTGATGTTAAGTTCGCTAAGAAATTAATTAAAGGAGCCTGTAAACATCCAAAAATAGTTGAAAAATTTATTTTCGTCATTTTTCAAGTCTTCAAAGAGTTTGGTAATAAAAAATCCTACTTTCTAATTATTCTGATTTATATAATTAACTTTAATCACACTTGTTACTTGTATAATGTTCCAAATCAAATGAAGATCTTCAGTTTACAACGGCAAAAAACCGTGCAATGTGAAAGCAACAATATCACGGCAAAAAGTCGTACGGTTTTTTACCGTACGGCGAAAACCGTACAATGTGAAAGGAGCGTAATAGTTTTTTGAACAAATTTTTCAAATTTATTAATTTTTGTAAGTCGCTGTAAATACAAATAAACATACATCAATAAATGGAGGTATAACTTATAAGCATACAAATATTGAAACTGTTCATTATAACTTCTATTATTATTTATTAAATTAATATTGAATTATTTTTTCTCTATGTTATTAAATTATTACAAACAATAAATAAATATTTGTATTGTTATATAAAAATTAATGTAACAATAGACAACAAGCGGACCTTGATTTTGTTTCATGAAATTTTTCTCATCGAACAACGTAAACAACATAATTAATTATCTAAGTCAATTATTATTATTATTGTTATTGTTATTAACGTTTTACCATCTAATGACATAGTATCTGTGTCATAATCAGAATAACCGTAGAGGCCAATCGCGACGAATGATCATACATTTTGTGTGATGCTACGGCGGACGGTAACATGGGCAACACACTCTCAGTGCACGCTTTAAGGTCCATTCATATCTACAGACACTGAACGTCACAGACACGTATCATGGCAGACACGACAAATGTTGTTTAATGCTTTTCTTATGGGTGTATTTATATATACCTACCGCACAGACACGGATTGTCTGTACCTATGTATGAGTGTGTTCATAAGAAAAGCATTAAAGAATATTTTTCGTGTCTGCCACGATACGTGTCTGTGACGTTTAGTGTCTGTAGATATGAATGGACTTTTATACGGAATTGTTGACGTAGTATAGCATTCCGTTAAAAATATTGTCGGCCCCTGGGGAAGTTTACTGCGTAGACGCACGGACTGTATAGTGTCAATTAATTCTCTTTTGTTTATAAAAATAGCCGCTACTGCCTACTGAGCAGTCCATTATTTCAATTTAATCCTTAAATTTTATATTAAATTTTATTAACTTCTTAAGGGGAGATTTGCCAAAAAACATCAAAAATCGACCTTTTTTATTTATTATTTTTTGATACAAATAAATATTTTATTAAAAAACTAAATGTACAACATTATTTCTACATGACTTGAGATTACAAAATTTTTTTTTTTTAATTAAAAAACGAGCTAAGTTTAAATGGCGTTCAGTCGACACTGCGAGATTTTTCCACCTCGATGGCTCCTCGCGTTCTGAAATCCCCAGTGAACTATTATATAAAAAAATCAAGAATTTTCTGAAAATATACACATACAATTATGGCACTAACTAGGATCTAAGAAAACAAAATAAAAAAGCACGACAAATCTCATTTTGAAAATAAATTTTCAAAAATCACCCTTTTTTCTTGACTATAAACAGCCGCCATTTTAAAAATATATTACGTAACCAAAAGATCCTGTTCCTGCCAAAATGACGGTATCGAAAATAATATGTACTTTGAATTATGTCGATACTTCAAATACTTTTTTAGATACACGAGCAACTATGTCGAAAAACATACTTTCGAGAAAAAGCATTTAAAGTTTGTTTTTTTTTTTTAAATTACATATTTTCAATTAAATCGTTCGCTACCGGCATGTCCTTGTCTAATCAACACCAGCTGTATATATATTCCATTTCAATTCAAATGATTGATAAATAATTTAGCAATAACACTTTGAAAAAAAAGTAAAATTTTTTTACTCTGACCTTTTATTTCAGCAAATACATAACTTTTTATTTCTTCCGTCTATTAATAAAATGTAGACAGATTAGAAAAAATCAATTGCAAAAAAAAATCAGTTGCATAATTCAGCAATATCTAATTTATATTTGATAGGTACATATTGCTGCAATACAACTTGACGATTTCAATATAATCAAAAATGTTGTATGAGTTTAGAATTCATAAATAGAGAGTATATTATTAGTACTTTCAATAGTATCAAATACAAGGGGACTAGAAGAGGTGTGTTTGATCCCTCATAAAAATTTGAAAGTACTACGTCTATGAATTATATATGATTACTTAAATTAAAAATCTTACTTAAAGTCAATTTATTTAATTAAATATTATGAAAATTATTACATTATGGTCTATTTTACAGTATTATAATCATTGTAATCATACCTATCCATTTAAATTTAATTACAAATCAGTGTAATTTAAAATTTGTTATTTTTATATTTTTGAACAAGAATAATAAAAAACGCCGTGAGCAGCGGGGCCCCATCACGGAAGTCGAATTTTTCCTTTCTTCTTCGGTATTGAATGTCTACAAACGAAATGTAATTGAAAGTCTACAAGCGATTTCTCATTTTGGTGGTTTCAAAACTGATGATGAGTGTCCGGTTGATCGGGGCTTTAAAAGTTTTTAAGGGCTGAATCTCAGTAAATTTCAATTTTTGTGCCGACAGCAGTTAGCAGGAAAAAAGCCAACACAATTCGTACGAGGGCATTCCTACCCATGCTTATCCGCCATTTGCCTTTGTGTTTTATTTTTAAATATTAAAAAAGGAACATAAATAATAAACTGCAAGGCCTTTATGAAGATATTTTTTCTTTACAAAAAAATCCAAAATGTCTATTTTATAAATAATAAAAATCCAAAATTCCTACTTTATAAATAAACAGTGACTTTAATAACATTTTTAAATTACTATATTTGTGTATTGCATTTGTTATAAAAGTAAGTTAATTTTATTTAAATTTTTTTAAAATTACTATTCGCCTACTTGTATTAGAATAGATATAATGCATTTAAAACACATTTAACAATACCATTGAATTCCGATGTAAAAATGGGAGAAGTGGGGGGAAAAGTAATGTGGAATCCCTAAAAGGGAGTAATATTGGCGTAAAAATCGTGGAGGTAAGAGTTAAAAGTTGAAACCTCCAAAAAGCAGTGGCTGTATAGGCTGTATAAGTCTAATTTTTTCAAGGAAAAATTCGACTAAAAAGTAATTTTATTCTAATAACAATCAATATTTATGCAATTTGCAAAATACTAAAAAATATTACGGGAAGATATTCCAAAATTTAAAAAATAAATGAAAAGTTGAACAGTAATTTACGTAAATCATGCTAAATGACAGTGATTTGTCCTTTTTAACCGACTGCCTGACCAAAAAGACTGGGTTTTATAGAGGGTTTGCTTGTAGCATCCAAGTGACTGGATGTTACAAATGATTGTCATTAAAGTTGTCTTCATTTCATTACATTTATACCTCCGATTGGATCAGTTGATTAAGCTTTTCTACAAAATCTAGAATTCAGTACCGGAATTCACTACCACAATAAATAATTTATTTTTTAACAAGAAATGACAAACATTTAAATTTCATATCTTGGAACTATTCTTATTTTGAAAATTCATCAAACAATACTATTCTTTCCTCTAAACATTTCCCTTTCAGCTGTCATGATATCATAATCTCTAGATTAACAACAATTCAAACAAACAAAAAATACATATTTTATTGTTCTTAAAATAAAATTATTGGAAGAATAAAAACTTTCTTTTACACAAGTTGTTATTTCATATTTAACGCAAGTTAGGTACCAGCAATCCAGTATTTTGGTATTGTTCTCAATCGGAACATTTCACTTTTCTAAAATAAAAAGAAGAAACAATAATATAAATTAATTATTATAAAAATAACTGAAGCAAAAAAAAATCAATTAAATATACTGACGAAGAGCCAGTGGTCAATTTTCAATGATCATTTTAAACAGTCGTCAATAGGGCCCGCTCTGGGGGGAGGGGTAATCCGGGTATTTGCCCAGGGAGGCAAATTTTAAGGGCAGCATTTCTGTAAAATTGGGGCGACATCTTTACAACTGACGAACAAAAAGAAAAGTCGCCGCTTTCGCCACACATACGGCAATTTCACCCATTTAGCGCGACAAAAATAATTTTGTTTTAGTATGAAAAAACTAAATGTTTTTCTTACTAATTATTATAAAATAACATACTTTAAATCATTGTGATATTTTGCCTTAATTTATTTAATTGCTAAGTTTTCGGGTTCAATAAGGGTAAAAAAATAAGACAAAAAAATAATTAATTAAAATTTAATAGAACAAAATGTACAGATGTAATGAAGTAAGGTATCAGTAAATATTTTATTAGTCTTCATCATCATGTAATTGGTGTTCGGTATCAGTATCTTCTGAAAATTTAATTAAATAATAATAATAATAATAATATCTTTATTAAGGGTTAGGAGAGACCATAAAGGCCATATATTCCCCCCTCTACAAATTTACTTTACACCACATGTACAGCAATTAGTAGACGAAAAAAATTAATAAATGTAACAATACATAAAATAATGATAAAAAAAAAAAACAATATAACAATGAACAAATAATACCTATAAGTGCAATAAGTACATATACATATACAAATAAAAGTAAATAAATAAATAAATAATAATTTTTTTTTTCCATTTTCTTCCATTAAGTCTTATAACTGTAATATATCATTGATAAGTAGGTTAAAACACTTTTCAATGAAAGAGTGAGTTAACGTTGTGTCTCTAATTTCTACAGGCAAAGAGTTCCATAGTTTAGCACCAATTACGTAAAAGGATGAACCGCCAATCGCTGAAGTTGTTCTAGGGACACATAATTTCGTTGTTCGTGTGTTGTATGAATGGAAACTACTCAATTCCACAAAATTGTTGAATATGTATGTTGGTTTATTGACCACACGAATAACTTTATGGATTAGCCGTAGGATATTAAGTATGCGAGTTTTCTTGAAATCCAGCATATCCTGTTCAATTAGAAATGGGTGAATGTGCTCGCCTCTCCGTAAGTTACATGCAAATTTTAGACAAGAATTTTGAACTTTTTGCAGATTATAGGATAGCTGTTCGCTGAGACCATGATAACAAACATCATCTGTACGTAAGCTTAGTTATTATAATTATATCTGTTCTTGGCATAGAAATGGATTTCAATTATTTTTTAAAGCTTTATTTTTTTTCTTAAATACAAATACATAATATTCTTGGCGCCATTTTTTACAGATATTCCCAAATATCTGTTTTTGTCGGATACTTACTATACTTTATTCACGCAAAGAATTCCTAGATACAAAACAAAACCACGTGACTAAATAAATTTTTATTGGTTGAAATTTTCAAAATGGAGACATAAAGTACAATTTAGTTGACACCCAGACTATATTTCATGAAGTTGGTACAAACGATTACGCAGAAACGGTAATATGTGAATTGGGACGATTTTAAAAATTTTTTTTTTTTTTTAGTATGAAACTGTTTTTATTATTTTTATTATTAAGGCAACTGTTTTTAAAATTTTTATTATTTTATTTTTAATGAATAAAGATTAAAAATCTTGCAAATATTTTATACAAAAGTACACTAAAAATAAGTAGGTATAGGTATATTGAACTTCTACCTGCCTATCCAGTATTGCTGATATCTGATAATAATTATAATATTCAATTTTATTGCTGTAATGATCTTGTATAAAGTTTATTTACTCATAAACCATTGCATACAAAAATAAATCAGTTAAATGTGTTTCTAGAATTTTTAACAATCACATACTATATTCTAGTTCAAAGAAGCAAAATTCGGTCCCTTTGATTTTTACAACATAGATACGAAATAGGTCAAGCACAATTAAATTGTAAACAGGAAAACTGCAATAAAAACAAATAGGTATATAAGTCCAGAAAATGATTTGTACAAAACAATTTTAATTGTTTAACAAATCAGGAATATTCTGGGATCTTTATGTACTCATTCTTCTGTTATCTTTCATTGGAATAGTATCTAGTGTTTGATGATTTATCTATTTCTGTGCGTTTTTTTTTTTAGTATACTTTTGATTGTATATTTTTGTAACTTTTGTGTTACGTTGATTACTTTCTACAGTTTCTGTGCATTTTGTTAGTAAATTTTTAATTGTGTGAATAAATATTTTAGATTACTTTATCATTTCAGTATTCTCTTAAAAATAAGATTTAAATAACAAAATATATCTATTATTTATTTTGATTAGTTGCATACAATTTCATTTTTATAATATTGCACAAAATATTAAAATATCTACTTAAGAATAAACAAGATTAATAAATAAACCTAAATTTTAGTAAAAATTTAAATACTTATACAGTTTAATAAAGTTGTTTTATTTATTTTTTTGGTAATTATCTACTGTTAAAATATTTGAATATATCGCTTCAGTTTGAACAAAGCACAATAACTGATGTTCTGTGGGAGTGTTTGTTGTTGTTTGATGTTGTATTTAGGAATTGTTTCCGTGAATATACTATAACCATAAAAACGCAGTTTTAGTAGCCCGTTCGGCCATGTTGAGTCACCCCACCCTTAGTTTTTAAAGAGGGTAAAAAACAAGATCTAGTTTATATTTAACAGTTCTGGCATTTCAATATATGAAATTTAATATTATTTTTTATCAATAAAAAACGTTTGTACAATGCCAGAGTTGTGATAAATTTTATAATTATTTTGACGTCCCGTTAATTCTTTTGATGAGTGTATAAAAGTTTTAAGATAGGTAAGTTATTGTTTCTACGTTGGATTTAGAAACTATTCATTTTTCAAACACATCGTAGATGTCGCTAGAACAGTGGTTTTTAAACTTCTTGTTCCGCGACACCCTTTTGCACTTTCAAAGGACCCCAAATGTGTAGACGTGTTTAAAAATTGTGTAAAAATGTAGAAAATAGTTATGAGATCTATAATCAACTGGATCTGCGACTCTTTAAATATTCTTGCCAACCCAAACTTTGAGAATCCCTACTCTAGAGAACATAATTATTGTGTAGACTCAAAAATTTTAAGGATAAACATATTGTTAAATAAGGATAAACATAATAAAACGTAACAATTTTTTGCATTTTGTATCTATTTTCACCTTTAAATACATATTTAATCTTCCGGAAATATCGTGACAAAAAAGAAACAATAACATAACCCCGGACTGGATATATAAAAATACAAAATCAACAATAGAATGTACCTACTAAGAAAAAAAAAACTGTTACCAAAGTCATTTCTGCTTGAATGGTGACAAAAGAAAAAAGTACGAAATTTTTAGGTCAAGTACCATTTTTATATCGTCGAACCTCGGCTTTCTTCGACGATATAATAATTTCGTTGTGTGACCAAATGATTATTAACATTATTATTATTAATGTGTCGATAACTTCATTTACGTTTCTATGAAAATTTATTCTCACTTTGCTGGGGCTATTTTTAAAACATAAAAAAAAACTATTAATGAAATTTTTTAACCAAAACAGATAGTTTGACATTCAAATAGTCGTACTATTATTAAATTTAAGGCTAACTTAACAACCAGAGGCAAGAAAACACACAAATAACATTAAAAAATTTCCCACGTCCCTGTGTACAAATATATGTATTATACTGATGTTGAAAGCGTAGTTTACACGATACAATAATTTTTTCTTACTGTCTCATAATTAGAAGATATCTTTAAATTTGATACTGAACAATATTATTTTCCTATAATAGCTTTGAGGACATTTAATAGCAAATTAAATATATTTTTTTATTCATTTTGCATGTTCAAAAGCTAATTTATTGGAATTTATAACTTAGTAAGTTGTAATTGACTATTAAGTGGTGTCAAGTTTACACATGTAAACTCAACTATACATATTTTGTTTTCAGAATAGCTAGTGTCATCTCTGTTCGAATTTATAAACTATAATACAGGCCATTTCAAAAGATTAACATAATTTTTTGTATTTTTTCAAATAAATTTATATTTTACAGTTAATTACGGGTAAATTGACTATTCATTTATGTGTCAGAATGTATTATAAAAGAGAAACAAATTAAGTTTAGAGAAAAGAGAAATAAATTAAGAATAAAAATAATTTTATTCGGATATTAAACTGACAGATCTGTATCATAGAGATTTAATTTGTTCATATTTTCTCTATTTTATTTTTATTTTACAAGTTTTGGTTAAAAAACCACGTATGATTTAAATATACATATTCGAATTCTACTTTTGTAAACAGTTTGTTTTAAAAAAATTTATCACAGGCTTGAAATTGTTTTTTAATTACTGACTATAAAAATGTGGTAAGTAAAATGATATATTTTACACATATTATTATTTTTTCATTTATTTTGTACTAGGTATAACTTTAGAAATAAAAATGTCATCTATATCTCCGGGTTAATTCTGTGAGCAGAATCTATTTCATCTGATTGGTCAACATCAGAAGACGAGGTAAAAAACATTTGCATTCCTCGGGCACAAAGAATTTTTAGGCGAACTGAAAATCCAATAAATGTATTCGACGAAGTTGAATTTAAAATGCGTTTTCGTTTGACAAAAGCTGTTCGCTTCACAAAAATTCAGTTATCAGGTGACTAAAATGCAGAAACATTTAGAAATACAAAATGTTATTTTTCAATAAATGTTTAGGTTGTGTGCGGTACACAATTAAAAATTGTGAACGTGGTTGCACGCTGGTCAGGTTCCACTCACGACAGCCACATTTTTGATGCATCGTTAATTAAAGCCCAGTTCGAAAATAATGAATTTAATAATAAATATCTGTTAGGAAATAGTGCATACGCTTACAGACGATATTTATTGGCCCCGCTTTTACGCCCAAGGGAGCTACCAGTTAGCTGTTGTGCAAGACATTTCCATCCCCAGGTCGCAGATGTCGGTAAGCCGAAGTATAGACAGAGTTACGAGGGCAATCAATGATGTAATATGTCCGCGGAAAATTCACTTTTCTTTAGCGCCAAGGGAAATTGCAAATGCTAGGGCAAGGTATGTATAATTTAAAGAATTTACCACTCGGTTATAAGGTTTTTGATTTGTTTGAATTGATAAATATTTGTATTTTTGTAGATTTTATGAAAAATACGGATTTCCCAGGGTAATTGCTGTAATTGATGGTACACACGTCGCTATTAATGCACCACCAGCGAATCATACTGTATTCTCGAAGCATATTATATTAGGGTGTGCCAAAAAAAATTTTTGTTTTTTTCTCGCTCTCCGCTCAAAATATCGTAGGATATGTCTAAACAAACATCCTCACCAAAGGGCAGCTCAAAATTCCAATTTTTAGAGGTGCATCATCGAACCTAAAGTTTTCCCATTTAAGTAACACAGGAAAAACGATTTTTTATATTATTTACTCCTGCAAACTATGAAGAAATTATTTTTCCATAAAATGAATCAAAGCATCTTATTAAGCATTAAATTTTGGACAAAAAATTTCATTGAGTCAAATTTCTATCACCAATATTTCACTTTCTACAGAGCCTTAAAATTTAAATTTCTTGAAATTTTACTTTTTTTACATTTTTAAGCTAAACTATTAAAGATAGGACAAAAAGTTAAATGACAGTTTTGTAGTCCAACTGACGCTTTACAAAAAAGTTCCTTACAAATTTTTCGTATTACAAATAGTTACAAAGTTACAGATCCTCAAAATTTATTTTACTTATTTTTCTCCAGAATGGAAATTCAGCTATTACAGCTGGTGTCATGAAAAATCTGAACCTAAGATTATGACAGAAATTTGTTTTGAGACTTCGAGAAACCAAAAATGACCTTCATTAAAATTTCTTTTCGATGGTGTAAAAAAAAATTGAAAAATTTTTGAAATTTGGCCAATTTTTGCAAAAAAGCATTAAAAATGGCGAAAATGGCCAAAATTTTGGCTTCCAAAAATCGGACATATATATTCAAATTTTAATGAACGTCATTTTTGGTTTCTCGAGGTCTCAAATAAGTTTTTCATTCTTACTCGCTCCAACATATTTTTAACGAAAATGTTATTTCACTAGTTTTTTAAAAAAATTTTTCATTATACATTCCAACAAAACCAAAACTAAAAAATTTAAAAAATTTTTGTTATCAAATTCAATATTATTGTTAAAACAATATTAATTATTTAGAAGTATTACATTGTAAATAATTATTTGTATTTGTAGCCACTGAAGAAGGTATAAAATATACCGAAAAATTTTTGGAACAAAATAAAGAAACAATTTATTCTACTGAAGAAAGTCGGAGTATTATTTCTAATCCTTCATCTCCTTGGATAAATTAGTAATAAATTATTTGGGAATTTAGGTTTAAAAAATTTTCAAATAATATTTAAGCAATTTATTGTTTACTAAAATAAACGTTAAAACACATTTTCTTTTTCTCAAAAAATAAATATACATAAACTAGAGAATAAACTGCATACATATTTGAAATTTCAAATTTCATATTACTACATATACATGAATATATACATAGGGTCAATTCATATCGGCGTAAGCCGAAGTCCCTTGCTCTTATTTTTAATCACATTACACTTGTTTTGAAGCGCACTTGGCTTGTTTTGAGATATTTGTATATTCCTATCTCACTTTCCATGTTCTAGACTTTCTAGAGAGAAGCCTCAAGTATTAACGTTCGGTATACATCGTATACTGTATACGATGTATACCGAACGTTAATACTTGACCCTTCTCTCTAAAACATGGAAAGTGAGACAGGAATATACAAATATCTCAAAAGCAAGCCAAGTGCGCTTCAAAACAAGTGTAATGTGATTAAAAATAAAAGTAAGCGACTTTGGCTTACGCCGATACGAAATGGCCCATTTCAAAGGTTTGCTGTAAAATTCTTTTAATTTTAATAATATATAGGTAACTATACCCGGTTATATACCCAGGTATTTTATATCTATACCCCGTTATATAATACATAATAGTTATTATTTAAGAATATTTTTGTTTAAATTCTTTTTCCTTATCTTTTATTAGTAAGAGATATAAAATTTATTATAGGGATTCTATATAAATGTAGAGTCCCTATAATAAAAATAGAGTCGTGACATGTCAGCCATTTTCTATCCAAAACAGAGCGGGAAGCTTCAAAATTAATTATCACATATTTGAGTAAATGTTTTTGAATACATAATTATTGTTAATAAGTTATGAATTTATGAACAATTAAAAAATTTTGATTTAATTATTCTTTCTAGGTTAAACTAAATGATTTTTGTCAATATTTAATTTATTTACAATCTATTTTACGCAAACTTGGGACAGAAAATACCGGAACCAATCAGCGTTCCGCACACATGTCACGACTCTAATGCTCTAATGTAGAGTGCCTATAATAAATAGAGTGGTGACATCTGTGCTGAACGCTGATTGATTCCGGCATATTCTATCCAAAGTTTGCGTAAAATACATTGGAAATAAATTAAATGTTAACAAAAACCATTTAGTTTAATTTAGAAAGAATAATTAAATTAAAAATTTTTAATTGTTCATTAATTCATAACTTATTATGGTTTATTTCACTTAAATTTAACCATGTTTCATCACCTTGAATTTAAATAATTTCCGTTTTCTTGGCTTTATCTCTTTCATTATTGCATTTACGTAAATTTTAGATTTGCAGTTTGTTTTTAGAAAAGAATAGAAGATTGATTTGCTTTGAATATAAGAATTATTTAATTTTTTAACGATAACTCATGATCAGTTGTATTTGAAATGAGGTATAACAATAATTATGTACTCAAAAATATTCACTCAAACATGTGATAATTAATTTTGAAGCTTCCCGCTCTGTTTTGGATAGAACATGGACGACATGTCACGACTCTATTTATTATAGGGACTCTACTCTAATTTAGAGTCCCTATAATAAATAGAGTCGTGACATGTCTGCTGAACGCTGATTGGTTCCGGCATTTTGTATCCAAAGTTTTCGTAAAATATATTGGAAATAAATTAAATGTTAACAAAAACCATTTAGTTTAACATAGAAAGAATAATTAAATTAAAAATTTTTAATTGTTCGTTAATTCATAATTTATTATCAATAATTATATACTCAAAAATATTCACCCAAATATGTGATAATTAATTTTGAAGCTTCCCGCTCTGTTTTGGATACAAAATGGATGACATGTCACGACTCTATTTATTATAGGGACTTTACTCTAATTTAGAGTCCCTATAATAAATAGAGTCGTGACATGTCTGCTGAACGCTGATTGGTTCCGGCATTTTGTATCCAAAGTTTTCGTAAAATATATTGGAAATAAATTAAATGTTAACAAAAACCATTTATTTTAACGTAGAAAGAATAATTAAATTAAAAATTTTGAATTGTTCATTAATTCATAATTTATTATCAATAATTATATACTCAAAAATATTCACCCAAATATGTGATAATTAATTTTGAAGCTTCCCGCTCTGTTTTGGATACAAAATGGATGACATGTCACGACTCTATTTATTATAGGGACTCTAAATTAATTTAATAAATAGAGTCCCTATAATAAATAGAGTCGTGACATGTCATCCATTTTGTATCCAAAACAGAGCGGGAAGCTTCAAAATTAATTATCACATGTTTGAGTAAATATTTTTGAGTACATAATTATTGTCAATAAGTTATGAATTAATGAACAATTAAAAATTTTTAATTTAATTATTCTTTCTAAGTCAAACTAAATGGTTTTTTGTTAACATTTAATTTATTTCCAATGTATTTCACGAAAACTTTGGATAGAAAATGCCGGAACCAATCAGCGTTCAGCACACATGTCACGACTCTATTTATTATAGGGACTCTACTCTAATTTAGATTGTACTGCCATCTAGTATATAATAGCAAAATAACACTCAGTCGGTAATTCTATCTTTTATTTGTAATAACTAATAGGTAATAACGGTACCGCAACTAAATAACTGTGGATAAATAACCGCAACCAAATAACCGTGTACAAAATAACTGAATGACAAGATAAACTTAGACAAAATAACTGTGGACAAAATAACCGAACGACAAAATAACTGTACGACAAAATAACCGAACAATCAAATAAACATCGTTAATTATTCTTTTGAGTTAGGGTACATGCGGCTGTGATATGATTAAGATTTTTCTTGCTCCCAATATATAAAAGATGGCTAAATTGCAATAGACCTTAGATGTTGGTATTTAAACTATTGCATTTAAAACGAACGTTAATGGGTGAAAACTATTGTATTTAAAAAGCTAGGCTTGGGAAACATTAATTTGAAAAATCAAATAGTAGATGATATAATACCCCTGTCGCAGCATTCTGCATAACATAGCGAATTTCCGTTTATAGAAATTCGTTTTTCTCGGAAACTAATTGACATAGAACAATAGTTTAAAGAGCTTTTTTATGTTATTTTTTCTCCTCTTTTAAATGGTGTAAAGAAATTTAGCAAAAATTTTTGAATACGTGGAAATTTTGGCAAAAAACTAATTTTTTACAAGAACAAAAACCATGTTCCTGGCATCCGACGTGTCTGGCTGAGGAACTCATTCAAGGGTTTGGGACTTTCAATGTTTTCAACAAATTTCGTAAATATTAGATACTTCGTTCGAGAGTTATCGCGCGGACACATATATACATATCGCTCGTTTTCTGTCCCAATCTCTCCAAGCTTTGGACACACAACATAAACGTATTTAAACCTGTGTTTTCATCACAATGAACTTAAGATTTATGCTAATTACACCTTTTGATGTTGGCTACCTATATATTATATAAATATATACAGATAAGTATATATTATATATATATATATATATATATATATATATATATATATATATATATATATACAGGGTGTAAAGTAAATAACTCTCTTCCTTTTAACAGATGGTTTATCTCGGTGTATAATTGCCGAAGACATAAATTTTTTTTCGGAATTCGCTATCTGAAAAAATCGCATCCCAGCCAACTCATCGTTTAATATAAATTTCCTTGAATACGCCTCTGACCAAACTAAAATTATTCGCACCCTGTATAATAAAAATTTTTTTTAAAAATAAACAAAAAAATTTTTTTTATTTTACTATAATATGTAAACATGTGTTCACTGTCGAACTTATAAGTACTATATTGTACACAGAAAAGCGAACAGTTTTTCATAAATTTTGATTAAAATAAGTTTATGAATTATTTTTTTAGTTTTTAAAATTTTTTAGTTTTTTATATCACAGTGCATTATGAATACTGCAAAAACCATAACTCTGATATCAATATTTGCATTGCACATTATTAATTTAGTAACAAATTACATTAAAAACTACACTTATAAATTACCAAACAAATAAAAAGAGAACAGAACAGAACAATGAAAAAAATACACAAGAAAAATTTCCATGAGTTGTAATTTTTCAAAAATTAAAAACATTTTCTTTTAACTATCATAAAACATGAATTTCTAATTGTTGATACATTGGTACACAACTTCACTATCTATAAAAACTAAATACCCGTTTTATGTATTGGTATGTACATATGTCAAATCTGTACAATGTGTTCCATATTCGATAGTTTTGCAGCTAAAGTACATAAGAGAAAAACAGAAATTAATAACAATGTTTGATAACGACTTATTTTTTCTTCTCTCAATTTTCTCACTAAGATCAAAAATTAATTTTTAAACGATTTTAAATATAATCTATTTCACTTAAATTTAAACATTAGTCATCACTTACGAGTTTGAGTAATTCCCGTTTTCTTAGCTTTATCTCTTTCATTGTTTCAAATGCGTAAATTTTAAATTTGCAGTTTGTTTTTAGAAAAGAATAGAAGATTGATTTGTTTCGAATATAAGAATTATTTAATTTTTTAACGACAACTCATGATCAATTGTATTTGAAAAGGGGTATAGTTAAAAGTTTGTAAAGAAAAACAGATGTGACGAAAGGCCAATTATATTACAAACAAAAATGTATTTCAATTATCTAAAAGAAAATTTTTTATTCATAATTGAGTAACTTTAGAGGAAAACTCTAACGGAAAATGCGAAAGTATCTGCATCAGTTATCATTATCGTAAAATTTTAAATGTCCACATGAAAGTCACCGCTATAAATTTTTTACCAAATTTATTCTTTTATTTCAGCAACACTTTGAAGTACCAATTTACCTGCAACCCGACCTAAGCGAACTCAAGTTTCAGTAGACAAACAGACATCGCATACTTACAAACACACAGACATCCATATCATCGTCACACGCTTAGACAAAAATTTTTTAAATAAATAAACAACTATAGCATTGATAGCACACACATACAATCTCCATATTCATATACAACACTTATTAAAAGAGTTGTCCAAGTGCGTTTTATACACACATTAAGCAGGGCTTCTGATTTATTTGCATTTTTGTAGTTTCCGAATAAAATAGGTGGCATTATATTATTTTGTACAGTTTACTATGAAAATAAATAAATATATTCGACAATCACAATGTTATTTCTGTTTGTGTTATTTAAGGGTCAATTAAGTAGTAATTTGATTCCTTACAAATCACATAGACTTTGAAACACAATATTTCTGAAACGAGATGTAAAGAATAAAAGTTGTTAAAAGAACTTTAACTTTAAAAGATTTTTCTAATGATAATCTGCAAACAGTATACGTAGAATTATTTTTCAACATTTCTCTTAATAATTTTGATTTGAATTTTTGGAAATGTTAACAAATATCAGAATATACTTTAACGTAAAATTGACGGTTAGTTGAGATATCTATCTGTAGCATGTATTATATTTGCAAAATTTCGTGTTCCAAAGGCGTAAAATTTCTGAAAATGTTACAACCCAGTCACACTAAAAAATTACAACAGCTTCTAGAGTTCTTCGGAACCCTAAAAAAAAAGACTGAAATATGTAATACATATGTATGTGTGTGAGTGTTACTGTGTGTATGTCCATATACATATTGATATTATATTCTATTTGCACATAATATGTACACAAAACTTATAGCCGGAGAGCCCACCGTATGCAAAACGTATGTATAAGATAGATGAACGATTTTTTGTAAGTAGCGCTAAAGGGAGCTTTCTTTAGAATTACAAAATTTTGCCCGCATGATAAAAATATGATGTCAGTTCCGGTTATGGGTTTGTCATGTCATCAAATACATTGATAATATTTACACCAAAACGAAGGTTTCGAAGTCCAAAATAAAAAGATTGAGTGCTGCCAGGCCTTAGTAATTCGCAACAATGAGGCTGTTTTCACTGAAAAAAAAACCTTTCAATGAAGGCAGCCATATTTTTACGAATTTTTAAGATCTGGCAGCTTTCATTTTTGTGTAAATATCATCAATGTATTTGATGACGTAACAAAACCATAACCGGAAGTGACGTCATATTTTTATCATGCGGGCAAAATTTAGGTCTGGGGTAGTACTACTTAGAGTCCCTATAATAAATAGAGTCGTGACATGTCATCCATTTTGTATCCAAAACAGAGCGGGAAGCTTCAAAATTAATTATCACATGTTTGAGTAAATATTTTTGAGTACATAATTATTGTTAATAAGTTATGAATTAATGAACAATTAAAAATTTTTAATTTAATTATTCTTTCTAAGTTAAACTAAATGGTTTTTGTTAACATTTAATTTATTTCCAATGTATTTTACGAAAACATTGGATACAAAATGCCGGAACCAATCAGCGTTCAGCACACATGTCACGACTCTATTTATTATAGGGACTCTAGTACTACCTACAAAAAATACATAGGTATCTTATCATAGGTTTTGCATACGGTGGGCTCTTGGACCATTAGTTATTTTTTAAAAAAGATATTTTCAAGTTATTTATTAGGTACCTGTCATTTGGATATTTATACATATACTGTTCTGAAAATTTATTATTTATTAAAAACACTAGTAACCTATTTATACATATTTGTCACATGGATACGACTGATATTATCATTTTATCAATAATAAAACAGTACATTTTTCACTTCGAAAATAACCATATTTTCAACAATAGAAGTACTGGATTTTCTTTAAATCAAAGTATTAAAATTAAAAGTATTTGTATGTGCATGAATAATAAACCGATTGTATATTTTAGAAATGTTTTAAATTTAATTGTTGTGTCATAATTCGTAAAAAACTAAATTTTATAGTGAAAAAAATATTTTCATGTCACCAGTCCCATGATTAGAAAAGCGCCCTTAACCATTAAACCATCTTTATTCTGAGGGGTGTTTAGTTTTAATTTTGTTCTGAACTACGCCAATGTTAGAGGCAGCCCTGAATGTGTTAAATGTGTCAAAGAATTGGATTAAAGTTGACAGTCAGTGATTACTAAAATCGATTGCAGGTGTTTGTTAAATTTCCAAATAATTTAATGAGATTTGACGAAATCCATCTTTTTGAAATATGACGTAGATTGTTTCATTAAAAATCATGTTCAAATTTTTATGGACACTGCTGTATAGCTATTTTAAAAAGATTCCGTAAACAAGCAGGTAAAAATATTTTGTTGACAAAAAAATTTACGTTCCAAAAAGCAAAGGAAAAAAATGATAAGTAATCAGAGCCTGATTAAGTTTTTTTTTCTAGGGGCCATTTTTTAACACGTTTTTGACAATCGAAAATTTCTGAAATGAAACTTGATCGGTACAATTTAACTAGCAAAACTTAATTAGTAAATTGAGACCTTTCTCCCCTATTTTTTCGGAGAGTTATATATTTTACACCCTGTATATATATATATATATATATATATATATATATATATATATATATATATATATATATTAATCTCATGTCTCATGTCACATATCACAATGTTTGGCTAGGATAAACTCTGAAACTACTGAACCGATTTTGATGTGAGACGATATTACTTAGTGCGTGTCAAACACGCACTTGACGAATTTTTTTTTTTAAATTTGTTTCACTAATATACATTATTACTTCAATAATGGTCATACCGACTTATTATTCTCTAAAATATTTAGGGAATTTTGTAGGTACTCACGTGATGTTAATGTGACACAGGGACGGATCCAGAGCTGAACTTAGGAAGGCGTCACATTTTCTTAAAGGCTTCATAATGCTCATCTCTTTGGTGTTGCAAATTTTAAAAGCGTACCTAAATTAGCATTACAAGAACGACTTCGAAAACGTATAATTTTCTTCCAATTCCATCATTATGTTATTTCATTTACAGTTGAAAAACTCTTGTAAAATTTATGACGTCATCACGTTAAAAATTCTTTTTCCTCAAATCAAGCTTTACTAAAGCGATTTGAATCAGAGTGTTTAGTCTCATCAAAGTAATTTGGGTGTAAACTTTTCCTTTTTGTTATCAAAACGACAAAATTCCTTTTAGAAATGTGAATGATTCGACACAAGTCTTTTTTCTAATAACCCTACGTGCTTAATTTTGATAAAAATGACGTTAGCGACCTTGAAAACGTAAAATTCGTTCCCAAATTTCATCGTTCTACCATTTTATTTAGTTTTTAAGGCACTAAAATATCTTAGTAAACTTAATGACGTCACCAAATTAGAAAAATTTTTTTTCTGAAACCACACTTTGTTGAAGTGATTTGAAATAGGGTGATTAATTGAATTAGACTAATCAAGATGTGAACTTTTCATTTTTTCTATTAAAATAACGAAATGTCGTTTAAAATATTTCAAATTAAAAAGAAGCCCCTTTTCTAGTAGTCCTACATGCCTAATTTTGGCAAAGGTAAAAAGAAGGTCCATAATTCACTTTCAGTTTTATCGTTCTACAACTATGTTAACAGTTTTTAAATCACTGGAAATTTTAATAAATTTCATGACATCATAAAACAAACTAGGATAAAATTCGGATTACTCTCCCTCTAGGCTGGTCTTGACCCCCACAACCACCCCCCATATCCGCGCTTATTGTGACAATTATTGAATCAATGCTTTACAATAACTATTGAGTAATACTTCTTTTCATATTTATGCTGTATTTATGTAAATTAAACTGTAGATAAAAAAGAAATTACACAATGTACCTACCAATATACCAGTGACGTCCCGTCTTATGGAGCTTCCAGGATTTAGGTCCAAAAGAAAAATGAACTGGCTTCAACAGCATAAATATTCGTAATCTTAATCGAATAATAATGTAGTAAGTTATTGTTCAATTGTTCAATTGTTGTTATTTCTAGGAACTAGTATATAACAAACAATTCAAATCTCTCCCTGGAGCTGGTTGCTTTCTACAGGGACATCTGTGAATTGGTTTTATTTTATTCAAGAGTAAAAATTAAAATTAACAGAAATGAAACAAAATTGCAAAAACATTTAAAAACATTTTTATAGTAAAATAGTAATAAATAATTTAAAAACAATTTAATGATAGAATTGTACGATAAATAGTTATGGTTCAGAACTATTGTTATGGTTATGCTACAAGTCGCGTTTCTTATATTATGAATGCGCGTTCTCTTTCAAATTGGTGTTATTATGCAGTTTTATAAACTTAAAAGGAGATTAGCTATACAGTTTTTATTTCTTAATTTTTTTCTAATAAAAATTTTATATAATGTGCAAAATTATTAGCCTCGGTCAAATTTTAGGTTATGACGTTATGAGATGTCATTGCAATATACCGACATATGTATACAATTATTATACAAATGTACTTTGCTTTTACACATGCGAATTGACTATATATTGAGGTGTGTTTTATGTTTTAATGTGAGTAAACGCCTTACCTTACCGTTTCAATCATAATAATAATAAAATAAACACAAATAATTACCTTTAATTACTGATTTATTTTCATTTCAAAGAACATTACGCTTTGTTGATAAATGTATATATGAAATGCATAAATTAAACTAAATAGTTATGTAGTTATTACATGAGAATACTATGTCTGTATTAGACTGCAAATCACATAATGAAGATACCTAACTGTCTAACCGATTTCAAGCATTCTTTCACGGATGGATAAGTAATAGCCCTATGTTCTAGTAGAGGCTATATTTTTAAAAATAAAATTGTCAAGCAGAGCTCTGAAATTCAAAAAGGCCCCAAAATAAACGGTTATACAAATCTTGATCAAATTTTGTTCAAATACGAAAAAAATGAACGTGAATTTAAAATGGTTCTCTAGGGTTCTGGGACCCCAAAAAGGGTTCAAAATTGAAGTGCTTCTAAAACTCACAGTGTCGAAAGTCGATATGCTATTGAAATATGAATACGACTACTTTAGAGTCGTTTGGCAAGCGGGACAAAGCACAATAAGAAACTGATTGTTCCGTATTTACGGAATGATGAAGGTGTACACCGTGTACACTAACATTTCTAAGAATTAATAATTTAAAATTAATATACGCGCCATACGAGGTGGCATCAGTACACACCACGGGTCCCACGGGTACCAAACCCCGTGATAGAGCTATGCAGTCCTTTAGGACAGTTACAAAAAGCCAGTAAGTCGATTACAGTCTATTCTGTGACTCAGTTTAAAAAAGCCTATCAACACAGTTAGTCACCACACGCCTTGTTGTGCAGTGCAATTAACCAGGGCGACACAATAAATATTAATTCCACTCGTTAGGCGCCGCAGCGGCGCCATAAACAATAGGTACGTATTTTATTATTTACAACACGCTAGGGGACCTAAGACCCGATTTACATTAACGCTCCGCTCTCAGTACGATATCACTCCGCTCCCGGTTCCATAAAATATTCTTACATAATAAATAATGAGTGTCATCGCTCTGATATCGGTCCGATATCAGTCATGGTTCGCTCTCGCTTCAATACCGCTTCAATACCAATACCACTGAGATAATATTTTATCGGAGCGATATCAGACCCTATATCGATGATAGTGAACACGTTTTTGATCTCACTTCGCTCCGTTTCTCAGCCTTCTTCATTTATTTGAAAAATATTATATTAGGAAAACATGATACAACATAACGACGCGACGTCTTGCTACAATACATTGTGATACATACTACTAAAATTAACTAATAGATATATTGTATTATAGATATTATGTTCTCCTAATACAATAGTGTTTGCAGCGTTTTGAAACTACTGTCTAGTAGCTGAGTAGGTACCCATACTAAAAAATGGTTCGAGTGTAAAGGGTTAAAATTACACATATCTATGTACTTAGTTAGCCACCACATTATTGTGCCGTGCAATCACATTAATAAAACTTAATGTTAAAGCAACATCCAACTATTAATTAAATAAATAAATATATTAAATTCATAATCATAAACATTAAAAATTTCAAACTCTTCAACCTGAAAATTGTTAAAATTAGTGTAAATAATAAAACGAGAGTAAAGCATAGAACTTTCGGCCGATCTATTCGCTTTATTTTTGCCAAAGTGATATTCTAAACATTGATTTTGTATAAAATTTCAGAATATTTGATTTAAGGGAAGGAATACCTTTGGACAGGCGAAAATAAAGACAATTTCAGGAATTTTTTGTGACAAAAAATAAACTGATCTTTATTCTTGAGATTTAGCATTTTATTTAATTGTTACAACGTATTTTTTTCAATATATATATATATATATATATATATATATATATATATATATATATATATATATATATATATATATATATATATATATAAATGGCAGTTGCAAAAGCCTTTCATGGGTGCGTAACACAAAGGTAAGGTAAAATATAAAGTATATTTGGTATTTTCGAAAAATATTGTTCGCATACCGTTAAAACTTAAAATTTTGAAAATAATTTTTAAAGAATTTCTTGCCATGGACACGCTACTTATTTTTAATCTTTTGTTCTAAATAACTTCTTTTTAACAATTTTTATTATAACTATGCAATTTTGACACAATTACTATTTTTAATAATGTATAACCAGAAATTTTTAAACTTTATCATCTGCCATGAAGATGGGGTTAATAACCTCGAAACCGGTAGCAGAGCATTACCTTTAAAAAAAAAACTTTTTTTCATTTAATTTTGATGACTTAAACTTCAAATTACCCTATCCTTGCATTAAATCATTAGTCATCTAATATTCCTAACATAAATTTTGAAAATAATTTTCTTTAAAGTGACCACAGAAAGAAAAGTAGCAAATACACTATTGAAATTAATTGCACCCAATAAGAGATACCGAAATAATTTCTATTGGAAATATCATATTTTATAGTCTAATATTGACTCTATTATCATTTTGAAAAATATGCACAATAATGGAATGCGTTTATAGTCACACACACATAAAGTATAAACAGATCCAGAGAGTTATTGTATGATAATATTTATGTATTATGATGAAATTTACAATAAATATAAAAACAAAATACTTTTAATAAAATATATGCATACGAGATTATTCATTAGGAAAAGTTTTACAAGTATTTATTTAATCATAGTAAAAAATTTATTTACTTTAAAAAAAAAAAGAAAAAAATTATTAACGGTCCATTTACTAAACAAATATCGTGTAAAACTCAATCATTATCATATCTGTTCTTTCATTTTCCAAGTGGTCAACCCTAGAAAAACAGAAATTTTTATTTTAACATCATCCAGTTTGCTGGGTTTTTATCATGAAATGTGCATAGCCAAGATACGGAAGCTGTAACTTTTAATCGCTAAACTAACTAGTGCATTATACCGACAAATATTTATATAACTCGTTTTGGTGCTGAAATCAAAATTTTATTGCAATTATTTCATTTAAAATTAAAACATATGCTTTTCCGCATTCAACTGTCAAAATTACTTTTTTGTCTATAACAGCATCTTAATACATAATTCCAATTCTGTTGATTATAATATTATGTAATTGCAAAATATTTCTATTATCTATGAAGATTTCTCTTCGTGATTGAACTACTTTAATTAAACATCTGTTATCCGTATAAATTGTACTTTTTTTCTTCGAATAACCTTCGGTTGATTAAAACCAAATAAATCAATACATTTTTAATTATTTTAATCTATTTTTAAGAATAGTTTAATTACTAAAATAATTTTCTCACAAATGTCATTGATGGTAGTGGATTTTATTTCAATTTGTGTGTTATATAATAAAACTAGCTGTACCCGCGACATCGTTCACGCATAAAATCGCAATGAAAAGTATATAAGTATAATAATTTTATAAGTATTATAAAGTATTTGCATAGAACAATAGTTTTGCGTAATACATGCACATGCTCAAAATGGTTTTTCTATTTTCCCGTGAGAATGAGACATTTTCCTGGAGTATAAAGTATCTTAAATGTTGACCCAGGTAATCGGTTATCACCACACCAAATTTCATTAAAATCCGTCCAGTAGTTTTAGCGTGAACAGACAGACAAAAATTTTAACAATCGTTTTGATATCTACATCGGTAACTATTTACAGTACCAGTACAATTTTCAAAAAATATTGCATGTACAGAAACGGTCTCGTTACAGTTTTATTATATGTATAGAGTAAGGTAGCATTGGTATAATAAACCAGCCGATGCGATGGTGACCGATTTTAGTACACGATTTTCACATTTATACCTCAGCGAATATTGAAAGATACAATAAAGTGCTGAGAAAGATAAGGTAAGGCTTTGGCGTGCGTATAGCAACATTTATAATGTGCTTGATGTAACCGCAAGGGTGGCACCTAATTTTTCTAGGTTTTATGGGAATGAATTCGGGACCTGTCAGGTTGGGCGCTCTAGGCTCGTGCCCAACGTACACCTTGGACAAAGATGGTACTTATTGGATTTCTATGCAACCAAATTTATTAATCAATGATCGCACTATTGATTGTATATACATATATTTTAATGCAAGGTTAAACAAATCATTTGCAGCACCATTTTATTACTAACCAATAAGCACAGTGTGTATCTAATAGTTAAAATTGTATTTGTTTTAATCGTTAAATCACATATTATGTATATAAATTTACAAGTATATTTAAGGATGTTTGGGAGGTGCAATCGGAGATAAATGTACATGAAAATAGAAATTCGTGAATAATTGCGTTGTATAACAAACTATGAGGTAAATAAATAGTTATCTTTGTTAAATAATAGCTATCACTACAACTGATTGTACAATACATCAAACTATAGCTCTCAGCTGACTACAATAGCTGAGTACATTCTGAGGATTTTTCGAAGGAATTTCAAAATGCTACGAGACGACTGAAAATTTAGTAGAATGTTCCTCATTAAATACTAAGGCCCCTATGAAAATTTCAAATCGATTCACTAAGCCGTTAAAAAGTTATTTAATCTGTTCTGTTTTCGAATTTCCATAAGAGTACGTGTAAAATTAGTTTTTTTTTTTTTTTTTAATAACTTTTTAACGGCTTAGTGAATCGGTTTGAAATTTTCACAGGGGCCTTAGTATTTAATGAGGAACATTCTACTAAATTTTCAATCGTCTCGTAGCATTTTGAAATTCTCTGAAAAATCCTCAGAATGTACTCAGCTATTGTAGTCAGCTGAGAGCTATAGTTTGATGTATTGTACAATCAGTTGTAGTGATAACTATTATTTAACAAAGATAACTATTTATTTATCTCATAGTTTGTTATACAACGCAATTATTCAGGAATTTCTAATTTCATGTACTTTTATCTCCGATTATACCTCCCAAACATCCTTAAAGTAACGATTAAATTATATATTTTTATAGTCTCTTAATACATAAAATACTTGTAAACATAGATAGATATACATTTATTTAATATAATGAAATATTTTATCTTAATTTATTGTATTACCTCAACTACTTACAAAAAGGTTAATTATAGTTTTGTATTCATTTATTGGCAACATACAAGCATTGTCACAAATAAGCACCATATCTAAAATTTAAATGCTCCTCGTGACCAGTTATTTTCAAATATATTTATTTCATAGAAAATTAGTATTTAACAATTTTTTTTTTTTTTAATTATTTAATTTATATGTAGTTATACAACTAATGTAAAATAAAAATTAAGAAAAAAATTTCGATAATAGGTACACTAAAATAATACACACAGTTTTTTATTTCAAGTCTCCCACTAAAATACTGCTTGACGTTATATACTTCAGTATTATCAAAAAATAGACTAGTTATGTTCAAATTCTTAGTAACATTCACAATTTTTAATTCTTATATTGTGATTTTTGGCTATTTTAAATGTCCCGTATATATAAACTTGGTGAATCTATTATTTAGCTACTATATAAGCTTGGCCCGCTTGGCCGGATTTACCCGAAGTGCTGACCTGGGTACCGTGAAAAATGCTGCCCCTGTCTATGCTTAAGAAGGAAAAAAACATTTATTGATAACTTTTTTACTTTTCCCACAAAAAATAAGTGACAAGCAAAAAAAGAAAACGTCAACTCCCAAATTTTGCCGCCCATGGCGCTAGCCCCGTATGCCCCTAGTATAAATCTAGCACTGTACCTATACATATAAGTCAGTAAACGACAATAAACTGTCAGATCAAAAAAAAAAAGTAAACAGTGGCGTAGCTAGGCGTAGGTGATGTGGACCCACGCCCACGGCCTCGCCAGTGACTGTTTTTCTTTTCCTTGTCGCCTAATTTTTGAGACAGAAATTTCAAAAAGAAAATTAAAGGGGGCCTCGCAAAAAATATCTTACCCACTCCCCATTTTCATCTTGCGACGTCATTGTAAGTAAATAAATTAAAATCAATTTTTTCAAATTTAGTTTTTAACCGTATAATTTCTAGTTAAAGTAACTATTTATACGGACAATATCTGTAATTAATTATTGTCTCTAATTGCATAAAATTTCAAATTAAAGTGATAAGAACACATTCTTGAAGAGTTTGAATATGTTATCCATAGATAAGTACTATTATATTTTGACAATACTGAGGCATAACGTCAGTCAAATTTAAAAATCAATACATATCAATTTTTTACGGCTACAGACAAATGAGCTACTATGTTTGCTACTAAACTGTTCTGCTATATTTAGTAGCAATATTAAAAATATTAACCTTTTCATAAAGAAAGTATTGTTTTTAGTTAGTGCATAGATTACAAAGCCTACGTAATTATAAGTCTGTGATAATAGATATACGATACACAGGTGAGTTTTTAAAAGTTTCCATTTTTATTGATCAAACCGTTGACTTAAACTTCACTTTTACTTTTTTAAATGGTATATAGGGTTGACCGGGGTAATTGTGAATGGATTTTCATGAATTGAGATAAAAGCGTTGTTTTAAGTATTTTTTATTTTATATATCACATAATGGTTGATTTATTTTTAATTCTACATTATTCAGGATGCACCACACAAATTTTGAGCAAATTCATATGAAAAACAAAAATTGTATAAGGCATTGACATTTCGCCAGTGCGGTTTTAGCCCAAATTAAATTCTTCACATTTACCCCACTTTCAAATTTGTCATCATATCTTAGCGGTTACAATTTCTCTTTGTTTAATGCAAGTTATCCATACCTCAAATTTGTACCAAAAATCAAGTTTAAATAAAAATAACAAAAATTGTAGGAACAAATTTATTACAAACTAAAAATAATATTTTGATGATATTTTGTCATTTTATCGAATAAAAATCAAAAAATTACAAGATTTTCACCCAAAAAACAAGGAAAATGAGACTTTTTCAAGGGAATACATTTAGTTAACATGAATAAAAAAACAACAATCTATTAGGTCTAATATTTTAAATGAAAAAATACCCCTGTCGCAGCATCCTGCATAACATAGCGAATTTCCATTTACAAAAGTACGTTTTTCTCGGAAACTAGTTGATATAGAGTAATTGTAAATAAAAAAAAACCTTCTTTATGTTAATTTTCCGCCTCATTCCGCCAAATCTTTTTCACGAAAAATGTCCAAAACACCATAAACGTTTTCACGAAATTTCTTAAAAATAAGATGTTTCGTTCTTGAGTTATCGTGTGGACACATTTATATATATGTTTACTAAGTGTCCGCACGATAACTCAAGAACGAAACATCTTATTTTTAAGAAATTTCGTGAAAACATTGACGGTATTTTGGACATTTTTCGTGAAAAAGATTTGGCGGAATGAGGCGGAAAATTAACATAAAGAAGGTTTTTTTCATTTACAATTACTCTATATCAACTAGTTTCCGAGAAAAACGTACTTTTGTAAATGGAAATTCGCTATGTTATGCAGGATGCTGCGACAGGGGTATTTTTTCTTTTATTTACCATTACTCTATATCAACTAGTTTCCTAGAAAAACGTACTTTTGTAAATGGAAATTCGCTATGTTATGCAGGATGCTGCGACAGGGGTATTTTTTATTTTATTTACCATTACTCTATATCAACTAGTTTCCTAGAAAAACGTACTTTTGTAAATGGAAATTCGCTTTGTTATGCAGGATGCTGCGACAGGGGTATTTTTTATTTACAATTACTCTATATCAAATAGTTTCCGAGAAAAACGTACTTTTGTAAATGGAAGTTCGCTATGTTATGCAGGATGCTGCAACAGGGTTATTTTAATTAATTTATAATTGTTCTAAAAATTGAGCAATAATGTTAAGTTAGCTATGATAAACAAATAGAGACGTATTTTGAAGACGATATATAAAGACTAATAGAAAATATTAAATTAAAGAATTTATTCAATTAAAAGAAAATATATATCTATATATATATATATATATATATATATATATATATATATATATATATATATATATATATATATATATATATAGTACAGGGATATATATATGTATATATATATATATATATATATATATATATATATATATATGTATATATATATTTATATATATGTATATATATATATAAATAAATATATATATATATATATATATATATATGTATATCTATATATATATATATATATATATATATGTATATCTATATATATATATATATATATATATATATATATATATATATATATATATATATATATATATATATATATATTCCAACGTTTTCAAGAAATTTCTTAAAAATCAGGTATTTCGTTCTTGAGTTATCGTACCCTCTTTTAAAATAGTTGCTGTACCTCTGTACTCTTACTTGTTCTTACATCAAAATTATACATGTACCTATCATAATTGTGTGATCGTATGGATATACCATATTGGCGTTATACATATTATATACACTATATATTCTTTGACTATACATAATTATGTAGTGTGTCGAATATGTGCTTAGACTGTGAGTAACTTAAGACTTTAAGATTACATCACTTAAGATTACATCTCTAAGATCACATTCTAAGACACATAGTTTTTCTCGGAAACTAATTGACATAGAAAAAAAGTTTAAAGACCTTTTTTATGTAATTTTTTCTTCTCTTTTAAATGGTATAAAAAAATTTCGCAAAAATTTTTGAATAAGTGGAAATTTTGGCAAAAAACTAATTTTTTGCAAGAACAAAAACCATGTTCCTGGCATCCGACGTGTCTGGTTAACGAACTCATCCAACGGTTTGGGACTTCCAATACTGTCACCAAATTTCGTAATCCTAGGACAGTCCGTTCGAGAGTTATCGTGCGGACACACATATATATATATATATATATATATATATATATATATATATATATATATATATATATATATATATATATATATACATATATATATATATATATATATATATATATATACATATATATATATATATATATATATATATATATATATAAATTTTAGCGAATATTATTTTCGGTTTCTAGGGACCTCAAAACAAATTTCTGCCAGGGTCCCGGACTCAGGTCGCGTTGTGACAGTGGCTGTAATAGCTCAATTCCATTCTGGAAATTCGCTAAAAAAAAAAATGGTTTTGTATTAATCCTACTGCCCTTGGACACTCACAGAGACATTGAAAACAAGTAATTTTTCTGTTTTTGTTAGTTGTTATTGGATAAGGGAGCACAGCAATGATTTCGTAGATTAATACACAAAACATTGCTCTTTACACAAGTTTTTTTTTTTATATTGTTTGTATAACGGAAACTTGTACAATAATATCACCAGCATCTTCATCAACATTTTCAACTCTGAAAAGAACACTACTGAAATTTTTGATCGAATAGGGGCATTTGTGAATGACGTTCACAATTACCCCACAATTTTAAAATCATGGGGTAATTGTGAATTGGTAATAAATTGTCCAATTTCTTTAGCAGTTAAAAAGGAACCCTCTCAGAGTTTAGACCACTTCTTTAGAAGCACTTTTAACCATTTCTTAACTTTTAAAAAAAGAAAATGTATTTAAAAAAATTTTTCTGAGGATTGGTCGAAGTAAGATACATAAAATTTTGCAAGGGTTTTTTCAAAATAAAAAAAAAGATACTAATACTTGGAGAATTGTTATCAAATTTTAATAGCATATTAAGAAAGGACAGAAAAACATACTAAGATTTGATTTTGGCAAAATTAATGTTATTTTAGAAATTATAGGCGCCGTTCACAATTGCCCCAATTCACATTTACCCCGATCAACCCTATTAATTTGTTGATAAAAATTATCTGAACAATTTTTTAATTTCAAAACAAAAAAATCACCATGTACATTAATAAATGGTATTAAATACGATATGACACGTTCTATTGTAAAATTTTTTAATGGGTATGCTAATCATTTTCAATTTTCGGTTTGTAAAAAAACATATTTATTTTTTACTTAAATAAAAATTTGTTCGTTAATAGTTAATCACGAGAAAAAAATAAGTAGGTTATGAAAAAATTTGTCAAGTTACATAATACCTATGTTTATTTTTCAAAACTATATAATCAATCAAATGTAAAATAGGATAAGATTTCGTCCTCTAAACAGTAGAAACGGTGAAAGCGCTGGTAAGAAAGGTTTCTTATTTATCAACTAATCGTAGTACCTACTCGTACTACAATTTTGTATCAACAATATGCTTTTAACGATTATTTTTGTCATTTACTATACTAATAGACCAAGAGCCAATGGTATGAAAATCCCCGTCATCGAACACCCTCATAATTTAAGTGAAATTAGAAAGTAAATAGGGTAAGTGCGGGAGAGACGCCGCGTCGGGAGAGATGCCGCAGTAGCCATAGTTCGTCCGTTGACTGACAGATAACGCTATTAATGGATTATATGTTTAGAATAAGTTACTTATTTAAGCTGTATATGGTAATATTTATGATTAGTCCGTCAGTTTAGTAATTATCCAACTTTTTATTATTGAAAGGTAAGTTTTTTAACATAATATTTTATCAAGCATTTAATTCATTAGTATTTAAGAATGTATATTTCATTGTTTTAATGAAAATGAGTTTTGTTATTAATTTAGGTATATTTTAAAAGTACTGTATAAAATTTTAGGTTAGAATTCCGCACTATGCTTGCTATAGCAACATGCGGCATCTACCCCAACAAAAAGGAGAGATGCCGCATGTAAATTTTTTTTTTTTTTGACTGTAAATTATGCCACGTAAATATAAAAGATCCATTAATGGATCAGAAAGAGCTCTCATATTGGTGAAGATAACGAAAATAATGATGATTGCCTGTGTGTTGACTGTCTTGAAGAGTACTCAGAAACAAAAGAAAATTGACTGGTTAAGATGTATAAAGTGCCAAAAATGGTTACATATGGCATGCATCATGTATGGAGATGTGTATAAAATGCAAAATTTTTAATATGAAATATGCGGCGCCTCTCCTTCTTTGATGCGGCATTTCTCCCGCTTTGCAGGCTCTACAAAAATGTTAATTATGAATCCTTTATGACTTAAAATTTAAAATTATTTATAAATAATTTTAAAGAACAATGTTTACATTTAATGTGTACCAAATTTCAAATCAATTGAATGCATACTTTAAGAATTATCAAGTGTTTTCAAAATGTGCGGCGTCTCTCCCGCATTCACCCTATACCCAAAAATATAAAAAAGTCGGTCGCCCGTAATTAATCCTGGACAAATTGCCGTAATTAAACGAATAATCGAAAATACATTTTTTGACGTTTTAAATTGTCAAATAATTTCAAAAATTTAATAATCAACAATTTTTTTCGTAGTTACAAAAAAGGAAACAGTTTTTTCCTAGTTACAAAATAATACAGTTCAAGACCCCACGACTCTTTGTCTATTTGTATTTTGTACAAATATATGAAAAAAAGACGTTACTTCCGTCATAAAACATCCTATTAAAATTTATAAGGAACACAAATAAATATATGTATAATTTCACAATATATAGGCTGCCGTATCTTGTATTAAATACTTCGGTATGACGGTGTTGGTGGTATATCACAAATGGTATTGGCGATATCTCCGTCATAAAACATCACAATGAAATTTATGTGGAATATACGAGTAGATGAAAGGGTATAGTTTCACAATATATAGGTCGTGTTGGCAGTAAATCGCCCCGTCATAAAACATCCGAATGAAATTTATGTGGAATATAGATAAAAATGTCTAGTTTCATAATATATAGGTCGCCCTTATCGGGTCCTGTATTAGATACTCGGGCGACCTACTTTAAAGTATCGTATTAGCGGTAAATCGCCCCGTCATAAAACATCCGAATGAAATTTATGTGGAATATAGATAAAAGTGTCTAGTTTCATAATATACAGGTCGCCCTTATTGGGTCCTGTATTCAATACTCGGGCGACCTACTTCAAAGTATCGTATTAGCGGTAAATCGCCCCGTCATAAAACATCCAAATGAAATTTATGTGGAATATAGATAAAAATGTCTAGTTTCATAATATATAGGTCGCTCTTATCGGGTCCTGTATTAAATACTCGGGCGACCTACTTTAAAGTATCGTACTGGTGACCTGTATATTGTGAAACTACATACATATATACTTTTATCTATATTCCACACAAATTTCATTCGCATATTTTATTATGGTAATATCGCTAATACCATTTGCGATATACCGCCATAAAGAAGGAACGTTCCTTTTTCGTATATTTGTACAAAATACGTATAGACAAAGAGTCGTGGGGTCTTGAACTGTATTATTTTGTAGCTAGGAAAAAACTGTTTACTTTTTTTGTAACTATGAAAAAAATTACTGATTATTAATTTTTTGAAATTATTTGACAATTTAAAACGTCAAAAAATGTATTTTCGATTATTCGCTTAATTACGGCAATTTGTCCAGGATTAATTACGGGCGACCAACTTTTTTATATTTTTGGGTATATTTACTTTCTAAATTCACTTAAATTATGAGGGTGTTCGATGACGGGGATTTTCATACCATACGGGCTCTTGGTCTATAATAATTGTTGGTAAATATTTAAATATTTGAAAACACAGTTAACAGATGTATGTATTTGTTTTGATTAAAAATCCTATCAATCTTGCTTCATATTTACCAGATGTATTATAAATTTAAAAATTTTTAAAAATTCGTTATTTAAAAATAATTAATATTTAAATATCGATTTTTTTTAATGGGAAGTAACAATTTTTGAATCCAAAATAGTAGCGAAAGTACAAATTAAAGAAACTAGTTAATAATTTTTTAGAAATCATTGATCAATGATGTCATACCAGAAGAATTTTTTGTAAAACTTGTGTGAATTTAATGAAAGTAAAATAAATCCCTTATGACTAAAGATATTTAAAAATAGAATTCTACTAAATTATCAACCAAACCTGTATTACAAGGTTTACACAAAAAATAATAAAGGAAACAGTTTTTAGTTTTTAAAACCATAAAGGTGGAAGCACCTTCTTATAAAATTAGTTTAACATCTGTAGAATATGCTCCAAAATTTTTAAATCTGAATTCGAAAAGTAGATGTTAGTGTGCCCTTCAATGTTACCGATTGCAGCTAAACGACTTTAAAAGCAATTTTCTCAAAACGTGTTTTTTCGCGAGCTGTGCAATGTAGCTCAGCGAATTTTCAACCGATTTACTTTCAAATTCACAGAAATATTCTTTAACTTATTGGCTATTGCATGACGTTCTAGCTTTTTTTTTCTAAAAAAATTGTAAACAATGTTTTTTAGCGAATATTAAAATGGTCCTGAATTTTTCACTTTACCTTACCTTAAGGTCCTGAATTTTTACCGTAAGTTCACACACACAGGAAAATACCGATGTTCCCTCGATAAATTCACTTGTTTGTCAAAAAAAGGACCGGCTGAGTCCTCTGTCAATAACAAAAAATGCAGAAAATGGCTCGTTTATGGCTCATCCCTGAAAGCACATCGTAAGGCCACTTCCCACATAAAAATTATCCTTACTTCCTTACTAATATTATAAATGCGAAAGTCAGTTTGTTTGTTTGTTTGTTTGACTGGCTTTCACGCCTCAACAGCTTAACCAATCAACTTGAAACTTTGCACAGACGTGAAAAAAAGAATGATTGATTTCAAACTTTGCATATCCCGGGAAAATATCTAACTCCCGTGGAAAATCTTATTCCCGTGGGAAAATATATATTTAAAACAGTGTAAAAAAGAATCATTGATTTCATTTGAACTTGGCATGCTGTTAGAAGAATGTTATAGTCTATTTTTTGCCCGGGGAAAATATTGTATTTCTGTAATAGCGACGTGATGAAAGTACACTTTATATGTTTTAACTAGATGCCATAATTTCAAATTCCACACGGGCGAAGCCGCGGGTAAATGCTAGTCTTTTTATAAAGCAATATTTGGAAATACAATGTCAAATTTCATTTATTTTAACACCGAATTAAAAAATTTGACAAATAATTTACTGGTGCAGTGTTAATGACTTTGGACAATATAATTAATTGACGGCAATTCAATAACAATAAAAATCAATTTTAAGCATATCCAGTTTTATTGATTTTGTAACAAAACCGGTGTATGAGTAAACAAGAACTATATGTAGGTAACAATTTTTATTTCATTCTGACACCCACCTTTGTAATTTGTATCGCCAGACACTTTCTGAATTACACCGGACAACGAACCAAATAAGGTATGGACGATTAACAAAATAATTAAGGTCCATTTACCATACGTGGTCAAATAATGTGGTTGGTTTATAATCACATTTATTGTTAACATTTTATACGAGTATATGGATATGATAACTGTACCGTAAAATGGATGAATCCGGAGATTTTTGACCTTTGAATTCAATTTTCATATACTTTCTTACATATTAGATCATATAAAACCGACTAATTTTGATTCAGGTAGCTTGTTCTTTATACTTACGATTTTAAAATTCGATTTTCTTTTCTAATTTAGCTGGAAAATCCTAAAATATGGCAGTCCCTATTCCCTCCGCTCGTTGCATTAATTAATTTATTATTTATCGATATGGTTTATGATAAACTCAAATAAAATCATTAATTACAATAATGACAAGATTTTAGTCGTCTTGTCCCTATTCACTTCGCTGTCCCTCGTCACTCCGTTTACGGTACTAAATATTTTTATGGCTGTGAAATAAGTATTTTTTTTCTTTTTGTATTATAATAATTATAATAAACTACTTCTTCTACAATACATTATTTTGTAATCTTGTAAAGATTTTTTATACTCCATTGGAAAAGCGCAGATTATCTTGAACCAAACCGTACTAGTTAGTATGTCAGGTATTAAACAGAACAGAGAAATTTTCCAATAAAAGCATAACTCGTTTTTTATCATAAACGAACAGTCCCATGCGACGAAAAAGTCATATCTTTCTAAAGTATTCCAAAAAAAATTATTTTAAAATTATTCCAATTTTTCAAGAATGAGTTTTACATATATTTCTAATCCTTTTTTGACTCCAAAACAAATACAGTAGAACTTCGATTAATCGTCACTATCGAGACCGAGATTATGACTATACGGATAACAGAAATTTCTTAATAAATTTATTTTACTACTAGCTTTAGGACATAAGTATAAAAAGGAAAATGTTTACAAGTTGATAATACTTATTTAATCTATTTGACAATACTTAGTTATTCATATAAACTTTATTCGGTTACAAAAGGGTAACTGGTAATTTAGCTGGAAAATCCTAAAATATTGTAATCCCTATTCCGTCCGCTCTTGGGAACAATAGGAACGAAACCCCTACAAGCCATTCCCAATACAAAATAATTCCATATTCTTTGCAAGCATATTCTTTATTTTAATAAAATATTTTTTTATGGGATTATGATATGTATGTACCTAAACGTTAACTATTTTGGTAACCCATTTTTACAATGTAACTGAAAAATTAACCTGTATGATTATCCTACGATTTTTGATCACAAGTACTAATGAAAATTTATTTAGTCAAAACCAATCTTAATTTATTTATTTCCAATTAATTTGTTTCTATGTATAGACATGTCCTTGGAGGTTATTTTATTTACTTTATAAACATAAATAAACAAGATACCTGTAATGTATACGTAAAATTGGAAAATACTGGTAATGTATGTCATTTTCAATAATTAAACGTCTACAGGTTGTGAGAGATTGTTGATGCCGTTGGTTTTGAATTAGCAATGCAATCAATTTCTAACTATGAATCATTATCGTATTAATAATTGGCATCATAGCCAAGCCTATACACAATAGTAAAATCAAACAACTTTTTCAAAAAAAAAAAAAAAAAAAAGAACTAAATATCTAAAGAATGTACTGTCAGCATAATTAAAATCCCTTTAAACCATCACAGTGTGATCAGCCGAAAAATAGTCAATTTTCGCGATTTTTTTTTGGATGGATAGGATGGGAGAATGAGATTGAATTTTTTTACGATTAATACCACTATTTAACAATACAAAATTTTTTTTTTATTCATTTTTATTTATTTTTTATAATTTTTATAATTTTTTGAAAAAAGTGTCTTTAAAAAAGGGCGAAAATCGGTGCCCACTATTGCGGCCGCAGTTTTCATCCAAAAAGAAAAAATCAAATAGATTATAAATCTGTTGGTAAGCCGCTATGTACCTACGGGAGCTTTTTTTTCTTGAAATTTGAAAAAATGGCGGAGGTTTGAATAAAAGGTACAAAATTTTTTATACTTTTTCGTGTGGAAAAATAGGAAGATTTCAAAAGCAAAAAAAAGCCATAGGTTCATAGAGGCTTACCGACAGATTTATAATCTATTTGATTTTTTTTCGGATGCAAACTGCGGCCGCAATCTTGGGCATCGATTTTCGCCCTCTTTTGAAGACACTTTTTTCAAAAAATTATAATAATTATAAAAAATAAATAAAAATGAATAAAAAAATATTTTTGTATTGTTAAATAGTGGTATTAATCGTAAAAAAAAATTCAATCCCATTCGCCCAGCCTATCCATCCGAAAAAAAATCGCGAAAATTGGCTATTTTTCGGCTGATCACACTGTGATGGTACCTTAACTAAAATGAATGTTCGGATACTGATTTGACCTCAAATAAACTATTGGTATTTTTGAACTATTTACTTAAAAGTTTTCGAATATTTTCTGATTATAGTGATTACTAGAGCCGAATTAACTAACAAACAAAAAAGACAATTATCTAGGGCCTGTAGCCGGAAGGGGTTAGGAGTTTGGTGTATTCCTGTTTCGCCTGTTCTCGTTTCGCCTGATATTAAAATTAGTTACGTTTTGGTTGCGTTTTGCCTGACCACATGTTATACGGAAATAAATAGTAGTGATTCGCCTGATCTACTAGGTATAGGTAGTAAATGTGTATATTTACCACCTTACCGTAATTAAGTAACTACCCCGACCGGTTACCAGGTAATCATTAGTCACAATATAAGGTTTTAATAACAGGATTATAATAATTATCTATGAAATTTAGTCTAGTCTTAGCTAAACTTTTCTGTAGTAAGCATCAAAAATATAATTTTTAAATAAAAATGTCTGATGTTGAGTTTGTCGAATCAAAGCGCGATGCTCCTGTTATGTTATATAATGGTTATAAGTTAAATAAAGATAGGCAAAACAAAGATCTAACGACAAGGTGGCGATGTTCTTCAAGAAAATGTAGTGGCAGTAGGAAGTAAAGTTGCTACATTTTCTTTGAATTTTTTTAAAAATCTCTTATGGTGTTATTTAAACATTATAATAAAAAAAGGCACTCATCGTCCAATGTATGGTCAGGCGAAACGATACCACAATTTGAATCGTCAGGCGAATCGGGAAATTTTAATTGGTCAGGCGAAACGAGAACAGGCGAAACAGGCATAAATCAGGAGTTTAGTAACAGAAAAAATAAAGATAAAAAACTACAAGATAAAAAACTTCCTCTAAGGTAGCACATCAGTCATAAGAATAACTTAAATTCATCTCTTGGAGGAACCCTGTAGCAAATGTGTCTAGTTTCTTTTGAAAGTAACTAATAATAATCTTCTGGAAGACTTTTAAAATTAGATTTCTCTTCCCCTAAGTCATGCTACTAATGTTTTGTATATCGCGCATTCTCTGATAAATAAAAATAGCAACTTATTATAGAAAAAAGATTCCAACCTCGTATATCAAAAGCTTCATGTTTTAGGACACACAAAAAACATATTAAATACTGTATTTATATATTATATACTTATCTATATATATTTATATATACAGGTAGCCAATATCAAAGGGTGTAATTAGCATAAATTTTAAGTTCATAGTGATAAAAACAGATTTAAATACGTTTTTTTTTTGTGTGTCCAAAAATTGGGAGTTTTTAGATACGAGGTTGGGACAGAAAACGCGCGATATAGTACTGTTAAGTGAGGCCTCAATTTAATTTTTGTTTAGAGCCCCCTTAAGACTTAATCCGTTACTGGTAGTTACTGATAAATTTTTCTTATCTAGTTGCCATTAGAACATTATTTCAATTCTTTAAACTCATAATTTTCAAGATAGAGATAAACCTAAGGTCTTTTCAAGGCTTTCAAGAGATTTATAGTCAGTAAGGAGTAAAGTCTTATTTAAATAAGGAACAGGCTTATTTATTGAAACTATCATAAATATATTAGTTTTATCATATCATATACTTCGTCAGCAGACGCCATCCACATCATTATCTTTTAAAAACACCTTATTTATACACGATGGTAGGAATAAATAGCAGCCATCTTTTTAAAGGAACTATGCCAACATTCATCTGGAACTATGAACAGAAACGAACCGTCGATCTACCAATTTCAAGTACCAGTGCCTTAACCCTCTTATAGTCTCCTCACCAAATAAATGGTTATGAAACAATAATCTACACCCACAAAATTCCTGGCTATTAAATATTTGTGGTTCAGTGTTGCTCTTAAAGAAAATTCCCATTAGGCAAACTGAGCCTAAAAGGGAATTAATTATATAGTATTCAGTTGAACAAAGCAGGTTATTCGCAAAATACCAAAACTGAAACTGAGATTCTCCACACCCACATCTCATTAATCGCCTCAAACTCTAATTAATTTATAAATTCATTCAAGGATATCATGATTTTGATTCAAAAAAATAACTTCCTACATATACGCAACATTTATCAATAAAAACTATCCAAACCGTACAAAAATTGCCTTAAAAAAAATTCACAAACATACCTGTACTCTTGATATTATCCTATCAAATGGTGAACGTAAACTACTGGTTGTTGTCGTATGTCCAACGCCACCTGTTACACCTGAATTTTTATGGCGACATAACACATTACCCATGTTTTGACAACAATTACTTATCAAAACACTTTAATTAAACTATAAACGTTCGTAAAAAGAACAAAACAATTCAAATCGAAACAAATGAGAAATCACAACAAATAATAAACAGATGACAATCAAATTCTTTCCGCACTATGTAAATTACATTATTGAAAAATTACCAAGTAGGTACCATACAATGCATCTCGCATGTTGCACTCTCCCATTCACGATAGTATAGTTAGTTAAAATGTTAAAACGTTGTACAAATTGAGCGCAAATGTGATCTTACACGGTGTGATTCATATTTATTAATAATAATAATGTTATATTTACCATATAGAATAATTTACCTTTACATTAATAATAAATCCCACTATTAAAATCTCTCACCGAGTTTCCCACTCACAATTTTAGTGTTTTAGTATTTTATAATCATAATAATGTACATATATAACGAGATATATTCATATGTACGTGTGTATAGCGCGGTAATTAACAATACCAGGTGTTGCAAAAATGTTAACGCACTTATTTTGAATGATAAACGCCTAAACGGTACCACAGTAAAGATAATATAATGAGTTCCTATTTTGAGTTATCAGAAATATCGGGATTCAATTTGGAAATACGACCCACACTAGGATATTACATACTCAAACCATTCTACAGCTTCACATTTTTCAAAAATAAAAAAGTTAGAATTAAAATATCCCTGTCGCAGCATCCTGCATAACATAACGAATTTCCGTTTATAAAAATTCGTTTCTCTCGGAAACCAGTGTACATAGAGTGATAGTTTAAAAACCTTTTTTTTGTAGTTTTTCTTCCTCTTTCTAATGGTGTAAAAAATATCGGAAAAACTTTTGAATAAGTGGAAATTTTGGCAAACAACTAATTTTTTTCACGAACAAAAACCATGTTCTGGGCATCGGACGTGTCTGGATAACGAACTTGTCTAACGGTTTGGGACTTCCAATATTTTCGCCAAATTTCGTAAACCTATGACATTTCGTTCGAGAGTTATCGTGCGGATATATATATATATATATATATATATATATATATATATATATATATATATATATATATATATATATATATATAAATTTTAGTGAATATTATTTTCGGTTTCTAGACTCAAAACAAATTTCTGGGATAGTCCCGGGCTCAAGTCGCGTCATGACAGTGGCTGTAATAGTTGAATTCCATTCTGGAATTGCGCTAAAACTCTAGTTAGTAAGAAACACCAAGCCTTGATCAGATATTTTATGAAATAATTAAATGTACTTGATGACATCACGAAGGTGAATTTTCTATTTTGTGTTTAACTATTAAAACTATTGATGGGAACAGTTCAGATACTTGCAAACACCGCGATCAGGGCAGTAAGGGAAGATTATGCTTGCCCTAATACTGACTATTAACGAGGTGAGGAGGAATCGTAACGAAATCCTCCCTATTATAAAATCGTCATTTCAAAAATAAATAAAAATTGAGGTGAGTGAGTGGAAATGGGACAAGAAAAATTACTCTCTACGACATCTCTACTTAAGAGTCGTTTGACGAACGTAGCCAATCCACTATAAATAATTTATTCCGTACAAAATTTCGAGATGTCTAACTTAAAGACAATAATTAGATTAGGTGAAACTGCGAGCCAGAGCTATACAGTATTATATAAATGTATCCCGTTGCAGGAAATCATTCAAAACACTAAAATGATAACAAAACATACACCTGAGCGAAGCCAAGATGAACCGCTAATTTTGATGGATAGCTTTTGACATTCTTTGTATCAAAGCCAACCTTCATTTTTAAACTTTATATATTCATATTATCAACAATAACGTTTCTTTCATTACATTGTTATGAATATACTTTTAATAATAATTATATACATAACAATAAATGCAGGGATTAGAAAAATAAATAAAAACCGTAAGAAGTTTATTTTACATGCGCAAAAAAAAATATCTACTGGAAAAATTTAAAATTTTTCTTTTTGTTTGACAAATGAAATGACTACATAGGTATACTGAAGAGATTCATATATTTTGCGTAATATTTTTCATTTCAAGGCTATTTTCATAATAATTTGATTAACATATGAAAATTTGTTTACTTTGTACCGAACTAATGTAAAATTATTATAAACATTAAATATTTTTTGCTAAAGTGAAATATAGTCGTCGTAAAGGTATCAATATGAGCATTTTCTATTTTGCATGGAACAAAATTAAAAGATTTATTGTTGTTTGTTAGTTTTGGTGGTCCAAACTCCACGGAAACTCCAAAAGAGTTCTTTGAATAAATTAATGATTCAAATTTTCCGTCAGTATAAAGTACAAAATTTGGAAAATTTTCTATTTATTTACCTTATTAGTGTTATAGAATTATAATTAAACTAACAAAACGAATTTAACCCTTAATATTCAAATCTATGGTGAGAGTGCTGGGAAAAATATTTTAAATAATTTTCGTATTATCTCATGTAGGTACCTAATAGAACAATAATTTTTTTGATCCTCGAATGACGCAACTATTCCATTTACACATTAGACATCATTAGTCGAATAATAAACTATATCAACGATAACTTGGTAATTAAGTGATAGGACTAACTGGTCGTTGTGGAATAACAGACGACAAATTAAGGCTAAGAGTTAACAATAGCTTTTCTCAACCAGTTAAATCATAACTAACTTATCGTTTATATACAATGGTAATTTAACGCGTAATAATCATCATTTGCTTCCCTATATTGAAATAATCACCTACAGACACCTCCTATTTATTTTTTATTAAACCGTGGGTACTTTAAAATAGGACAGGACAGAAAGGACAGAAAAGTAACCCTTACAGAACCCTCGGTAAGCAAGGCCGGATTTACCCTAAGTGCTGTCCTGGACACCGTAAAAAATGCTGCCCCTTCCTTTTCCTAAAAAAAAGATTCTTAATAAGTTTTTAACTTTTTCCTACAAAAAATAAGTGACGAGCAAAAAAAAAAACATAAACGTCAAATTCCAAATTTTGCCACCCGGGGTACTAGCCCTGCGTGCCCCTAATGTAAATCCAGCACTGTCGGTAAGCAATAAGGTATTTTAACAAAAATAATTTTATAATTTTTTGTTTAATCCTGGTATGCGCAGTATTCTTCAAAAATTTTTACACATTTTCTAGTCTAGTAGAGAACAGTATTTTTTTTAGAAATTTTTGGAAGTAAGTCAAAAACGAATGCGACATAAAAGAATAAGCACTTTGAAATACGTAAACAGAACACATGATATCCCACTAGATTTTTTTTCCAACCCCATTTCGAACGCATTTTTCGAATGAAATTAGAAATATTTCGGGAATTCGTTCACTGGAAATAGTTGCGGGAAAACGACTTCGACCAGCATGGCAAAATTCAATTTGATAGCAGTAATTATTAAGAAAAATAGCCCTGACAAACCTATGTATAGACGAACGGACATCAAAGTGTCACCATAAAGGTTCCTTCTTTACCCTAAAAACCTAGCCAGTGCTACTTACAACAATGTATTATAACTGCATTATTTATTTCTCAATAATTTAAATAAGGTAAAATGATATACAATAAAAAATCCCAATCCACTTCCGTGCACCTCACCATAATACTCAAATGCTCGTGAGAACAAAAAAAACTCATTTTGTACATTAGTATTTACACTATTTACATCAATAAAATATTTTGAAATATGTATTTTCGAAAATTTTATATTATTAATTATAAAAATTGAATACTGGTCAAGGTCAAATTTTATTGCAAATATTAATTTAAATAAATATTTCCTAAAAATTCACAAATTCTAGCGCAGACAATTTTTTTCCTCCAAAATTATTATTTTTTTGTTTGTCTACAAAAGATTTTTAATAATATTTATTTAATTATATAAGTAATTTATACATATTAAATATTTTATTACAACTTTAAAATTATTTAAAGTACCTATTCGTACATCCTTTAAATATCAGAAAATTAAATGAAAAATTATAGACAAGAAAACTCCACTTGGAAAGATTTTGTTTAATTTAGACTATAGTATTAATAATAAATTATTTGCCGCCTATACCCTGTTCCAGCTGGTCTGGCAGGGTACTTTTAGTATTGCTGTTATGCCACTAAGGGCCTTTTACACCCTTAGTAGTACTTCGTTATTTATACCTTGTTATTTGTTTTCGTTATTGTTTTTTATCGATGTACCACCGAAGGCCTTTTACACCCGAGGTGGTACATCATTTGTTTTTACTTTCTGTGATATTTTGTTATGCCGCTGTAGGCCTGTTGTTATGGCTCTACAGCGGTATTGTTTTAACCCCTTATTGCGTCACTGGTCGGCCTGTGGCCTCCCAGTGACGCAATAAGTTTCTCTGTGATATTTACCTGTGATACTGTCTCTAGTCGTTTTCTGTGTATTTCTAGTCGGTTCTCTCCACTCCGGGGCCCTTTATACCTCGGAGGGAGTTCCAGCGATGGCTTCCAGGCCTTGGTGACCGGACGCTCTGTCTAGTACTTACCGTACCGTCACCAAGGACTGTCCACTCTTTTTAAGCCCTGGGATGGCAGGGCCCATCGATGGATTTTATTATGTGTATGTTTTGTCCCTTGTCTATCGCATTTATGTGTCCCTGTCTTTACGTGTCGTTTTTATTATACCGTGTCTGGCGGCGCATGCCCTTAGTTGGCGATGCCGCCGGGTGCTGCTGACCGCGCCATCCACCGGCAGCAATACCCCAATTTTAACTAAAAAAAAAAAAAATTATTTGCCTTAAATATACTTTACTAATTGTAAAGTATAATCTGGACAGTTTATTTAAAAAATAAAAAAAAGAACTAAAACCCGTAATAAAATAATTAAAATATTACTTATGCAAATCAATTCATATTTATAGTAATTAATTAAAAATAAACTTTAAACAATTATACATTAAATTACTAAAAAAAAATGTTTAAAAAAACTAACTGAACATTTATCCGATCTAATAAGCAACGCACTACTGTATTAATAAACTATATAAATAAATGATTAAAATATGACTTTTTTTAAATTAAAAAACAGTTATTTAAGTATTTAATATGTATTTTGTATTATTTTGATAAAAAGATTACATAAGTTAAAACAAAAGCGGAACTAGTTGTCTGTAAATAAACAATAGATGAGATAAAATAAATTAAAATTTATTAATAGAGTCAAACAAATTTTGTAATGAGAAACATATTTCATTGATTTTTATGGGTTTGCTAATGAAACTAGTAATTAAGAGATAAAAAATTTCATTTTTAATATCCAAAATCATAATTTGGTTTTAAAATAGTATGATCCTTGATTGAAATGAATAATTTTATCAGTCAGTAACTAAACCCTATAATTACTACTAAACACCGAGCCTTTAATACTAAACTTTGTAATTTATTGTACATTTTAGAAACGATTAAATACACTACGACGTCCATAGAAGCTAAACGGTTTCTTTTTATGAGTTCGTAGTTCTAACAATAAAATCCTTATGAATTTGTCATTTTTGCCATCGCATTAAGTGGTCTACTCGCACTTGACCTCTTTGGAATGGTCAGTGTCGGATATTACATATTTTAAGATACAGTAAACTCCCGATTATCCGCGGTGCGGATTATCCGCGCGTGCTACGGAAAGCGAGAAAATAGGTATTTATAAAAAAAGGACTGAACTGACAAGTTTATTGAGTACAAAACGTGCGCAGGCCTTCTCCGAACTCGCACAGTAAGCTGGCACGCAAACTATTCTTATCTCTGAGCAAGAAAGAAACAGAAACAAGTGACCGATCTTTTTAAGAGGTTGTAATTACTATTTATGTTTACATTGTATTTTACGTCTTAATGTATAGTAGACTGTATTAAATAGATTGTTTTTTATGTTAAAATAGTTTTTCTCTTTTGTTCTCTCCCATTTTCGGTATTTTTGCGGATTATCCACGATTTTCGTTATCCGCAGTAGTCGCGCCACCCGATTCCGCGGATAATCGGGAGTTTACTGTACAGCGATATTTTTTAAAAAATATTAAATTTTTAACTCATATAGAAAGTAAAAGTTTTCGATAACCATATTATAAACAAATTAGAGGCTAATTTTAGTATTAAATCAATCAAGAAGCATTTTATCCCGAAAAATGTGAAAAATCTAGTTACTGAACTACGAAATCCTAACTTAGTGCATGTCTAACACGCACTTGTCAATTTTTTTTTTTAAATAGAACTTTTCACAAATGATATCTACAGATTTTGTTAGTAATACTTTAATCCTATTCAATCAATTCAATGACTTTAATTTTATCTAAAAAAAGGTACAATAGCAAAATCCCTGAAACACAGCTACCACAGTAACAGCGGTAATAGCTATATCAATAATACACGGCTGTCTTCAAACTACAGGCCTCTCAATGTGCACAAGCAAAAATTTTGTTTATGGAGGTGTCTATTTTTTAAAAAGAGCTGCCACAATAAATTTCGATACAGGGCCCAATTAGACTACGCCACTAGAAGATTTTGTTATACGATTCTATCGAAAAATTTTCATACGCGATTATAATTGTGATCATATTTTTTTTTTTAAATTGATGGAATATTTAGCCTTCATGCAAAAAGTTTGTTATTTTAAAAATATTTTATTGCTTAATTTTCAGTAGTAATATGAAAATCAAAATTTTCTTGATTCATTTTTTCACATCATTTTTATTTAATCAAAAACATGATTATGTATTTTATTTTTTAATGAAAACGTCACCAACTTAAAAATGGCATTGCACTAACCTGTTGAAAGTGTTCATCACTATTTATAGATAAATTTATTGAATTGTTAAATGAACAATGTAGGTTGTTTGCTGTTGCAACTGAACGAGTTCAATATCTTTTCTTAAATAAATTGTGAAACGCGCCTTAAATACATGTTGTAACTGAAACTCGGATTTTTATGACGAAAAACGTAAAGTAAAACAGAAAGGATACAGCCACGACCTTTAGAAAAAAAACTTTTTTTTTGTGATTTTTCCGCCTCATTCGGCCAAATTTTTTTCACGAAAAATGTCCAAAAAACCGTAAACGTTTTCACGAAATTTCTTAAAAATAAGATGTTTCGTTCTTGAGTTATCGTGCGGACATATTTATATATATGTTTACTAAGTGTCCGCACGATAACTCAAGAACGAAACATCTTATTTTTAAGAAATTTCGTGAAAACGTTTACGGTTTTTTGGACATTTTTCGTGAAAAAAATTTGGTGGAAAAATCACATAAAGAAGGTTTTTTTCTATTTACAATTACTCTATATCAACTAGTTTCCGAGAAAAACGTACTTTTGTAAATGGAAATTCGCTATGTTATGCAGGATGCTGCGACAGGGGTATTTTATTTTTCGATCACTATTGTCTGCATAGTGCTTACCATGCTTACTACGGAATTATTAATAAAACAGCAGAGAAAAATATATACAAAATCTTGAACAAGAACATAAAAATCCCTACCTTACATATTTGATAGGTAATCTTTTTCTAATCCCAATATGCATTAATTTGGAAATATGAGTGTATTTTAACATAAGATAATAACGACACATGCATTGCATCGGTTTCAATTTTTATACCTAGAATATGAATATTGACCTTTTGCTATTAACAAAAGCTAACTTCGTGTGAAAGTAATTATTTTAAATTTATATACAAACCATCTAATTAATTACTAATATTTACTTGTACCAGCAACTTTTCACTTTAAACCAAAGTGAAAAGTTGGATGGTATAGTAAATTATTCTTAATAATCTGCAGTTACGTGCAGTCGCTGATCCATATCTCTATATCTTCATACTATCTGTTTCGTCGCTCAAAGCAGATAAAATTGTTTTACCCGCGTTAAAGCATCCTCAAATTTTATCGCGTAAAATAAATTTTCAAAATATAGGGGTAAGGAATATCATTTGGAACGTAGAAATAAAAAAAAAAATTATAAATATTTATTAACTTTAAACAGAATCGATATTTATTATCTATATAAATTTATAAACAATAGTATTTTTATACAATTTCTTGATAAATAGTCCAGAAAATCTTCTAACGAAATTTTTCCAAAAACAAAATCCATATACATAATATTGTTTTGGACAGAATTTTTCCAGACAGCAGAACACTGCCCACTCCATGAATCAAGCAGTAAAGCAATTTTTTTGAAAACGTTGTCGAAAAACTGTTTGTTTTCAATATTAATTTTGGCTAAATCTCATCTTGTTGGGTGTATAATAAAGTTTTATGATTGAACCCAAATCACAGCAGGCGAGATCTTTTATTTTTTGCAAAACGAAAAAAGGTCCTCTGAAAATCAATACAAGTGTAGTATACTAATGTATTATTCTTATATGTGTACCAGGTGTTACAAATTATTCATCCAGTAAAAATTGAACTACTAAAATGAATATACTTAGTTGCAATAAATTTCATATACGTGACTAACTTACTTTAATTAATTATAATTGTATAAATAATATTAAGAAAAACTGCTAAAATCAAATTAATGAATTGTTGCTAATAATTTGGCAAGATAATTATGTACTTTGTTTGTTAAAAGAGGTAATATTATTATCTTTTGAATTGAATTAGTACCTATTTTTGAATTCTTAGTTGAAGTTTTTCGAAATAGACCTAATAAGTAATTTGCTGTAAATTATCAAACAATTATAGTATAAATTAAATAAATGAACGAGCCACTAATTACATTAATTTGATGCATAGAATTATATTTATATGTGTATCATATTTATGTGGTTGGTGGTATAGAGTATATTATACATTTCGACTTTCCACATTCTGAGTTAAGAATATTAATTTGAAAATTCGATCCTTATATGAAATATTGTAAATTAACATATTACTTATTTAATTTGTAATACACTAGTGGAAATAATTAAAGGATTAAAAAAAATTCCAAATTTTTAGCAATTTTTCGATTTTATGAATTTTTCAAAAAAATTTTTCAAAAATTTTTTATTAAAATATTTAAGATAAAATATGGGAAATCCAGTTTTTGTATTTACAGATGGTGTCCACGTGTTATACTAATTTCGGTGAAACCAACAATTTTTATACAAGGGTAGTGGGTGGGATAGAAAGGGAAACAAAAAAGTGTTTTTTAAAGGTGGTACAAAAACGGGACAGTACTACCCTTACCAATATTATTCTGGATTTTGTAGAACCCGGGACCACCATTATTACGGATTGCTGGAGGGGTTACAAAACAAATATCCTAGAAAATTTAGGATTTACGCACTTTACGGTGAACCACAACGAAAATTTTGTGAACCCTCTTAATCCCTAACATTCACACTCAAAATATAGAATCTAACTGGTCGAAAATTAAGAGGGACATGAGACGAAGGATTGGAAGGATGTCCAGTTCAAAAACTGAAACTTATTTAGTAGAATATATGTGGAGAAGTCTTCACGTTACAAATGAGGAGCTATTTTCTGACTTTATTAATGCCGTAAATTATTTTTATCCTGTTTAATTACCATACTTCCTTATTACATATCCATTTATTTCCTACATCTACCTATCCTGTTATTCATTCACTATTTTTTCCAAATATTTTTGACAATTGACAAGGCTCTACGAGCCGCTAACTACATTAATTTGATGCATGGAATTATATTTACATATGTATCATATTTATGTGGTTGGTGGTATAGAGTATATTCTACATTACAAGTTTCCACATTCTGAGTTAAGAATAAAAAATTTAAAATACGATCCTTATATTAAATATTGTAAATTACCATATTACTTATTTAATTTATGATATATGTAATTGTTTGATAATTTACAGCAAATTATTTATTAGGTATATTTCGGAAAACTTCAACTAAGAATTCAAAAATAGGTACTAATTCAATTTAAAAATAATATTACCTCTTTTAACAAATCAAATAGGTACATACTTATCTTGCTAAATTATATTATTAGCAACAAATCATTAATGTGATTTTAGCAGTTTTTCTTAATACTATTTATACAATTATAATTAATTAAAGTAAGTTAATTACGTATATGAAATTTATTACAAATATATTTATTTTAGTAGGTAAATTTTTACTAGATGAATAATTTGTAACACCTGGTACGCACATAAAGATAATACATTAGTATACCTACACATGTATTGATTTTCAAAGGGACTTTTTTCGTTTTGCAAAAAGTAAACGATCTCTCCTGCTGTGATTTGGGTTCAATCATAAAACTTTATTATACACCCAACAAGATGAGATTTAGCCGCTTTTGAAACTATTTGATACTTGGTTTTTCATATAACTTTTTCAAATTTTAACAGTCGTCATCAACGTTGAAATCCGACAAAAGATTTTGTCACGATGTAAATATATTATTCAATACACTAGATCAGTCTAAATTGTTTATTTTAATTTTTAAAACTGTTTTACATAGTATTCAAAATCAAACTTTAACATTGGGTACAATTTCACAAAATATTATGGGATATGAAACAAAATTTGTTATCACTATATACAGCACTAGTCAAATTTATTAGAACCATGCTATACAATTAAATCACAACAATAGATCAGAATCATATTTTACAAATTGTAAAACTTAACTAAAATAATTACATTAGATAGGCCGTTTTATATATTTTTAGTCGAAATCCGGGGGATCTATTGTGCTTATTATTTTAGTAACGACGATAACGACACTCACAAATGAAAACATATGGCAACCAAAATATTAAGGAATTTTTTTTTTGTACATATATTCAGCCTCGGAGTGATCGAAGATGTTAGTACAGTTAAGACAAAAATACAAGTAAACAAATTATGGGCCTTTGAATTAACAAATTACAAAATATTTTTATACCGTGGAGTGGAAATATTTTGATACGAAAAAAAAAATACATTTTCCATACTCTTGAATTGTAAGTTCGCATATACATAGCAGATATAATTTGAAGCGTAAGCATCATCTACCATTCTGTTCTTCGATTACTATAATATAGTTACAAAAAATAATAACTCAAAAAATTTTACTTATCTTTCTAGGCAGAGATAAAATAGCTTATCGTCAATTAGCTAATAGATTTTCTATGGAAATAGTTTTTTTATAGACGCCTACTATTCCTTTTTATTAAAATTTCATTTTCGATGCTTAAATTTTTTGAATGCTATGGTTTAGGAACCTATTTTTCTAAACATTATGAAGCCACTAAAAAATGTGACCCTCCTAATTTGAGAACTGGATCCACCTCTGATTCCGGGCATCATTTCATGTAACAGCAAAATAAATATGTCCAATATTTAAAGCAAAAAGTATAGTTATTGTATTTTCCCCTTTTGCTATCACTGAATTGATGTACAAAACATGTAGGGCGAAACATGTCCTGATAAGTACCTACCAGTTGCCAAGTAGGTACAGATAAAGAATATTTCAGCTTCCAAACTATTTTAAAAATCATAGCATTTACAAACCCTCAGATTAAACTAGCAATATCTTAAAAGTTACTTTTTCTTAGTTATTTCTTTCTACATACTATAAAAATATTTTTAGCCATTTTTACATAGTTATAAAAGCTAGTTACATAAAAACTTTGTGTAATTGAAAAAAATTATATTTCTGAAAATTTGAATTTGTTTATCTAGAAGTAAGAAACATCTATTTATGTAGCCTTTTAAAATTGGTTCATTTGCTAATTACCGAGCATTTTAAAACAGATAATACCCAGTTGTCACTTACATAAAAAGTACATTAAGAACAAATTTTTGAATTTTTTAAATATGTTTCCAATAGATAAGAATATTTCTCTTAAAAAACAAACATCTATAAAAACGAACCCATTACATTTTTTTTATCAGTATTAACAAAATCATTACCATGAAAAGTAAAAATATTTGTTTATTTTTAATAATCTTCGTTACAAATGAAATTATTGTTACATCTTCGGATCAAACATTAAAACCGGAAAATAAACTCCTTAATATAAAACCTAGCAGAAGTGCACGCTTCGGTGGATTTTTTGATCCGGGAACGTTTGCGAAAATTGTTGTTGATGAATTAGTTGTAACGACAGTTGTGCCATCTTCGTGTGTTACGTATGAGTCCACTTTACGACCATGTAGAAATTTTCGATTTTTATTCTTTCCACCCAGTCCCGTTGAAAACAGTGCGTAAGTAATTATATTTCTTTATTATAACATTTTTATTAGATTATTGGATACTAATGGGCATACGTAATTATATTTACTATAAATTAATTGAATATTTCAAAAAATTTTCGTTCGAAAGTTAGTTTTCTATCTCATTTCTACAAATTAATTTTCTATGTATAAGTTGTTTAGTGTAAAAGTTATATTTACCATAAATTTAGAAATTCATAATGTTCCTTTTAGACAAATATAGAAAACGCAACCCGTGTTAATTTTTTAGACAATTTCAGATTGAGGCGAGACGTAGTTCACAGAGGCAACTACTATATAGCACTGCAAGCATGTTGCTAGTCAGGACATGATTTTTGATAGTCTGCCATTTTCCATCAAAGTTTCGTCAAAAATAAACTGGAAATAAATTAAATATTTTTAAAAATACCATGTAATTTATCTTAGAAAGAATATTTAAATTTAAAACTTTTTAACTTATAACTTACCCGGCGGTTACACGCGTCAGTTCTACAAGCTGTCAGTGGTTGACCTTGAGCTATTAAATTACTGACTAGAGTCGTTTGCATTCGGTCAACTGACCGGCCAGTTCATTTGTCTTGTGATTACTGACAGGGGATGTTCAAATAAAATTCTTTAATTGCACTATTGTTGAAGAATAAAGTTGTTATTTTAGTAAAAGAAATATTAAGATACTGATATAAATTTATTTATTCACTAAAATAATTTTTTTTAAATAATTAATTTTTTATTTTCGGATTTTCTAAAATTTTTAAAAGTAACACAGACTTTATTTCTATATCTCGAGACATTTCTAAAAGCTGCAACGAAAATATATATAATAAAAAAAAAGTTTTATTTATATAACTCAAAATTAACAAGAATTAATACAATTTGTTCTTTTTCACATGAATATAACATAACCTATCTTTTTGGTCACAACAGTTATGTTCAGTAAGCAATCTTAACACTTTTTGTCATTTTCCGCCATTTTATTTTAATAAAATAACAGCTACTGACTTGTCAGTATTGACAAGATTGTTGGTTAGTCAGTACTGACCAGTCAGTAAAAATGACGCGACAGTAGGTGTTTACACGTGTCTGTGCTTGTGTCAGTGTCAGTGCTACTAACGCGTGTAAACCCCGGGTTATTAAGACACAATTTACTCAAACATGTGATAATTATTTTGATATTCTTTGATGGAAAATGGCTGACATGTCCGGACCATATTTTAATATAGGGACTCAAGGCATGGGCGCCCATATGATGGATTCCAGGGGGGGGGCCGAAGGGTGAAAAGTGAACTTCCGGAGAAAATTTCGGCACATTTTTTTTTCGATCTTTTTTTCCCCCCACAAATCGCGAGGGCTATACTATATATAACCCACAAAAAATACCATTAACGACGTCGTTTCGCTCTTTTCGAACTCCTTTTTTCGAATTTTCTTCTAATCCTGGCTAGCTAGGGGGGGGCCATGGCCCCACCCTGCCCATAGGTATGGGCGCCCATGACTCAAGGGGACAAACTAGATTGGCTTTGCCTCTGTTCCACTTGTAATGAGTTTGTGACGTAGTCTGTTTGTGTACATACACACTGGTTGCAGTGTATTAGTTTGGTTTTTTGTAGTAGTATGTGTATACACGCATACAAACACAATACACGTATTACCAGAGAGAGCTGTTCAACGTGTACAAGTAACAATGGGGTATATTGTTAATACAATGGTATGTTGACTCGACGACGACTACTGACGGACTAATGCCTTAAGCTGTGACTGGGTTACAAAGGACTCCAAGCGAATTTCACTTTTTTTATGTTAGTTGGCTTCTAGTGTTCTATGTAGGGACTCGACATAAATTCATAGTGTTTTGCCATCTAGCTGTCGTTTTTTACACTATATTTATTAGGCAGACAAATTCCATATGAAGGCTTGTTCTACTTACGTCTCTGTTCCCTGGTTTTAGCTATTCTTAAAACCCATTTACACTATGATACACAAAAATTCGAGGTTAAAAATTCTATGAAAATATTTAAATTCTACGAAAAAATGCCATATGAATGTATAGATACAATAGTTCTTACGAGTAAGAAGTTATTGGAAGAAATTTTGAATTATTGGTTTCTTGCTATAGCTTCTAAACTAATTCATCTCATTTAATCGAAACCTAATTTTATTAAGGGCGCCCTGTATACTAGTGATATCGGATGATTAATCGATTAATCCGTTTAATCGACTAATTTTGTTTACATTTAGTCATTTTTAATCGACTATTTTATCCTCGACTAAATGACTAAAATGATTAACTTTTTTCTAAATGACTAAAAACGACTAATTTAATAATTTTTCTGAATTAGTTACTGAATTCCAAAAAATAAAAACGAAAAAGTTATTTCTTTATATGATTTTTCATTTTTATGTGATTAACACACTGTAATACGTCATACCTTTTTTTCCATTCAAAAAAGAAAAGATTAATGTTAAAAGTCAATAATTAATTAATTCAAAAGAAAACATTGTTTTTGAAAGAGTTATATATAGGTTAGCCTATTCATGAATTCGACTAAAAATTTAGTCGATTAGTCGACTTTTCTATGCTCGATATTTTCGACTAATGACTAATTTTGTATGAAAAGTACTTTTAGTCGATTAATCGATTAACTGCTCTTCGGCTCAACATCACTACTGTATACCATAAATTTCATCAACTTCCATGACAACAATGAAAAAATTAAAATTTTAACGATAATTAATTTGATTAAGAAATATTTTTCGGCAAATTTTTCTTCGTCATATCGCACCCACTTGGTTTGTACCCTGTTTAACCGTCAATTCTTAAAAAATTCCAACTTTTTTTAATCTCTATGACGGCACATTTGATACCACCAGTTCCTGTGCTACAACTTTTTTAGTGAGTATAAGTCGTTAATAAAATAATTGTAACAACGTCTTTCATTTGTAGGTCATCAACTCAAGTCGCCAAAATAAACAGTACCGCCGAAGAGAAATCAAACAATATATCAACCCCTACACCAAATCACGAGTCAACACCACCATTACCGATAAATGCTACAAAAAAATCATCCCCTAATACCATTTCATCAGAACCACCAGCTGAAAGTTGGTCGGATTATTTTAATTTTATGCGCGCTGTCACTGTCACTCGAACAGCTACTCGACTTACAACGGAAACTGTTTTGGATACGTTACGTATTGTAACATTTTCGATTAAACATTGTTTACCATCACGCTTACCATTCGAACTGGAAAAATGTCCGGAAGTATCAAAAACTGAATCGAATGCAACTCAAACAAACAGTACTGATCAACCATCAATATCCATTGAACCAACATTAGTCAGTTCGTTGCCAGAGATTGTAGCAACAGAATTATTTGTCGAAAATGGCGTCGACAAGAATGTAGTTGGTGATAATGGTCCGGAAAAGATAAATAATACTACTAATCAAACTAGTAATATTGAACCTTCTATATCAGAATAATATGTTATGAATTTTTTTGTACATTTTAAAAAGTAAAACCTACAAAAAAAAATTTATTAATTTTTCAATTTTAACTTCCAACTTTGAGTGGGTGTTTTTCACCCCTTAATATCATATTTTAGTACCAACTGATGTTTTTTTATGTCGTTAGGTAATCTGCAATCACTCTCTACATACCGACTAGGGTGCCCATACCCGGGGGCATAGGGGGCCGCCCCCCTAGCTTTTAGGAAAAGGATAAAATATATAATGTTGATTTTTGATCGTTAATTGTATTATGTTTATGGAACAATTTCTGGGCCTGGAGGAAGAAAGGATGTTTTTTTCTCGCCACTAAAATTTTTGAGGAAAAAATATTTAAAAATAAATGACTAGGCCCGTCATTTCCCTCGCCGGCCTTGATAGTCAAAATTGAAACTTTTTATGGCTACTTACAAGTTGCCATTCGTCATCCAAAATATTACGTTAGATTTTCCTTACCCCAGTTGTAGCGTCCCCTACAAATTTTCATATGGGCGCCCTTGCATACTGGAGAAAATTTAGAATTTTTTGGATTTTCGAGTTCGTAACTTTAAATTAAAATTTGCCAACAATTTAGCACATCTAAAATGTTTTATTTTCTATTTCCTTATGAATGCTATGAATGTTATTTTTACCACCAATTAATTCCGAAATATTTCAGTTTCAATGAAGCAAATTAGGTGTATAGTATATAAAGGTGGCTGTACACCGAAGGTAACATTGCTAATAACACGTGTTTTTAGCAATGTTTTTAATAATTTTTTAATATTGGTTATTAAATTAATGTTAATAACATTTGCTATTAACATTTGTTAATAACATTTGCAATTAACATGTTAAAATTTACTGAAATATTTAATAACATTTTTGCTATTAACTTTTGTTAATAACACTTGCTTTTCGCATTTGTTATATTTTTCACTAACATGTTAAAAAAGTTGTTAATAACATTTTTAGCAGCACAATTTTTGCTATCGATCTGGAAGCGGTCTAGATCAAAGAATGACAGTAACAAAATGTTAAAAACAAGTTTATTGTGAATAAAACATGTTAACAACATTCTACCTGCATTTTTCGAATAGTTAATTTGTAATAGGCGATTGCGTACATATCAGCTGTTATTATTTTATAGATATATTTACAAAATATATGTCTCTGCACATTTCTTGTAAATTTAATTTTTTATTAGTTCTTGTAAAAATAAATTATATGGTAATGTTTATGACTATTAATAATGTAATGCTTGACATTCTAAAAGAAATGAAAACTCAATTGACAAGTTTCCTAATTTCATTTATCATTCTTTTTTTCTTTTTTTTAATTATTTAATATAATTCGTCCATTATGTGTGTCTCTTTTTTTAAGATACGGACGAACCCTTAATTTTTTTTCTTTTTACTCTAATAGTCACCACAGGAGCTACTACAATAGCAAGCTAGTTTTTCCTACGAAATCATTTTTAAACTTAAAGTACTAACAGTTCTACTGAAGTATAGAAAGTTCAAAGACAAGTATGTTAGTAGCATGTTTTGTTTTTAATTAATACCGTTAGTAAGGATGTTTGTAACACTGTTATTAACTTTGTGAATAGCAATGTTATTAACAATGCCACAACTATACTCATTGAAGTGATTTAAAATGTTACTCATTTTATATCAAAAACATTGTTATTAGCATATGAATGTTAACATTTTCAAAAGATATTTAAACAAATGTCGATAACATTTTTGTTTTCAACATGTTTTTGCTATTTTTTCGGTGTACAGGCACCTTAATGTACGCAATACATCAGCAGATTAAAGGTAGATACTCCCACTCTTTAAGAATTGGTCAGTTTGGATCGAAGGTAAACTGGTATTTCATTTAAATCCATACAAACCAGATTATTTACAAACAAATACACCAAAAAATAAGTTAAAAAAGGATGGTACATAACGTACATAATACGTGTTTGGTTTTTAAATTTGACCGTTAAACGTTTTAAAATATTCAAATTTTTAAATGGGTCTTTAACTTAACAGGCAAAACAACTTTTTAATACAAATATTTGATTTAAAAAAAAAGAAAATAATAAAAGAAATTTAAAGAAATGAATTTAACAGATTTTGAAGTATTAAATGTAGTACAAAGCGGGGAATTTGTGAAATATGTGGCCACAAACACTAACGATCAAAATAAATATTTTATTAAATTAATCCCTTATAAAAGTGCGGGTAAAAAACAGAAGAAAATATTGATTTCTGAGTTTAAAAAATTAACTTCCGTTAATAATAAATATATTTTACCAATAAAAACTGTGATAAAAGACAAAAGTTTAAAAACATTGTACATTATAATGGATTTTTGTTCAGAACTGTGTTTAAATGAATTGTTATTGGAGGCAAAAACCGCCAAAACTAATTTTAACGAAGATTTTATTTGGAAAATATGTTATCAGTGTTGTACAGCACTTAAAAAACTCGAAGAATTTCCTTGCAAATGGAAAAGAGTGTCTATAAATTTGTCTAAACATACCATTTATTTTGATTCACAATGGAATATTAAAATGGACCTGTTTCATGGTACAAAAAATAATTTAACAGTGATAAAACAAATTTCAGAGTTACTATTTGAAATGTTAACTTTTGAAAATTTCCGAAATGAATTTCTTGATCTGCTGAAACACATATCAAATGATTTTTACGAATTTATATCCTTTTTATTAAGAAATTCTGAGTTGAAACTACAAAATATTATGTTACATCCTACATTCGTAACACGAACTGTTCGGATACAAGAAACGAATGTTCCTATCTATAAAATACAAAAAAGACCATTAAAAGAAAAATCAAACGTAAAATACGAACAAAAATTAAAATATTTACAAACAAAAGAAAAATCATTGGCGGAAAAAGAACGTCTACTGTTAAAAAATGAAAAACAAATTGCTCTAAAAGAACAGTTAGCTCGCGAAAAACTTATCAAAGCCGAAACCTATTTAAAACATTGTCAAAAAACAGTTAAGCACCCAACAGAAGATATTAACACCTCATTTTCTGAAGCTGCATCCAGTGATACCACAATTATACCAACATCAACTAAACTAGATATCGAAAAATTGAAAAAACCCAAGGCATTTGCTCGTTCTCAGTCTGAAAGACGTGTTAAATTTAACGGAAATCAAATGAAGAAATCGTTGGACGACAGTGATTTGAAAAAATTAGAAAAGAAATTAAAAGCACTCCAAGTACAAAATACGAACATACAAAATGGAAAATCGAACAACTTGACAAAACCAGTATTTGAAGATACATGTCGATTATTTGAACGTGATAACATTGAAAATGATAATTTGGAAAATATGAAAATTTCGAAAAGCACAAGAAGCACTAGAAGTGATCCAGATGAATATGAAAGTGGAAGTTCTGGTAGTCAACCAATGACGTATCGACCATTTTCTTGGACGAAAGAATCGAAAAAGCAGGCGTTCGAATTATTACGATCTATGCACAATAAGGAAAATATTAATGCAACTTTCAAAATTCCTGTAAAATTTAGCAGCTCTGAATTTCAAACAACTTATTTTTAATCACTTAAAAATTGATATTTTTATATATTTTTAGAGTTTACATTTTTTATATAATTTTAAATTTTATATATTTTTTAGATATTTGTAAAATTTATTATTATTTTGATGGTGCAATAAATTTTTAAAAATAATTTTGTATTACTTAAATTTTAAATCCAAAAAAGGGAAAAATTGTGATGTATCTTTTTTACCTATATAAGTCAACGTTTAAAGTAAAACTTCCATAGCAAATGATATCAGCGATATCAGCCATATCCTGATATCAGTCATATATAGGTATTGGAGCCTATTTTTTTCAGTTTCAAAAATCTAAGATTTGTATAATTCCAAAAATTTTTTAAGATTATTTTAAGTAATTTGGAATAAGATAACATAAAGAACATTATGGTCAAAATAATTTAAGTTAAATAAAATTAAATATAATATAAAAGGCACACAGCAACCTGATCAACATATTTAAAATTAAAGATACTTATTGTTATTACATGTTATTTTTTTCAAAACCAACTTCATAATCTCAAATTTTGTAATTCATCCAAAACTACTTCATGAATAGGTCATTTTATTATTTTTTTTTATATTAGAATAACTATAATAATTTAATTTTTGGACGGCTAATTTTGCTTCATTGGTTAATGATGTCAAGCCAATTTTAATTGATTTGACCTATATTTAATTTATAAATTCTATTAAGATAGATCACAGCGTTAGTTTATAAATTTAAATCTTAAAATTACTGTTATTTTCATAAGAAGTAGAAATGTTTATGTTCGTTTGAAAATATTATTACAAAACTGTTGTCTTGTTGTAATAGACCTTGCACCGTTACGAACCAGAGGGCTCTCAGAAGATTTTTAACTTTTTAATTTAGTGATTGTTTTTTTGTTTTGTAATATTTGAATGAGAATACATTTCAAAAGGTAAGAATTTATATCGAGAAATATCACAGAAGCCATGAAAAAATATTTAACACATGTTAATTTTTTTCAATCAGAGCCGTCTAGTTCTTAACGGTGCAAGTTCCGTTACGAAATGTTTGGTGACAAAATTTTCACACAAACACACGCAATGTTATGTTATGACAAGAGTAGATTTTCAGTTTTTGTAGCCTTTCATGCTTTCATTCACATTATATATGGTTCATTTCAGTTAAATTTAACCATGCTTCGTCACTTTGAATTTAAATAATTTCCGTTTTCTTGGTTTTATCTCTTTTATTATTGCATTTACGTAAATTTTAAATTTGCAGTTTGTTTTTAGAAGAGAATAGAAGATTTATTTGTTTCGAATATAAGATTTAATTTTTAACGAAAACTCATGATCAATTGTATCTGAAATGAGGTATACTTTAAGGGGCATTCTTTTATGAACCGTATATAAAACTGCGAAAAAATTCCTATAATTAGGTATCGTACAAAAAATAACCACATAAAAAAGGTTACATAGTAAACTAACTGTAAAGTTAATGAAACGTATAAATTTATATTATATAGTAGTTTTGCGATAATAAACTTTGAGATCTTAAAGTCGATTTTGAGAAAATACATATTGTAATAATCAGAACATACTTAATTGATTTAAAATAATCTATTATCAAAAATACTGTTGACAAATTAAATAATCTGAACAATTATAAAATACCAAACCACATATAAACATCCAATTAACAATTCAACATTTTACAATAAATTTCGTTTCAAAAATTTTTTGCCTAACTATGCCAATATAAATTTTACTCCATAAAAAAAGTTCATTTTGGTTAATAAAATTTTATTTTAATTTAGTTATACATTAAATTTGAATTTACAAACCATTCAACATCATTTTTATAATTTTTTTTTTAAATATTCTACAATATTATAATAGTTCTAAGGCCAGCTTGGTGGATCTCCTGGTTTAACATTACCGCCATACAGGGCACTTTTATCTCGAAACATTATCATACGTTCGGTTTCCTTTCGATCGAGGAACCATCCAATTGCAAAACCAGTTAATGGGAATGCACTCAATTTTATAAACCTGGGCGTGATTCCAAAAATTGCCATTACGGATCAAATTCACTTTTCTTTTTATTTTTAAGTGCTAACTGCTCCTCTTTCCAATGTTTTGTGTGAAGAATGTCAGCAGCAATTGTTCCTGCAGCAAACGTAGGGAACAATATGACAACCCGATAGTAACGCCAATATCCGTACGCTGTTTTTAAATTACGTCCAAAAGACATTAAAACTGAAAAATTTTAACGGATAATTTGATAAAATATGTATTTTTAAGATCAATACAAAACAACTCTTACATAACACTCATCCATCAAAAATAATAAATTCTTAACTAGACCATAACCTTTTCTTACTATAGAAATGATCTACTTAACTTTGACGTTTGACACTTATGACCATAGATCTAAAATCCTTGAGTGATAGACAATTTCTTTCCATCGTGTTGGCTTCCCTGTAAGAATTATATAAAGCTGATATAAAACCTGTATAAAACGATCACGTTTCGAAAATAACAACATTTTTACATAACCACAGATGAACTTCTATATTTTTATTTTGCACACTGTCTAACGTAAATTCTTCAGAAAATTAACTACATACTTCTTTTTATTTATTATATTATGGCATTTCGATTTATTTACTTGCTTCATATTGGTAAAAAAGTTACAGAACAATTTAACACGTTAACGGTTACAAACTATAATAACGAAACGTCCAACTTTGATATCTAATACACTTCACATGCAATTGTTGGTGCGATACAGCATTGTCTTACAATTAGTTAAGTTTCACGTGACACCGTACAACGTTTCCGACCACAGAGAACAGAGACCCCGCAACTATCTCTTTTCTGAAATCACGAGTGTGTACTTCTGTGCTCATTAGGCTTCTTAGTTGTCAGTTTGTCAGTAGCAGTCGATGATTGAAGATCAACCGCACGATAATGGACTTGATTGTTGTTGGTATTGTTACATGGGTTACATCCCCTAGTACATGCGTGTGGTGTCTGACCCACGTGACCGCCCCTACTATCTGCGTTACTCACACAAATACACAAAATCGCACTAATACAATGTAAACCCAGTGTGTGTATACAACATATTGTCTATCTCTTACATGTTACACTGGTTCCAGTAGTGTAGGCATAGATATGTTGTCTCTATTACTCTATGTTTCCGACCGTCTACGTATTAAAATTGTATATCATTTTTGTGAATAAAAAAAGTAATACAGGGAAACTAAACACCATGATAACTAACGTTAAAAATTAAAGAAGATTTTTAATGTTTCATAATTTTATTATACCCAAAAATTACATTCTCCTGCAAATAATAGTTATATCTGTTACGTGGCAGCTGTTACTACAAGGGATGACTAAAAATTGGTGAAGTAACTGTTGCTAGTCTTAAGCTTCCAGTAAAAAAAAAAAAAAAATATTAGTTAAATAATTTTTTTCACGGGATTGATAGTTGATTGACACTAGAAGTGTAGGAATAGAAAAGATACTTCTTATTTGAAAATATTTGAAGAGTGATTATTTTTCCCCACATAAACATGATTTTGTTTGTTAAACTTGTTGAAAATAATAACAAAAAGGTTCAAAATGTCCTTCTACTTTAGTTTATTCATTTTCTTATCAGTCTTCAAAATTGGATTGCTACAATTTTTGTTAACGTATAATAACTTTGTATTTTCCTTTTACCGACCTTTATATTAAATCAGTTAATTTTGTTTGTGATAATTAAAACTACTTAATACCTATAGCATTCGCTGCTTTGGTCTGACACCAAATAACTTGTGTAATTTCAATTTCATGTATTATGTAAATAAAAAATTTAAAAAAAAAAACTTATATTTAATATTATAAAAGTATATTTTATTTAAGGAATGATGGAAAACAAACAATATCTAATTTTAAATTAAACAACAATAATTAGTAAATATCTTAAAACAAAACTTAAATATTCTCATTTACTGAAATTTTCAGTAATAATTTTTCATATATGTATATTAATATAATATTTTTTACCAGGTCAAACAAAAAATAAAAAATAAAAGTAAAAAAAGTATAGACATAGATTTTTATTGCGATCAGGAAACTTTACATTGTTTCGTTATTATTTTCCTTTTTTATAATTTTTCAATTCTTTTAACATAATGCTATACTATCTTTTTTTCTTATATATTCATTAATATGTTATAAACCAATTAAATTGTTTGTATTAAATAATTTAATTACAATTTAATCAATTGATTTTTCGAAACATATTAAAATTAAAATAAGAAATATTTATAGCAATTAACCAAAAAATAAATTGATAAAAAAATATTTCAAATTTTTTTTATAGATAACTACATTTATATATTTTTAAATGTCATACTGCAACAGATTTTAGCCAATAAAATAAAATAACTTCTTATCTCACTCATCCAAAAATAACATTTTTTTAATAAAATTAATAAAAATAAAAAATAAATAAAATAAAAATTCTGGCCTACAGTCCTATAAAAAAGGTACCCACAAGTGTCATTTGAAAACACACGTTTTTAGTTTTTTAAGTATTTTTTATTTGTAATATTTTTTGTATTTTTTCTTTTTTTTCTGAAATAACTTTTATAAAACAGTTTATCCAAGAAATTTGAAATAAAAATAAATATCAACATTTTTTAATTTATTTTATAAAATAAAATAAATTATATTATTTTACGTAAATCACTTTTTTGTTGATATTATGTTGAATTTAGAATTTGTATCAGTCTTAATTTCATTTTTAATTATGGAGTATAATTTACAATAAAAATTTGGATATTTTGTCTCAACTATTAAAATTATTTTATCGCATAGATCGAAAATGTTGACATTGAACCTACCGAATTTTTTCAATTTTATTTTAAATTAATATATTTAAAATCTTCGGATTTCGATCTATCTGATAAAAATTATGAAAGATTTTTTACAAAAAATCATTATATGGGGTAAAACACCTACGAACTGAAATATATCAAACTTCCTTGGTGGTTCTCACTTTTATTGCTTAAATTTATGTAAACTTCAGTAGATCTGTTTAAAAGTTAATAAAAAATACAAATTATTTTGGTGATTTTTATTTTAAAAATTATATCTAAAATTATTAAAGAAAAAAAGGAAAAAAGAAATATCCACCAAGTTCAAACTTCATACTGAGATTTATTTTTTCTTAATTTTCAATGCATATATTTTACACTAACTTCCAAGTTAAATTTTCCCATAGGCACGTGGAAACAATTTTCACATAAATTAAGATTCTCAACAGAATAAATAATATTTTCCAGTAAATATATATATATATATATATATATATATATATATATATATATATATATATATATATAAAGGAAGAAAAAAAATTAATAAGACAATTTTTGGGTGGTTGATAATGGCTCCATGATGCTGGCACAGCCTCTAAAAAGATGAACATTGCAAAAATTTTGTCTAATAAGTCACAAATTGGTCATATTAGTCCCACTAATTGGTTAGCAATAGAAAATTTCTAAATAAATTTTGAAAAATCTGTAAAAATTTCAAGGTCACTCAAAAATTTTTGCACACCATCTAGAGAAAAAAACAAAAATAATAAGAGCAATCGTTAATTTTAAGCCCTGATAATTGGTTAGTTAAAATAAAAAATTGGTCAGGTCCCCAGAATTTTAAGAAAATTAGAAAAGGCTTTTTCATACTGTGACGCATGCGCGAAATTTCTACTGGTAAATCTAGCTGTTAGTAAATCTAGTCGATACGTTGCATTTTTCAGTAGGGTAAAGCCACCAGTATTCGACCAGCCTATAAGCCTATATTAGCATTATTTTTATATATTAAGGCATTTTAGTAAGAAAAAAATTTGCTTTTAAATCAAAATTGAAATTAAAGTATCACTTTTTTCTATGTAAATTATGTATTTATTTTTTTTCATTAAAATTTTCAATAAAATTGAAAATAATGAACAAACATTGATTATATTTATTGTTTTTATTGCAACTTTATTTTCTGGTTTTTTGGTAATTAATTTAATTTTTCATTTAATTATCAGTTATGTTTTATTATACACATTTAAGTACTATCAGATCTTTAATTAAGGAATATTGGAATTTTTGTCCACACAAATTTGCCCTACTGTATTTCTTGGAAAATAAACGTTATTTCCTTATGACCCATTGTTAGAGCACCGCGATTTTAGTACCCCAAATGTGAGATTTTGAATGATCAGTTACACAATTCAAAAGGTCAGAAATTGGTCATGAAAGGTGAACTGGTTTGATTAATTGATCAGCGATAGAAAATTTTTTACTAAGGTTTAAAGTTCTGTCAAGGTCATTCAAAAAATTTTAGCACCTCATATGTAAAACTTCGAATGACCAATTAGATCATTTAAAAAGTCAGAAATTGGTCATAAAAGGTCAACTGGTTTGATTACCTGGACAGCGATAGAAAATTCTTTCTTAATAAATTCTTTATTAATTTAATTCTTCATTAGAATGCCTTAACATAAAAATAATGCATATATAGGCTGGTAGAATACTGGTGGCTTTATCCTATTGAAAAATTCAACGTATCGACTAGATTTACTGACAGCTAGATTTACCAGTATAGATTTTGGGCATGCGCTGCAGAATGAAAAAGCTTTTTTAAATTTTTTTTTAAATTCTGGGGACTTGACCAATCTTTTATTTTAACTGACCAATTATCAAGGTTTAAAATCCTATCGATTCCTCTTATTATTTTTGTTTTTTTCTTTAGATGGTGTGCCAAAACTTTTTAGCCACCTTTTAGCCACAAATTTTTTTAAAATTTATTTAAAAATTTTATATTGCTAACCAATTAGTGGGAGTAAGTGACCAATTATGACCAATTTGTGACCTATTAGACAAAATTTCTTCAATGTTCAACTCTTTAGATGGTGTGCCAGCATCATGGAGCTGTTGATAACCCTTACAAAACAATTATCTAACCAAGCGGAGCTATCTATGAAATAAAAACGTAATCAATTTTAGTAATTTCTATTTATTTTATAAAAAAAAATAATAAAAAGAAACATACACAAATGATAATTATGTAAAATAAATATTAAACCACTGACAGACAGACAGAATATTATTTATTTATACAAGATTATTCATATTATTGCTATTTTCAATATCATTTTTTAATTAATAAATGTATCTAGTTCTTATTGTTTTTTTATCCACTTTAATTGCAATAATTATCATATATGCATAAATTAACAAATACGTAAATATATAAAAATTACAACTTAACAAATAATATTAATTTGATTGATAACTTGAATAAAATAAATACAACTTACTGATAAATTAAAATACAATCCTTATTTTAAAATAGAACAATTATTTTAAAAATGAATAAAAAAAATTTACTAAGCTGATCATTGTTAGATTTAGTAATTTAATTCTATGTATTTTTTTTAATAAGGTGTACAAAACATATATGTATTTTAAATATTCAAATTCATTTTCACGACAAGAAAGCTTACTCAATATTTCTTGGACACCGTTTTATATTTGTTATCACATATATAGTTACCGTATTTTTAATTATATTAACAATATTTACATTTAGAATAATGTATGCCGTTTACGATAATTGACCAAAATGTGTAATAACATCATGCAAAAATTAGGCCATAATATTTTTTATGTGAAATACTAAATTTAAAGTAAATTTATCTAAAATGTAAAAACAGATTAATATATCTAATTGTAAGTCATAGATAATAATTCTGATCAAATTAAAAATTTAGAAAATGGAAATTTTGTAATTTAAAATAATTGCAGCAATAATTAATTTTACTTTCTCACAGAGAAATTGACTTTATTTTATAAATTTCAACTAAAATTTTGAGTATTGTAGAAAAAGGAATTAAAGAGCATGATAGTTATAACAATTGTTGCCAATAATAACGTGGCTTGAATATATTTATTATATTCTAAATTAATCTTGAAATAGTTTCGATATCATATCATCATATTATACTTTATTATTAGATATCTAATTATTATTAACATACTGTTTGACAGGCACATGATATTCAAACTGTTTTTTATTTATTTTTATTTTTATTTTATTTCTTTTTTTTTTAAATCACATATTTTGCAGTAAGTTACATTATGCGTATGTATATGTTCACGTATGTACCTATTTTTTGATATTTTATAAAAAAAATTATATGATATCTTTTTTTTGTTTTATTCAAGTTATATACGAAAAGTACACAATTAAATGAATATATGAAAATATCAAAAATAATAAATAAGTCGTATTTTTTTTAAGTACTTTCGTGAATGTATGAAAATGAAAGAATTAAATAGTTCACGTTGAATTTCATATGCCTTATTTAAGTACATACGGAAACCGTATCGTTTTAATAAACTGATTCAAATGTAAATACCTATTATATGTATACAATAATAAAATTAATATTTTTATTTTTTTGAAAATAGGCTACATTTTTTTATTTTAAATTAGTAGTTCGAATATAAAATATTATGTATATTACTGCATAACATTTTGAAGTTATTAAAAAATTGTCATATAATGAGCTAGAATCTACTTGACGCATTGTTTGAGTACAAGTGAAGAAAAAGTATAAATTGATGATCGTGTCAACAATGAACTACTAATTTAATTTGTTTCCAACAAAAAGAAAATAAAAGAAAAAATAAAAAAAATAAAAAAAATTATGACTGTTTAAAAAATGTTGAATGGAACATTTAAATTTAATAAATAATTTAAAAAATTATAAATTGTCGTTAAGGAACGATTAATATATTTATATATAATATATATTATGTATAATATAGGTAGGAAACCATTTTTTTTTTTTTATAAAATATAAATGTGTTTATTATGTACAATATTCTTTTTTTACGAATAAATTTCCATTCAAAAATTTTTAAACGTCCATTTTTTATAATCTACATAAACTATAATATTCTGTGACTGACAAAAAATATTTTACATGTCATTAAAAAAATTAAATAGTTTTTAGATTCACATTGTGAACACATTTTTTTTAAATTTTATCAAATATCGTTTTATTAATAAATATTTTTTAAATTGTTCTAAATTGTCGATAATTAATATTTATATATATATCGGGCGATTATTTATTTTATTATTTATGTTTATTTCTTATTTAAATGTTCATTTTTTATCACTCATCACTTGAAAATCGTCACGCAATGCTTGCACATGAGTTTCGAGGTGGAAATTTCCATTTACCTCTCCCGTCACTGCCAACAGGACTTGAGCTACTATATTTATATATAATATTTTTATTAATATAATTGTTTTAATATTAAAGTTATTTTTATACTAAGTATTAAGTGTTCGTTCTCGTGTATTAGAAATATTTATTTTAATTAATAAATGGACATAGTGATTTTTTTTAAATTTGAGATATGCTTGAGCCAAACCTCGCAAATTAAAATTAAAAATTTGGTAATTAATTACTTACATATTGGCACACAAAATGTTAGAGAACAATTCAATTAGCACAAATTTATATTTTATTAAAAATTTCTGATTAAAAATTATTTTTAAAATAAAATAAAATAATTTTTTGACAACAGTTTGGCTCACATTTTATGCTACTGAAATTATTTTAAAATGTAATTTATGTAAGATTGCTCATTTCAATACGAAATTGATAAAAGTATAATTTTGGAAGCATTTAGGATAATGTGATTTCTAAGCGTACATATTTCATTCGTTTCTTTTCAATTTTTATTTGCGGACTGCTTTTAATTTTCATTTTGGTCTTGTTAAGTATACGCCAGTCAACATAATCAAAGCAACAAAATCGTTTATTTGTTCAAAAAAAATAAGTGAAATTCTTACAATATTCTTAAAATTACCGATAAACGGATAAAGTTGTAATGGCAGTTTTTTTAAATACTGTTTATAAAAAAATATAAATTAAATTGTAAAAATTTAAGAAATTTTTCTTAAAAAGAATCAAATTAAATGTTTTGATTATTGTTATACTCTAGGAAAGGCAATATGAAATTCGTGTTTTTTCGCGTTTATTAAATTTGAAAAAGAGATAAATTAAATGTTGTCTATAAAAATTTCACTTTCAACTAGTTATCTTTTTATTCACGATATTAAGGAAATCCTGTTACTTTAGTTATGTTTAATTTTTTTTCCTTAAAAATTATATTACTTGCTGCAAAAAGCTGCACTTACGTCTGTTTATTAAAATATTCTCCAAAAAACGAAGTGAATTTTAATATTTTTTTTTCTAAATATTTATTTTTAAAATTCATTACTATGTATTAATTTCAAATTATTTTTCGTAATAATTGGAATACACGATAGATTTTCTTTTTATACTATTAAAAATGAAAATGCTATATGAAATCATGAATTGGCAGTGTTCATTAATTAGAATTATAATTTTCGCTTTGTAAATATAACATTTATAATAATTTATATAATATTATTTTAAATTTTCTATAATAATGTTAATTTTTTTTAGATAGGGAGGTTAAGTAATAGGTATTGCAATGTTTTTAAAATAATTATTGTTACCTAATAATGATGACAATTGTTACTTTGTCAGTCTAATTGTTGATCTAATTTTTAATCCATTTCTTCTTCTCATGTCATTTATTATTATAATCTTTTTTTTTTTTTTTTAATACACACGTAATATATTTTGGCTTCAGTGCAAATGTGAAGAATATTTATGGGACTGTGCTTTTTTATACAATTTTCTTTTTAAATAATTGTAATATATAACAATATTTTTTTTTATATAATATACTAAGAATGTTTTTGAGCAGTCCATACAAAAAGGTACAATGAACTATTTAAGAATTTAAAGTAGCAAAGCTGTACAAATATTTCTAATTAGTGTGGGCTGTATTGTTAGTTAATATTAAAAAAAAAAATGGGATTGATTTTGTATTTTTATTGTGTTTCAAATAAAAATAAAATTACAAACATTTCTGTTTAATTATTTTTGACTTCAAAATAAGAATACACGTCAATTAAATTGTAAAATTTTGATTTAAGTAACAGAAATGTTTAAAACTATATTAAAAATAATTAAGAAAACAACACATATGTTATAGGATATATATTTGAACTAATCTAATCAAAAAATCGACAAAAAAAAGTAAATAAGAAAGATTTATATACAATGATTACCATGCGTTTAGGTATAAAAAAAGACGTGCATATAGTATTTAAAATTTAAGAAAAATTTTTTTTATTTGAAATATTGGAGAAACGGAATGAGCGTGCCAAGTAAAAATAGATTTGTATTTGATTATTTGGGCTGCCTGTTCTCATTTTGATTTTACAAAACGAAAGTATAATAACGAAAATTAAGATTGAATTTTATAATATTAATAATTTCGTTTCGGTAATTAAACGTTTCTTAAAGTTGTTCATTTCGCAATATGATTGCATATTAACATATGTATATGGTGGTTATATATTACATATACATATCTAAACATTTCGAGAGTGGAAAGTTTTAAATTAATTATTAATTTTATTATTATTATTATTATTAAGTATAAACAAATCACACACACCAGGGACCGCGGATAATTCCACTTGCGGAGAGCGCAATTTACGGATTCTTATTAGGTTTTAGTAAGCAGTAAGTCGATGGTATGATATTTTTTATTTTTTTGTTAAAATTTAATATAAATATGCTTTAAGGCCATGGAAACCTTGGAAGTATCAATTAATTATTATGCCTTTTTAAATGCCATTTAACAATTGACCTGCTGAAAAATGTGCTACTTGTTTTTTTTTTTTTATATGTAGTATCTATTTTCTTCTTACAAATTTTAACTGTATTATGGTGTTGAGCATATTTTTCAATTTTTAAAATGAAACTGTTTTAGTAATCGATCACAATATATTTTATTATTATTTTAAATAACGTTAATAAAGAGGTATTTTATGTTTTATTAAGTTTATCGTTGAACGCGTTGGGGTTTCACCTCATTAATTTAAAATTAAATCTCTTTTAATTGTGATTTAAATTAAGTCTTTAAATAAAAAATTTATATAAAATCACAAATAGCAACATTCTGATTAAATTTTTTATTTTATTTTTTTTTTTTAATTTATATAATAATTAGCAGAAAAGGCAATCAATTCTTTAAAAAAAAATTATTAAATTAGAATGATGTTATGTATAGAAGAATATTCAATCGTGAGGTTTTAATAGCGTTGTCGTGGTCGTTTGAAGCTGTGTCTGAGGTACATTACGCAAGCTTTGGAGCGTTCAGCTATAAGATCGTACAGCTGAGTTTCAACAGCAAAACCGCTGGCATTTGTAAGCAGAGGTAACAGAGGTAAAATAGGGAATGATGGTGCAGCCACTGTAAATGTACTGATGTTTAATGTTTCCCATTGTCAAACGGCACTATTAGGAAATCTTGGAGGCGGCAATGGGGGCGGTGGACGTTGCGCAGCTAGTTCACCACGGGATGATGAATGTTCAGACGCAGCTGAAAAATTACATTAAATACATACATACCTTGGTTGTGGATGCGCAAATATTACTTCGTACATTGTATATTTATTTTCAGAGAATATTTGCTACAATTATATTTCCCTCATTTTAAATAACATTTGCGTTCAAATTATTTAAATCTCTTAGGACAATTTATTGTACTTATTTACATTACTTTAGAAAAAAAAGTACAGCCTTTTGCCAATTTAAAATAATAAAAAAAAAAAATTATGAAAAGCGTTTTCAAAAATTTGGGTATTTTATTAAGTGTAATTTTAAACAAATAAAATCTGAAAATAAAGTACGAGAATGAAGTTTTTTTAAAAAAATTCATGCACGTGCTTCGTTAATATTTACCTAACAAAAGATAATAACAATTAAATAAAAGAAAATAATACAAAAAAATTGACTAAATTACATATATCATCCAAAACTAGATAAGCATATATATAAAACAATTGTACTGTATTCATCTGACTATCAAAATTATTTTTAAAAAAAACCATTTAAAGTAAATGTTAAGTGTCAATAATATCAGTTTAAATAAAATTTTAAGTAGTCTCTTATTGTTAATGCAAACACTAAAATTATAATTACTACTGATACTATTATAATTACTACTGATACTAAAAACAATAATAGAATAAATTTATCTATTCAAAATAATATTTGAAAAAAAAAAGGCTGCATATTTTTTATGATCAATTTTTGATATATTTTTTTAAAAAAATAAATAAATTTTAAAAGGAATAGTTTCCTTCTTAGTACCCCAATGAATGCCAATAAAAATGTATGCATATTTTGTTAAGTCAATAATTAATATAAAAATTAAAATATTTTTGAAAGAATGTCTTCCGTTGTAATTAATATTTCCAGTCAAAAATAATAAATAAATAACTAAAAGTTAAATATTTGCTTGAAATTCAACTTAACGAACTAGTTATTTCCATTTCAGATATAAACATGTTAAAGCAGTTTTACTTTAGTACGACAGTAAAACTTAATATTTTTTGGGTGTATAAAAGCACTTCAAAATTTGTGAAATCAAAGCATTTATTTTATATCATTGTAACACTATTTAAATTAATATTAATTTTGAACTAAATTTAAGATTACGTAAATTATACTACTATTGAAGTAGGCAGGAAAGTAAGAAATATTCGAAGATAGCCCCTTAATGAAAATACAATTGTTTGAATTTTCCAAGAAAAGGTATTAATTATTGAATTAATAGATGTTAAACCATTTCTCAGTCTTATACAGCAAAAATGGGACCCCAATGGGGGGGGGGGGGGGTATGTCACCAATCACCGCTTCTTTTATTACAGATTATTTTACACTATCAATTCAAATAAAAGAATAGACATTTAGCTTCTTTTATCGATATTTTGATATTTTAACAAGTGCACTGGAAAATTTAATTGATAAAATTGATAATATATTTAATAACCATTATCTCTCTCTTCAGTTCACAACTGGAATAGAAAAATAACAATCAAATCATTTTTCATCATTTTCGTATAATGAATTGTACGAAATATCATAGAAAAAATTTACATATGGTGACGAAAGATAAAATTTATATTTCACTTTCGAAATGTATCCCTCTTAAAATGCTTTTAAATAGTATTGTTTTGTAACATTTTTTGTAAGTATTTTAGTTGACCCTTGCCACATATAAGAAATCTTATTATAATTTATTATTATAACTTTTTCGAGTTGTTAAAGTTAGTACACAAGCATTTTAAAGATTAAGAAATAATGTAGAAATAACAAAACGAAGTGTAAGCTTTTTGAAAGAAATATATCAATATATGTAATACAATACGTATAGTTACTTTAAAATAAACAATCGTATTTTCATACATCAACTAATGGACGTTACTATTTCTACAATATTCATTATTGTATTTTATTAATTGAGCAAAATATTATAAACTCCTCCCCCTAACACTTGTGCTATGTAATTTTAAATCATAAAGGAATAATATTTTTGACATAAATCAGTGTTACAACGATATCTATGGCAGGTTAAATAATCAATTTTTACTTGATTGTAAATGATCTTACGTTGTCACAAGACGATTTATTGTGTAATTTTGACAAAGCGTATATGTATTTACAAGTTGTGCTGTAATTTATTACATAAGTATTATTTTATTTTAAGGTGTTCGACTGTGTCGGTGACTTGTGCTTGTATATCGGTGAATGTATCTTTTTGAAAATTGTCAGTACCTGGTACGGTAGCGTATGCAGAATGTCTCCTAGGATTGTAAGTACTTCGACATAAACGACGTTCAAATGGATTTGGGATTACATGGGGTACAAAGACATTTTCATCTATAAAATAATTGCGTTAAAAATGTACGTAAAATCCCAAAAAAAAAATCAAAATAAAAAATTCCTTGATTTAAAACAAAAATCAAATTGCTGTTCCAAAAATTGTTGAGGATTTTATTAAAAAAATTAATAAAATGCAATTTTAATAAGGCATGCATTTTAAACAACTGAAACAATTCTGAATATAAAAATGAATTTATTTGCAAAATTGTTCATGCCCTCCCTAATTTTTCATTTTTTTTTTTTAATAATACAAATATTGGACTAATTTTTTTTAATCATCACAAATTTATTTCTAAATCTAATTAACTACATTTTTTTTAAATTGTGCTTTTTTAAAATATTGTGCGTTATTTTCGTGAAAAAATAAAATTTTTTTCTATATTTGTATATATATATATATATGTATATTTTTATATTATTAAAACATTCATTAGATCAAATAGAAATATTTTGAAAACCACTGGTTACTTTACTGTGTTAAATATACAGTATTTGAAAAATTTTGATTTTTGGTTACAATTTTTAAAATAAAAAAGTAACAAGTGTATTTTCAAAAAAATATATTTCTACTAAAAAAAAACATTTTTTCAAATAATTTTATCAAATTTATACCCGCTAAAGCATCAGATATATTACGATTTATAGAATTATTGCCAATGTTCATGCCCAAATATGCATGAAACTAAAAAAAACCAACTTGAGAATGTTTTAGCAAAAAATGTTCATAGTATATAAAAAATAAAATAAAATAAGAATAAAATATTGCATAAGAATATTGCTGAATGTGTTTAAATTAATTTTAATTGGTTCCAAAACTTTTGGTCCGCTTACATGATTCAGGTTGTGATTTCTCATCGGCGACCATGAGCGCAGACTGCTCGGTGCCGGGAAGATGCTGCTCTAATGCATTCACACAGTTAAGCATACTCCTGTAACACATTAATATACCACACGTCCCCTAAATATTACCAAGATTTTTCACTTATTACTTGCGAATATTAGCCATTCGTCTATTTATCATATGTTGTTTAAGGTGTTGACATTATTTGTATTATACAAATTAAGGCATTTTTAAATTTCGAAAAATAAAAAGACAAAGCATTAACAAAAAAAAACTAAAAATAAATAATGATGAAAATAAAAAATTTTACGAAATTTTAGATTGTTTAATATTAAGGAAGTCGAGATATAAAGAGCATTTTATTTAAAATTTAACTAAAATCTATATTTCCATAAGTAGGTATTTTCTGTATAAATCGAATAATCCTTTAGGTGGGAGTTCATCGATGGATGTACAATTTAAGTGCTGACCATCTTGTATTAGCTAATAAATTAATTTTACTGCCAATTAATTTATTTGAGTCATTTTATTATAAAAATTGAAGATGCTTTCAAAGTAAGAAATCAAATATCTCATAAACAGAAAGTATTTTATAAGATATATTAATCCGACATTAAATGGTTGAACAATTTTACTGGAAATAAAAGACCTATATGAATGCTAGGGTAATTAATCTAAATCGTATATATAATACAAAAGAATATAAATGGCCAGAGGCAATTTTTTTGCTCGCTAATTTTTTTTGAATTTCGCGAAAAGAGTTTCAGTTTTCGTAGTTTTTCGCATTATGTGTATATCTTATATTATCACTACCTATCATTTTTTGTCGGAACCACAGAATATTCAGAAACAAACTTCGTATCTCTATACTAGCTTTCTCAATGTGTACAACAGCTTACGTCACAAATGACCTAATTTCCCACCACTGCAAACGCACAACATGTTACAACATAAATCTCGTATCAATGTATGTGTGATGTACGCGTGTGTTTGTATCAACGTCACACTCTGTTTGTTGAAAGAGGGGGACTACACTCCATATGTACATGCTAGTGTTTCGGTACCTGCATATTACTATATACGCATTCGCTTATTGTTGAAACTGGTTGATAACAATCGATCTGAACACGGCTATAGTTGTTGTGTGACTGACACACTTAAGCGGTATCGAACCACTCACTGGCACACTGCTATCCACAATTTTTTACACACATGCTTAGTGCCGATACATACATGCGTTTTTTTACCGCTGCGTGCACGCTGCGACGCCACACGGTACCGCAAATATGTGTGCATCACACAATTTAACTCAGTGTACTTTATAACCGCTGCGGCGCCGCAGCGTGCAAAAACCGTATGTGTGCATCACATTTTGCGGTGCCGCTGCGTGCACGCAACGGTAAAAATACGCATGTGTGCATCGGCACTTAGGGCTTGGTCGGAACGGTCCGACATGTCCAAGAATTTTTTTTATCAGTATCTTTACAATAATCACAGCTCACGGTATTCTACTCAATCTCTAGTATATATACTGATAATAAAATTAATTAATTTGTTAATAATAAGATAATAATAATTCATCTAAGGTAACGGGCCTAGTTTCTGACCTTTTAAGAGTGACGGCTGAGGTTAAACGACAGTAATAAATATAAGTTTAAACTTAAGAGACAATTAATAATTTTATCAACTAGTTTATGGCTTTCAAAATAAAGTCATACAAGTAAAATAATTATTTGAATTGAATTAATAATTTAAATTAATGTTTTAAAAATTGGCAAAAAGGGCCCAGTTTCTGACCTTCAAAATTTCTCATGTGACAGTTTTTGACCCTGACAGTGGCCTAGTTTCTGATCCTTAAATTTAAAAATACAGTTTTTTAAAATTTAATTTATAAATAATTTTTTATTGATAAAAATGAATGTTTAATGTTATAAGGTAAAAGACCCGGTAATTGACCCTGGCCCAGTTTCAGAACTTTTCAACTTTGTTATAAATTAATAAAAAAACTATATTTTAAATAAGAAAAAAAATAAATTCTTAATTTAAAGTAATCTATTCTGTGTCTAATGAACAGCAATTTAAAAAGTTTAGAATATATTAACTAAATAAAAAAAAAATTTAAGTTTAAAATGTGTGTAAACACTATTTTTTTGGTAGTTTCTTAACAGTTTATGTTACAAAGTACTCATTTTGATCTGTGCAATATTCATCATGTAAGTATGAAAACTTAATTAAAAATATATGAGCAGGTTAATATTTGTTTAAAATTTATTTTAAAATATTTATAAAATACCTTAGAATGATTTTTATTATTGAAATATGAGGGTCAATTACTAGGCTCACTTCTAAAGTGGTATGGCCCAATTAAATTCTAACCAGTTTTTGTTAGTTATTTTGTTATTTATAGTTATCTTCGATTAGTTTTTGTTATTTTTCATAACGTATAAGGTAACGGGCCTAGTTTCTGACCTTTTAAGAGTGACGGCTGAGGTTAAACGACAGTAATAAATATAAGTTTCAACTTAAGAGACAATAATTTTATCAACTAGTTTATGGCTTTCAAAATAAAGTCATACAAGTAATATTTGCAATTATTTAATAATTGACTTTTACTGAAGATCACTGGAATTCCACGTTTTTCGCAAAATAAGACGATTTTACTTCAACCTCATCATTAGGTATATAACTCAGAAAGATATTACACAATTACTTTAATATAATGTTTTGTCGATTTTTTCGTTAATGTGGAAAAAGATTGCCTCTAAACATAAATACTAATTTTATTTAGAACTGCCAGATTCTGAAACTAGAATTATATTTAACTAAGAGAAAACATCAAGATTTGCCAAAGATAACTTTTGAAAGTATTTTAATTTTTCTCACTTGTACGCCCTGACTGTCAAATGTTTCTAGAAAATTGGTACTAAACAATTGAAGATTTATTATGTTGAAGAATTTTGTTTCAATAGAACTAATGAATTTTTTTAAATATGTAATTTGAAGATAATTTTCTTTCTGAAACGTTATATTAGAAATAATATAAAATAATTTAAGCTAGTGCCTAATTTTCACTTTTGAAATTTTGACTGATAACCTTTAATTTGTTTTTATTGTGATTTAAACGTGATTAAAAGTAATGATACTAAAATATAGGGAGAGTTTTTAATTTTTGTAACTAAAATATAAAGTGAATTTTGATACTAAAATATAAAGTGAATAATAAATTTACATTGTGAGTTAATTTAAAATAAAATCTATTATGAAATATTTGCTAAGAAAATTTAAAATAAAAAATGCTATCATTTATAAAATTAAGCAACTTAAATAGAGCATTCATTGAATTATTTAAACAAATAGACAAATGGCTCTGTTTTGTAGGACGAGAAACACTGAAATTAAACATATAGGTGTGATAAAGTAAATAATAAAAACAAAATATAATAACGAAAAATTATTTTTATTTATTTGCTCAAAAAAATAACATATAAAAAAACATTAAAATAAAAATTTTATAATTTGCAAAAATTAAAAAAAAAAAATATTCAAATCATATGGAAAATAATTTTTTAAACATTGAAGATGAAATGATTTTGAGATAAACAAAATAATGATAAAGCTATTTATTGACGAAATGACGAGATTCTAAATTTTAAAGTAGATTGATTTCCTTTTGTGAATTCGTTGTTGTTTGCTTTTTTATTTACGATTGAACAGTGCTGAAATTCATAATTTTTATCAAAATAAATTGTCGGTTTAATTTTATAAATTTCTGAATTTTTTAGTTTTACAATAATTCTTTGATTCAATTTGCAGCCTTAATTATACATTTTTTTTTAAATATATTTTGGTTTTAATTGGTTTGAAAGGTTATTTTCTGCGTTTACTTGTTTTTAAAAGTAATAAGGCTGGCCCGAGGACTGTCATATTGCAACGGTCAGCTAGCCATGCATTTTACACAATATATAAATTGTTTTATTTAATTTAATAATATTTAATAAATTTGTCAAATGGTGACTGGACTTGAACAGCTTTAAGCTACGTTTATAAATAACCACCAGATTTCCTAAGAGCATTAATATAAGAGAAGCAGACACCAGGCAACAATAATATTTAGATTTATATAAATTAAATTCGATTTATATTCGATTTCAGGCAGCTGAAATTAATTTGTATTGTTACAGATTGGAACGGGGAATAATAATATTTGGAAATTATTAAGGGGGTTATGAATTTTAATTAAATTAGTTTGTTTTAAAATTAAAGTCAATGGAGCGATAATGATGGGTTTAAAAGGCATGCAAGAAATATAGCACATGCGGTTATAGTACGTGCTCGACCACTCACCCGTAAAGACGACTATCCCGCAAACTGGATCTTAAATGGAATAAAAGTTTGTATTAGTAATGCAAGAAATTGTGCGTATTTATAAGCGTAATGTCAATATTATAAATATAAAATTCTCGAATATATTTATATTTTCGTCATATTCATAAAAATTACAATTAATATATATATATATATATATATATATATATATATATATATATATATATATATATATATATATATATATAGCACTAATTTAATCCTAGATAACATGAGTAAAAACAGATAAAACTTCAGATTCTCTTTCTTCAACTTTTGTCTTGGGCGTCCGCGGATCTTCCAAAACTGACCCTAAAGGTAAATACTTAATTACTATTAATGTAAATTTTATGTGACCGTAATCTGATAAACAAAAATTTTATTTATATAAACTAATTTTCAGCCAATTAAAATTTATTCTTTCTTTATTTTAAAATTCAGTATTTACCCTATAATTATTTAATAAAAAACCATAATGGCCAAAGCTTCTCGGGAAAACATTCTTTGAAACAATAAGGCTTCAAGTCTTCCGAACCTTCCCAATAAATCTTGGATCTTTGTTATTGTTAGGTTTTTCCCGAGAATGGCCACCATGTAGGTGAAATTTTAAAAAATGTTACTTACCTGCCATTGCCTTGTCTAAATAAAGCTAAGATTTCTTCGAACGTTTTATTTTTCGTCTCTGGAACTTTTTTATACGTAAATATCCAAAAGAATGCCAAAAGAATACTAAATGGTAAAAAGGTATAATTTTCCAATTCCGACTGTAAAAGAACAAAAGACCGTTTGATTAAAACAAAGATTACCAACCTAATAATATTCAGATTTTTGTACCTTCATAGGTGGAAATCCGATTCCAACCAAGAAATTAGCCATCCAATTAACTAGAACTGCAATTGACATTGCTGCTGGTCTGGGTCCTTGTGAAAATAATTCGGCAGTAATCATCCAAGGAATTGAGCCAGGTCCAACAGCAAAAAATACCACAAAACTTAGTGTTGAAACAACAGAAAGATATGACATCCAATCAATCATTTCCTGGACATAACCAAAAAACTCCTATCAGACGGTTAGTACCAAGTTCTACTTTCCTGCACTCGCTGGAGGATTCGACAAATAAAAATTGCGATTGTATATCATGCTTATTTTCTAAGAGGATTAATTTACTGTAATTTTATGGAGGTCTAACGGTTTCTTTGCTAAGCTAGTTAAAAATATTATTCTAATAAAAGAAATTAGGAGAAAATAAAATTATATATTTAAAAAACTTATTTTCTTGAAGTTATTTCGTTGTAAGCAAATTTTTTTATTGAAGTATACAGTTTGCAAAAATTGTAGTTAGCATTAAAAAATTGTTAATCCACTTCAACTCAATAGATTCTTAAATATTCTTTAAGTTTAAATCAATTTTTTTGACAGTCTTCTTAATCTCTTAAGTCATTTAATGAAAGAGTGAGTTTAAATGGATTGTTGAAAAGCAGCTGTGTTTGTAATTAAATGATTAGTGCTAAAAAAACATTGTTTATTAAAACTATACTATTTTTGAAAACAGTAAAACCTCCACCTTTGCTACGAAAAATGTAAAATTGTGAAGTAGAATTGGTGTTGTAGTTGGTTTAAAATACCAATGGAAGATTAGCATGCAAATTGCATTTCAGAGTAAAACTAAAATCATATCTAAAACTAAAGACTAATATTAAATGTCTGTTTTTGTTAATAAAGGAAAAACTTATTTTAAATGATGATTTTAGTTTGACTCAAATATGTCTTATTAGTGTTCTAAGCTAGTTTATTGATGGTTTAAATGTTAGTGTTACTTAATGGCTGTTTTAAGTGAAGTATTAGTATGGTGTATGTACAGCGTAGCGGCGTCTCTCCTCCAGTCTTGTCAGGAAAGTTTTCAGCACATAAAAAGAGGGCGAGACGTAAGAAGCGTGAAGTGAAAAGCGATGATGAAGAACTACTTATAATAATGTATTTTTAACAAAATCAATAATCAACAAAAATTGTTATAAACTATTTATAATAATGTATTCTTAACAAAATCAATAATCAACAAAAAATGAATAAAAAAATAATTAACAAAATATGAGAATAATTGATCTTGTTACTTTTCACTAAATTAAACTGTTCGATTACAAACTAACTTTCGAGTAATTAGCTCATCATGTGTTATACGTGATGATGAGTTATTACTCAAAAGCTAGCTCGTAATCGAACGGTTTAATTTAGTGAAAAGTGACAGGGTAATAATACAGATTTTCATAAAGTAAAAAAATTATTTTTAATATAAAAAATGAAAATAGCTAAAGACTTAAAACCAAAAATTAATAAGAATACAGAAAAATTATTCATTTGTCTATAATTTTCATTAAATTAAAGAATAGGGGAGAAAGTTGCTGTACCTTCAAGAAGTTCTACATTTGCAAAGTTAATCTAGTAGCTCCTAAAAGTGATAGTCTGAAAATCACCTTCTAGATTTGATAGAAACTATAGAAGATATACATATGAATATGGTTTATGTTAGTTCTCAAACTGGAAAATCAATTTGAGCCTCGCAACTAAAAGAATTTTAGAGAGATTCGAATATTCAAATGAGTACTTGTTATCTTGCATATAAAAAAAAAAAATAATTCAAATGTGATAAATAAATGAAGTCAACATTAGCTGTCAGGAAGAAATGTTTAAACAAACCTACTGCTCATAAAAAGGAACGAAAGACTCCGTGCGTAACCGAGACGGATTCTTGGCAATAGAAAAAAAATTAAGATATCAAAAAAATAAGAAAATATCGAAATTAAAAAAGAAGAAACTGTGTATTATGTATAAAAATGGTGGTTAAGCGGGTAAATAGTATGTTTGCAAATAAAAAAAAAAATTATATTGGCAAAATGGGACGGAGAAAATATTTGAAATATCATTAGATAAAACTATTACACATGTGTATAATAATTAAATCTGATGATACTTCCCGTAAAAAGTATTTTAATATAAAAATAAAACTCTGAAATAATTTCCAATTTTAATTAAAATATTATTTAAAGTAGTCTTTTTTTTTTGGTCAAATCAACTGTTAAATTTTATTTTTATATTAAATAAAAAATAATTGTTGTATATTGTAAAACAAGGGTGGAAAATCACTTATTTTCGACAAGTATAAAGTTTGATTAAATCATATAAATAAAAAATAAGTATTCCACACGTGTTATACACTATACTTTTTCTACGACCACTTCTTACGAATAAATTATATTTAATGTACGAATATGAGTTAATTTTTCTGTATAATCATCTGAGCAAAATAATTTTGATATTTTGTGTAGTAGTCGTAGAAATTTTTGATTATTATTAGTTTCAGTCTGGAAGAATGAAACTAATTTAATCCAATGTACATTTACGTACAATATTTACAACGATATGCCAATTCTTATTTGAAATGACATATAGTTTGTTATATATGCATTTAAAATGTTCATATAACAAAACATTGTGAGTTTGTGATCTATTATAAAATTACTTCAATAAAATTACAAGAAATCGTGATAGAATCGATTATAAAGATTATGTATTAGAGAATAATCGATTTTTATAGAAACCATTTAATAAGAGATAGGACGTGAGAGAGTAAACAGTAATTAATTGCAAGATTGAATCGAGATGTCGAGACAACTTTTTAAAGGGTGTTATACAGGGAGTTTCCTTTGAATCATAACTTGTATTTTTTACAGTCAAGTCTTTTCAAACACTAATTCCGAATATTAAATATATCGTATAGAAAGTCATTTGTGACATTTATCTAATAATAATTCTTCTATCTGATACTTTGATCGGATCTGATGTGAAAACTCAGGTACCGCAAAACGGAATGTATAGGATACGTGAGATAAATCGCGAGAAAAGTGATATTTTGTGATTGTTGTAGTTAATAGAAGACAGTTGCATTTGTCATAAGCTACTATTAATAAATAAAAATAAATTAATTTCAGTTAATGTTAAAACTGGTTCGATTATAATAAAATAGCAATGCAAAAATTGGATTATAAAATTTGTTTCGTAATTTATTTAAATTGTAATTGTGATTCAAAAAGTAAGTATATTTCGTATGTTAGCTTATCAGTTAATATTAATATTATTTACTAAACAAATTTTATAGCCTTTTACAAATTTCCTATTAACTCCCCATTCGTACCTATTGTCCGCAAGAGCGACGAAAATCTGGAATGTCTATATTTTAGGATTTTCCGACTATATGAAAACAGAAAATAAATTTTCAAAACAGTAAAAATAAAAAACAAACTACCGGAAGCAAAATTAATATGTTCTATAATATATGATTTAATATGTAAGAAAATGTATAAAAATCGAATGTAAAGGTCAAAAATGATCCGATTCACACAGTTTTACGGCACATAATAAATACTTCGCTAGAATATTATGGATTTAAACAATAAAATAGGATAATAATGACTGAATTAGATAAAATTTTCCAGAAAATATAAGCCCAATGTTTCTTAGAATGAAAAGACCCACCACCAACCCTCAGTGAAGCAACAAAACTAAAGTTATCCTTTTGATAACTCACACCCTATTCAACTTATTTTTATCTGAAATAAAAAATCATAATAATAATGTTTCATGCAATTAAAGATTATTTCAAATTTCAAATATCTTCTTCATTTTTGGGAAACTTCAAACTTTAATAAACGTGTTACCGTATAGTTAATAATTTTTAGAATTAATTTAATAAAAAACAATAATAAAAACTTGTTGTTAAAATAAATTATTTTTTCAAATTATTTATAAAAAAACAACAGTAATTCTTGTTAGAAAATATATTAGTTTATAATGTTTGTAATATTAAAACCCACCACCCTTAATAAAAACGTCCCTTGCAAATTTGGAATTTTTCAACAAACCTTTATCAAAAATGAAATTGTGATGAATATACTAAAAATGAACATTCCGCCTAAACCGTATAAATGGAGGGTTCTTCTTCCTGTACGATCCATTAGCGGTATTGAAACTAATGTCATAATTACCATTATAGCACCAATACCAATTGTTGCAAATTTAGCGCTTTCTTCCGTTAAACCTGAACTTGTAAATAAGCTAGTTGAATAATAAAAAACCTGAAAGGATTTGAAATATTTGAATCCACATTTATCGATAGGAGATTTTAACACATTGTTGACCGATAATTTCATGCAGCATGGTCTTGCCATTGATACCAATATACTATGTATATACATGACTTAAATGATTATTAGCACCATCTTTTCCAAAACTCAAAAATCATCTTTTTTAAAATTTAAGTTTAAGATTTTTAGTTTATTTTCGTACGAATGTAACGACCGTTACGCTGCAATAGCTCTATAGATTGTGTATGCTAGAGCAGTGTTTCTCAATCTTTTTTCAGTCAGGACCCGTTAAAATGTCTGATAATTTTGTGCGGACGGGTCATATATAAGATCACATATAACGATTACACTGATAGACAAAAATGACCTTAATGAAAGTTAAATGAAATTGAATGGGTTATTTTGTATATACAACTAATCTGTAACTAACCTGCGTTTTTAAAAAATTTCAGTCACCCTCAGTTTGTTTGCAACATCAGCTAATTTTTTCAAAATAATATGGTTAAGAATTATATTTAATGAGGAAAAATAACTTATATTTTAATTTTATTGAGGATTTTCGGGAATATTTAGTGTTAGGTACATCTCTTTTGAGTGTCCAACAGTAGTCAGCTAACATGTTCGCACTCCACTTGCCTTGGTACCGTTTTTCCATGTTAGATATTTGCTGATGGAACCGCTCACCGTTTTCGTCGCTAATGGCCCCCAAATTGTGAGAAAAAAAATCCAAACGTAAGTGTAAAAGGTATATTTTGAGCGACATATTGCATCCCATATCCTTGTAAGCTCTTAAGAAATTGCTAACCAACTCATTATAGTTTTCGGCCCTGTGGTTTCCAAGAAAATTATAAACAATATTTCGAAAAAAAAAAAACATGCAAAGTTTTCGATCGGATTAAGTTGTTATTCAAACTGTTTATCCGTCCGTTGGTATCTAATTTGTGGCACTACAAATATACCCTTTTTTATTTTAGGATCGCTGATTTTTGGAAATTTTTGTTTCAAGTAACAAAAAGCATTTCCATTAGTGTCCATAGCTTTAACAAAGTTTTTCAAGTCCGAGTTTGATGTGCAATGGAGGCATAGGCGGATCCAGGGGGTGGCTGTGAGGGCTGTAGCCCCTTTTTGACCGACAATAGGTAACGATTTTTAGTTAAACATACATATAACTCAGAACAAACAATTCCCCAAAATTCCTCCTGGGATTAGAGGCAGCCTCCCCCCCCCCTTCAACTGGTTGGATCCGCAATTGAATGTAGGTAGCAATACATCTTCAGGATTTATTAAAAGATGGTGAAGAACATTTCGTTTACCTAGTATAAGAGCGTCTCGCTTAGGCTTAGGTCAGTAAGCAAAATTCGTGCTATCAGTTTTGTTTAACAGAAACTGAGGGTGATTGAACAAAACTAAGTATAAGGTTTATTTGTGGGTAGGTAGTAGTGTTTAAAAAAGCGATTCGAATTCGTTTAACAAAATCACTGTTTACCAGTGTTATTAGTTTTCGAAATTATCCCATTCTAGTTGTCCCCATCAGCCTAGTTCCGCCATTTTGTTTTTTCAAACCAAAAAGGTTGTGCCGTATTGTGTTAGTCGTATGCTCTCATGGCCCGTAAATAAAAAAAAACTAAATTCCAAAACATGCAATTTTTATCGCCAAAAGCTTTTTTTCGCACAATCTTTCTTTGAACTGGTGAGATACTTTCGCAGCCCAACATCAGTTCGCGGACGGGCGGTGAAGAAACACTGAACTAAAGAATGCATCAAGTTATTATAGTTACCTGGTAATCAGGGCTGGGAACTATTTAAAATGATTTCATTTTAAGTATGTATTTAAAATACAAAATGGCATTTTGCTTTTTCTATTTTAAATAAGTTTGGTAAAACTATTTTCCATTTTGTATTTAAAATGAAAATTTGAATCCATTTTACATTTAAAATGAAAATGCATACATACACAAATTTATGTGTATATTTATGACACTTATGACTCATGTTAATCATAGAACTCGAATTGAACGCAATCTAACAAATTGTAAGCTAAATGTAAGTTGATTCAACTGGCTCAAATTTTTTATAACTCGAGTTGTAATGCATTTAGTTAAATTTGTTACTAGTTCTCTCAAGTCAAACTTTTCTGACTCAACTTATGTGCTATTCTCTTTAAGACAGGTCGATAAGAAATGTTTTGGTATTTCGAGTAGATGATTTTCATAGTTTTGAAGTCGTAGTTGTAGCGTAGTCAAGGCTTGAATATGTCAAGGCTGAATTGAACTTTACAATATTTTTGAGTAACAATATTTCAAGAGTTAAATTTCGTTTTCATATCACGCAAACTTTATAAAATTTTCTCAAAAGACTGCCCTTATTTAATTTCATACGTTTGACATTTTCTTAACTTTTTTTTTTTTTTTTTATAAATAATTATCCAAAGTGTCAATATAAATAATAATAAAAAATTTATAGAATATAGTTAAAAAAGCATATTGCATTTTATAATCCATTTTAAATAACTATTTTCCATTTTCTATTTGAAATATGTTCAGCAAAACCATTTTCCATTTTGTATTTTAAATGCATTTTTGGAAACCATTTGCCATTTTCTATTTTAAATGGTTTCTATGAACCATTTTCCCCAGCCCTGCTGCTAACACATATATAAACATCCTTACGCATCATAGATTTTAAAGCACGAGTTTACTCGCGAACGGTCAACAATGTGCTAATATAACTTACGGCATTTATTCCCGATAATTGTTGGGACAACTGCATGACGACACCTATAATTAAAGGGGAACGTAATGTGGGTGAGCAAATTAATTCTGTCATACTAATTGTGGCTTCCGCTTGTTGGGCCCGTTCCTCCGCTCTCATCTCTTCAATATCTTCTTCGACTTGATTACTCGCCCGCAATCTTCTTAAAGCTGTCACAAACAAAAATCAACTAATACAAAAAAAACAACTACGTCATAGTCGAAAATACCTTTCCTCGCTTCTTCCTCCCACTGTTTTGTCATTAAAAGGTACCTAGGACTTTCTGGACAAACTGGCAGTAATATTAATTGTAGTACAGCAGGACAAATGGCCAATCCTAATAATACCGGCCATCCGTCATCTGTACCTAAAATTTGTTCAATGCCTAACACTTGTGAAAGTAATAATCCAACAGTGACAGCAAGCTGATTTACTGTTCCTAGGCCACCCCGTAAATTTAAAGGCGCTATTTCGGATATATACATTGGAACTAGTGATGTGTTTAGACCTTAAAGAGAAATCACCATAATTATATAATTAAGTTAAAAGTTAAAACCCGACTACGGAAATACAAAGTGAAATTTTAGTCCCCCGGGAACCTTAATATATATATACCTATATATATGCCTATATATATATATATATATATATATATATATATATATATATATATATATATATATAGGTATATATATATATAGGTATATATATACCTATATATATATATATATATAGGTATATATATATATATATATATATATATATATATATATATATATATATATATATATATATATATATATACATATACCTTAATAAAAATCACCAATTAATTGTTGTAAAATCTGATCAAGTAAATTTTGATTAAGCATTTAAACAATATAAAAAATTTATAAAATACTAGCCGTACCCGTGACGTTCACGCGAAACGTTGAGTAGTCTCTTTTTCCAAATTGTAGTTTCTTGCAACACAAAATGCATTAAATTGTCTCCAAATTGACAATTGTGTATTTATTGTATTTTTCGGTACACAATTAGCAACATTTTCTTTGATTTCAGATTCAGAAAAAGTTCCAAACTGGTAGTACAATATTCAATTTATTTAAATTAGGCTGGGTGCGTGATGGCAAGGACATCTATAATATACATTTTTTCGGGCTCATTAACGAATATAAATAATGGTAACCGTGGAAATAAATAAATTTAAAATATTTTTAAACAAACCGTAAAATCTGAATACAAATATTTGCTATTTACAATTAATTTTTTAGTCGAATTTTTCCTTGAAAAAATTAGACTTATACAGTCTATACGACAAGAACGGTGAGAGGCGAGAGTAAGGGCGCTATCCGTTTTCGGACCCGTAGAACACGAATATGTAGAAAAAAAATGTCTGATATATATATATATATATATATATATATATATATATATATATATATATATATATATATATATATATATATATATCTTCCCGCCACCTTTTAATTTGTGTAGGGCCCCCCTATGGAAGTTAAGAAATGAAATTTGGTAAATGGCGCTCATTTTCGAGGCACCTCATACTATCAAAGTGGGGTCAAATTTTGGGAAAATTTTTGATCCGACCCAACTTTTAAGGGGGTGGTGGGGGGCGGAAAAGCAATAAAACTTTTCCAAACCGCTTGGAAATAATGTTTCGGTCAATTATCTACAACATATTCAAAATTCAGCTTCCTAGGATTATTTGGTGGGAGTAGAGGGGGGAAAAACGATTTTCGCTGGATCTAACAGGCCCCCAGCCCCCCAGAATTAACGTAGAGGGTTGAAATTTGGTGTGTTGATAAAGTTCGTACCTAGGTTGTGCTTTTTGGAGGTTTTAATATTTTACCCCCACCCCCCTCATTTTTAAGCTACAATTTCATGCATTTTCGACGTTTTCGAAGTTTGTACCACTCGCCCAGATCACCCAAATAAACCTAGAGGGCTGAAATTTTGTATTCGGATTGAGTTAGTATCAAGGGGGTGCCTTTTGGGAGTCTCGACTTTCAAACCCTACCCCCACCATTTTTATACCCAAAAGAACATGATTTTTCTTGTTTTTTAACAGTTTCGTTCGGGTCAAAATCTCCCCAAATAAACCTAGAGGGCTGAAATTTGGTGTACAGGTTAAGCTAATAGCCAGACACTGTTTTTGGGGGGTTTCAACTTTTAACCCTTACCCCCACGATTTTTACGCCAATATTTCCTTAATTTTTTTGCTTGTTTTCTAACACGTCTAGAGACTCTCTAAGGAAACCTAGAGGGCTGAAATTTTGTACGTGTATTCAGTTAGTATCCAGCTAGTACCTTTTAGGGAGTCCACATTACTTTTTCCCGCACTTCTTCCATTTTTACATGGGAATTGAATGCTATTGTTAAATGTGTTTTAAATGCATTACTTTTATTCTAAATACAAGTAGGCGAATAGTAATTTTAAAAAATTTAAAAAAAAAGTGAATACAATTTTTTAACAAATGAAATACATATTAAGTAATTTGAAAATGTTATTAAAGTCACTGTTTATTTAGAAATTAAAAATTTTGGATTTTTATTATTTATAAAATAGAAATTTTGGATTTTTTTGGAAAGAAAAAATATCTTCATAAAAGCCTTCCAGTTTACTATTTAAGTTCCTTTTTTAATATTTAAAAATAAAACACAAAGGCAATTGGCGGATAAGCATGGATAGAAATGCCCTCGTACGAATTGTGTTGACTTTTTCCCTGTTAACTGCTATCGGCACAAAATTGAAATTTACTGAGATTCAGCCCTTAAAAACTTAAAAACTTTTTTTAAAGCCCCGATCAACCGGACACTTATCATCAGTTTTGAAACCACCAAAATTACAAATCGCTTGTGGATTTTCAATTATATTTCGCTTGTAGACACTCAATACCGAAGATGAAAGGAAAAATTCGACTTCCGTGATGGGGCTCCGCTGCTCACGGCGTTTTATATTTTTTATAAATAAATTTGAATAATTTGATTTGTTCAATCTGAACAATAAAATACTGGATGAAGTATAACAGTTATATTAAAAAAGTGATTAAACAATTTTCGACGTTAATATGGATATAATTATCAAGACAGTATTTCCTTCCAAACTCGGACTATGCAGAGGAAAAAGTTGCTGGTGCCGGTGAAGTACGTCACGGAAATTCGAGAATTAAGAAATGCTGGCATAAGCCATTTAGTTAAATGTAGGGTCATAAGACAAACATCAATAACTTTAACTCCTTATGAAACATTATTGCATGTGAGTATGTGAGTTAAAATACATCAAATATTTTTAATTCTGTATTTATGGATTGACGTGTAGACGTTAATACTGTTGACAGATAAATAAGGAATGACATATTAGTTGCAACTGCGTTTATAATCAAAGTGAATCAATGTAAATATTTTTATTTAATATTTTTTTATTATACTATAAACACATATGAGCCCGTATTAATGCTTGTTTTCTCCACTACTCACGCTGCAATCGATTTAATTGTCCCCACCATATACTTCGCACTCTGCCTATAGTTATGACTAGCCGTACCCGCGACGTCGTTTGCGCAAAGCATTGTTATAAACTCAATGAGAAGTATGTAAATGTAATAATTATACAGAACTTGAAAAGAATGATAATTTTTGTGTAATGCAGACACATGCTCAAAATGGTTTTTCTATTTTCCTGTGGGAATGAGGAATTTTCCCGGAGTAAAAAGTATCTTAAATGTTGACCCAAGTAATAGGTTATCACCACACTAAATTTCATCAAAATCCGTCCAATAGTTTTGCGTAATACGTGCATATGCACAAAATGGTTTTTCTATTTTCCCGTGGGAATGAGGTATTTTCCCAGAGTAAAAAGTATCTTAGATGTTGCCTTAGGTAATAAGTTATCACCACACCAAATTTTATTAAAGCCGTCCAATAGTTTTTGCCTAATGTGTGCACATGCTCAAAATGGTTTTTCCATTTTCCCGTGTGAATGAGAAATTTTTCCGGAGTAAAAAGTATTTTAGATGTTGACCCAGGTAATAAGTTATCATCACACCAAATTTCATTAAAATCCGCCCAATAGTTTTTGCGTGATGCGTGAACAGACAGACAGACAGACAAAAATTCTAAAAATCGCTGTTTTGGTATCTACATCGATAACTATTTACAGTACCAGTACAATTTTCAAGAAATATTCCATGTACAGAAACGGTCTCGTTACAGTTTTATTATACGCATAGACTAGCCGTACCCGTGACGTTGCTCACGCGAAACCTTGAGTAGTTTCTTTTTCTAATTTGTACATAGTTTCTTGCAACACAAAATGCATTAAATTGTCTCCAAATTGACAATTGTGTATTTATTGTATTTTTCGGTACACAATTAGCAACATTTTATTTTATTTCAAATTCAGAAAAATTTCCAAACCGATAATAAAATATTCAATTTATTTACGTTTTGTTACCATAGTTATGAAATTATGAAATATGTAAATGTAAATTTACGTAATGTGTGTACATGCTCAAAATAGTTTTTCCATTTTCCCAGAATAAAAAGTATTTTAGATGTTGACGCAGGTAATAAATTATCATCACACCAAATTTCATCAAAATTCTTCCAGTCGTTTTTACGTGATGCGTGAACAAACAGACAGACAGACAGACAAAAATTTTAAAAATCGCTGTTTTGATATCTACATCGATAACTATTTACAGTACTAGTATAATTTTCAAAAAATATTCCATGTACAGAAACGGTCTCGTTACAGTTTTATTATATGTATAGATTAGTTTTATGTCTCATAGAAACCTTAAACGGGGATAATTTGATTCACCTATTTTAACGTCACTGAATAATTTGTTTTGTATGTCACGGAAATCTTGAATCATTCCAGCTTCTGAATGTAATATTCTTATAGTAGACCTGAAATCACTTAGGTTTATTTGCACAATGCCTTAATGAATTTCCTGTGACGCAATTAGCCTAGATGATATTCTGGATTAAGGCGAAATCTTATTTGCTAAAATCGATCTACAGTAGTTTAGACCCTACGAGACTATTTCAAACAATCCTTTGGTTTGGTTTCACCGTAGTCGGGTAAGAAATACATGACTAAAAAAATAATTTTCACTTACCACAATTAACGCCTATTATAAAACGGCCAAAAAATAACATTTCGTAAGAATGTGAGATTTTTGTGAATCCCATGAGACAGGCACCACCAATTCCTAAGATATTATTGAGCAGAAGGCCACCTTTTCTGCCAAATCTATCCGCTATCATACCTCCTGAAAACCCTCCCAGCATTCCACCAATTGCAAATATTGATACTGCAATGGAATATAACGTCTTTACTGACTCCTCCGGAATATCTTCCCCGTACCTCGATTTAAATACATCTTTCATAAAATTTTCTATATTCTGCAATAAAATCGAAAATCAAATGCGGGTATGCTTTTAAATTGAAGTGTAAATGTTTAAAATTTTATACTTACAACTTCGGGAGCATTTATCACGCCGGTGTTATATCCAAACTGGAGCATCCCAAGTACCGCAGCCAATATGGCATACGATAGGAAAAAAGTTAAACCCTAAAAAAAATATTTTTCAAAAAATTACGCTTCATAATAAAATTTTATGAAGTTATTAATAAATATTTTTAAATATGAGATATGCAAGTGAATATTAAATTTTTTACGAATATTTTAAAATACATCTTAATTTTCGTAATGTATAATTTAATCTACTGAAAACTTAACATTGCTGATAACATGAGATGTAATGCATTTTCTAAAGATGATTATGATATATTTTTATTCAAATTGCCTAGCGTTTTATTTTCTTTTTGTACGTTTTTATAAATATACATATACCTAAATAAATATACAATAATGATATTAAAAAAAGTCATTATTGAAAAGCATATACTGTTAATATTGTTAATATATTAGATGCTTCCTAAACCACAAGAAAATACTCTTAGAAGCTTTCTACTAAATGTTAGTAATTCTAATAATAATTAATTTCTAAAAAATTATTCTAAAAAATAATTAAATAAAGCATAATAAGTAAAGCTTAAATTAATAAAATAAACAAATAAAAATATAAAAATTAATTTTACCCCTATGAAAAAAATAAAAAAATTCTCCTTTACTAATAATAAAACTGAAACAGAAAAAAAGCAAAAAATTAATAAAAAAATAATTTTAATAAATAAAAACAATTTTACTAAATTTATTATACAGTACAGATTCTTCTATCGTACCGAAAATTTTAATAAAATCCATTATACCTTGTTGGTAGAAAGGGCGACGAAAAATGAAGTGATTAAATCAGCATCTCTCAAACAAAATTTAAACTTCAGTAGACATTAAAACTGTTAGAAGGAGATAGTATATAAATATACACTATTTTTGTCGTGGTTTGAATCACGATCAACTCTTTTTACAATTTATTTAGAAAATTCTAAAAGTTACACAAATTTTCTTTAAAAAAAAAAATAAAACAGAAGTGGAACGAATATGTATCTTTGTGATTCAAGGAAGTTTCACTTCAAAATAAAGACAGATAATAAATAACCAGTACGCTTACCTGCTCTAATAAACGAAGTTTACGTCGATGTGTATGTTCCTCCAAACGATCCACATACTCCCTCAACTCCTCAATTTCCTCCTTCACCTGTTGCACCGTATCAAGTTCATGCTTAATGGCGACCATATCTCGTTTTACCTCGCTCACTTCACTTTGACACGATTCAACGCTTTTTGTCAGTTCCTGTAATTGTGTACGAATTTCGCACAGTGCAACCGACGTTTCTAATTGACGGTCACCACGTTGCTGGAGTTCATCCAGCTTGGCCGATAAATTCATACTCATTACGCTCACCTGTTTTTGAAGACTGTAACAATAATAGATGACAAATAATAGATTTTTTGGGTTTTTTTTAAATAGATAACTAGAACATTCAACACTGAATGGTAATTCACTGGTCACATTTTTATTAAACATCGATGACGTAAAACTAACTCCAATTCACAAGCATATTAGTTTATTAATTTGAAAATAAAGCGTTGCTGTAGTCGCTTTTCAGCTTGTTTAATTAAATAAACTGAATTTACTTATTTTCTCTTTTTGTATTATCTCTATATTTCTATTCTAACATTAAGTAATCCATGCTTTCAAAAAATGATTGCAATGTATTTTCACTGAGAGATCTGGTACTAAAAATTATATTATTAATTTACTAGTTTCTATTAGCAAAATTCGTACCTTGATTCATATGAATTTTTAAATGTATTTTAATAAATAAAAATATAAATATTTTAGTTACAATACGGTTTTTATACAAATTAATATTCGTTCAGAAGACACATACATTGGAGGCGGCACTTCCATGGCAATTGTATACGTTTACTTTTGATTTTATTATCCTGAATAAATCGAATTTTTCAATTCACCCTGCAAATAAAAACTTGCTAGGATAAAATCTGTTGAAAAAATAATCAGTTTTTATAAAATAAATATTGCTACAGAGTTTAGTGAATTACATACTAATTATACCTAAAATTATTTTAACGCGTAATAAACACATATTTACATCATCTAGAATGATACACCTTTTATCATCTTCATAATTGAGAGCATTTTTTTAAACGTTATTTGTAATTTAGTAAATCCGGCCTCTAATAATCCAGTAAACAAACTTTAACAATAAAATTCTTGGACCCTCAGTTGAATCATTACTATTTAATTTTTATAATTTTAAATAATTTCAGGAATAATATATATTTTAGATATAATTCACTAAACAAAAATTTTATTATTTTCTAGTATAAATACAGTATATATTCGATTACAAAATCAAAGTTTTACGATTAATGATATTTTTTCAAAATAAAAATTAGACACATAATCAAAAATACACTGTATTACAATATATTTATTCAATTTACTTCTGCTATGATGTACAAAAAACACATCATTTTTTCGTTACTTGCAAAATGAAATTTTACTAATTTTAAATCAAAATAAATTGACTAAAAAAATTATATTAGATACATTGCAATAATTTTCACATGGTCGATATAAAAAAAATTTCTACACTCTAAAAAAAAATTATGATCATAAAATAAAAAAATTATTTTATTCAATTTGTAAGGATAGAAAAGATGGTAAAAAAATTGAAAATCTAATCATGCAATGATATTTGCAAATAAAAATATAAATATAAAAAAGTAGATTTCGTTTTATTGCAACATGAATATATGTAAATGCTAAATGAAAAACCCTTTTCATCAATTTATATTGTGTGTCCCGCAAATTACTGTCCTGCCTCGACGTTCAAAAATAAATTAAATAAATTCGAAAATACAATGCATCAGGAATAAATAAGGCAGAACATAAAATTTATTTTCTAAAAATTATACTAACGAATGATATGATTTAGAAATGACAGTATCTAATATAATGAATTTAGAACTAAAAAATAATAGCAAAATTATTTTTTTTTTTTTTAAATAATTTTACTATTATTTTACTTTAAAAGAAGCTATAAACATCGAAATTTTATAAAAATTATTTTAATTACATTATTTAATTAAAATTTTTGTACAAAATAATAAAATTACTTTCTCTAATTATCATCACAATTTTTTTTATTTTTCTAAAAATTTAATCATCATATGTTAAAATGTACCCGTATGGCCCAGATATCATTTCCACCATGGGAGTCTCGCTTTTTATAAACGATATAGGTTCAGGTAAAATCGATCCACTATTGGTAAGCATTAGGAACGTAATATTCCACTTAAATGTTTCACTTAATCAGGAATCACAGGTAAGAAACCAAATATTTTCTCACTGTCAACGGCACTTTCTTGGGCAAAATTTAAATATTTGTTTTTAATTTTTTTTCTATCACTTAAAAAATTTTCAAATAATTGTTTCTTATGGAATTGATTAAGGGTAGGGTATCGATGTATTTATTTAATTAAAATGTAGATATGATTTTAAGAGTTTTAAATAAAAGAGTCTCCAAGTTTAGTTTTAAAATACTTTATTTTAAATTTGATTTAAAATTATTTTTACTCCATTTACTTCGGCCGCTTGTTGTTGTGTTTATAACTTCTTCTATAAGTATAGGAAAGTCGTGCTTATGAGATGAATACCTTGGTGGTATGGATACCATGCCGGGCTGTGTTCCAAAACTACACAGTAATTTTATAGGATATCGATATGTCCAATTTGAAATGAATTCTTCATTGTTTTTTTTTTTTTTATAATTTTTTTTATCTTAAACAATTATTTTTTAATATAATTTTTATGCCCGATTATATATAAAATTTTTCAATAACTTTTTTGTTCTTTAGTTGTATTTGTTGTTTCAATTCAATGAATCAGTGTGACCGAAGAATTTCCACTGACGAAACGTTGACCACGAGTCCTTTGTACCTAGTTTGGAAACACAGCCAAGTCATTATCCATTTACTAATTTTTCCACATATGAAGGATGAATACTCGTTGAAATTTTTTTTTTTTAAATTCAACAAAAAAAAAAATCAAAAAAAATAATCAAAAAATGTATATTAATAATCAAAAAATAAATAAATAAAAGTTCGTTAATTATAGATTGAAATAACAAAAAGTTCAACATATATTTGTGTCTGATATCTCTTACTTGTACCAAACAAAAAGTTATTTGTAATAAGTTTGAAATGTTAAAGAATATCGATTAATTTTTTGATATAAAATCAAAATGTACGGCTAGCGTTTTATTGCTTGCTATTTATTGGTGTATGTATTTGATTTAACGGTTGAAAATGTTTCAAATACATGAATGTAAATCAATCAAGTTACTGACATGCAAAGTAAAAGAAAAGTAAATCAAATTTGATTGTTTATCTCGTTTACAATAAATTGAATATTACGTTATCATATACTTCCGTCAGGTGAAATGCATATTACACATATAAACATATGCAAAATAGACCGGAAAAAAGTTGGCATTAAAAGTTGAAAAAACTTTTTTATTTGCTCCCTTTGCAAAACTCCCTATTTGCTCCACTGAAATTAACAAAGGGGTGTTTAACAGTATCAAGGAAAATGGTTAAAACAATTTTTAATAAAAATTTATAATAAAAAATAACAATTCAGTATGCTAATTCATCCTAATTATTGTTATATAATTTTAAAAAAATTAATTAAAAAAGTAGGTAATCTTTTAGCTATTAACCACGCGATCAGAAACGAGCGTCACATTCTCTTACACTTCGATTAGTTATTGTTAAATTTAATTAATCCAAAAAAAATTATTTTTCTAGCAAGAAAAATTGTTTTTTAAATACCTATTGCTATTTAGATAATGTGACGTAACTGACAGCTAATTTTGAGAACAAATAGTAAATTAATTTTTACTATCGATTTCTAGCACTCGTTTTTAAAAATGAAAAATATATACATACATAATACATAAACCAATTGCTACAATAGAAACAAAAACTTAAATATTTAATTAGTTATTTATAAATTTAAAAAAAAAAATAATAATCATTTATTAATTTAGAGCGAATTGGAAGAAATTTATCGGTGTAAAGAATTTAAGAAAATTATTTGATGAAATTTTGAAGATTCAGAACTTTTTTTGTTAACAAATAACTATTAAAATATTTACGTTTCTATTGCAACGGTTACTGATTTCAGTAGAGCAATTTTGGAGCTATTTAGGCACATAAAGAAGTTGACTCTTTTTCGGTAAAAGTCGACTAATATTTGTGTTTTTGAACCCATTAGTTTTTTTTTTTTTTATATATGTAAAGCGATTAATAAATGGGATTATTGCGCAATATTCTACTAATGAAACAGTGTCTGGGAGGACTAGGTTTCACCTCTAATATAATTATAAAAGAATATAAGAAAATTGATGATTAACGTGCAAAAACTCGTAACTTAATTTTTTTTAATTTTACAAGAGATGAAAAAAGTCTTAGTTGTTAATAGTACCTATATATTTCAAATTAACTAAAAATGGTATGACGTCATCAACCAAATGCAATAACTGGAATGTTTTCCTTTTTTAAATTACAGTAACTTAAAGCTGTACGTCTACTTGTGCTTTATTCTTTAATGACGTCATACTACTTTTAGTTATTTTAAAGTACACTGACTTTATTCTTACACACTCGATATGTTTCTAAAAGTTGTAAATGTGGACTACTGCTTACGAGGTTTTGTGAATTGATATCTAACATTATTGTGAAGCTCTTAAGATCAAAAACTCAAAATTGAAAAAAGTCGAATTACAAGGTTTTGTTGTAGTTATCGAAATATTTTTTTAAATTCCGTAATTTTTTTTGTAGAAAAAGAATTATAATTAGTGATGGGCACTGGGGAAATATATTTATAATACTGTTTATTAGATGTCTCCAACGTAATATGCAAAATGCAGCTTTCAAAAGTGCTTAATATAAATATGCAGTTGGTATTACTCAATGAATGGTTGGAAGTCGTCATAAGAAAATTTCACTTTAAAGCTCGCAAAATTAGGCACAAAAATGAAATTTTAAAAGAAACCTCAACCTTCTTTCTAACGATATCCCATATAATCTAATTAGGTATCCGAAAAACAATTTTTTATTCCCATTTTCCAATACGGGAAATCTACACGTCTGTAACATATGCATTTCACGTTCATAGGTTCAAAGATGTAGCCATTATTATTGGAAATAGGACGGACGAACAGATTTCCGAGATTTTCTTTTCGGAACTCTAAAAAACTTTTGATTACTTTTCGGCTGGATAACCAATTTTGAGTTACATTTTTAAATAAAAATTCAAGAAAGATTAAGTTTCACATATTATACTAAAAATAATGTAAAAAAATAATAAAAAAAGCAATGCCAAGCGTCATAAACTTGCAATGATTTGCTTTTAAAATAAAAATTCAAGCAATTTAAATATTTTTTCCTTTTCTTTAATTTTACCATATGCTTTTATTCATATATTGTAAACGAGATAACCAAATTTTTTTTTAACTAAACCAAACTTTTAATATAAATAAAATCATTATGTAAGTGTTGCATTTGATAGATACAAAAAAATTTTGCGAGTATACATCCTTGCCAATTGTTTGTGTAGTAACATCGAATTGATTTCATAAAACCCAAAAAAAAATTTAAAAAAAAAAAAAACTATTTGAAAGTATTTTTAAATAAACTTTTAAAATATTTATGATTTTTTCTATCGCATGTCGTTATATCAAGTTTACTTATATCGAATTTCGTGAGAAATTCCGTTAAAAAACACGTTAGTAATATTTTAGATTATTATTACTATATTATTACTATTATTATTATAACATAAAATACCACAGACGACACTGATTTATATTTTTTAATAAATTTGTACCACTTAGTACTTACGAAAATTACAAAATCAATTCAACGTTATTTAAATACGAATTCACACAAATATTTATTTATATTTCTTTTTTTTCTTTTTAATTTATATTTTGATATGTTGTCGTAACATTCGTTCAAATAAAAGGTCCAAGAAATCATAGTAAAAAAGTTGGAACTCTTTAACAATTTTCAATTATTTAAGCACAACTAAAATATATCTTAGACCTTTCATTCTTTTTTTGTTGTTTTAAAAAGAAAACGTTATTTTTAATATACATTATTAAGATTAAGAAATGCAAGAAGCGATGAAAAAACATCCAAACTCACTCCTAGTTTGAAAAAATGGCCAATTCTGTTTGGCTGTTAGAAAACATAGAAATAATGTTGTTACATAGCTGCGATTAAATTATTTTACTGTCGGTTTTGATATTGGCCAATTAATTTGATATATGAGCAGTTTTAATTTTTGACGAATAAAAAAATTTTGAATTGTAAAAATAAAGTGACTGCTCAAATACTGAAAATATTTGAATGACATAGAAATTTAAAATTGTACTACATATATTACAAATATAAATTAATTAAAAGAAAAATAAAGAAATAAAATAATTATTAGCGACAAAAAGGTTATACATGCACATCTGGTGGTGAAATTAGAAGTTGTATCAGGTGTACGTTTAATTGGTGATAAAAATACGTATTATGTCACAGCTTCCAATTTCACTACCAGAGGCGTGAATGGGAAATGATAAAGGAACGCCAAGGTGATAAAATTAAAAGAATGTTGAAAATTTGTTTTCAATGAAATATGGAAATTAGTATCCTATTTTAGTGTGATTTACAGGTGAAGTTACTTAAGCTTGGAATTTATGCAGTGTGTTTAAGATAATGAATTATAAAAGTGAAAAATTAAAAAACTCAGTCAAACCTAATTTTTGTTTCATCAAGCCTATACCTATTTGAACTGTTGCCTGTACAATTTGTGAAATTATAATAAAAAAAAGGGCGTGGCCATTTGTATGCTTTTAACTAACTACGTATTAACAACTCGGCCATTCTGTGAATTTAGCTTTCACAGTTAGTTTCACAAGAGCGTGGTATCTATTATTCCCAAATAGGCATGTGAGGTGAGTTAACAAATTTCTACAGATATTGATGGATTCCCGTTCTTTTGAGTATCATATGATTACAATATCTATTTATATTATCTAAGAAAATTATATTGCATCGCCTAAATTGCCGACTCAATCCTCAGACATTGATCCAATTGAGAATGTGGTAGGCCATCATTCAAATTCACAAGAAATTGTATAACAAATCTCTATTGCTTTTCCAGAGAAACTTGTCCAAAGTATGTCAAAACAATGTTAATCTATTCGGAAGGCTGGATGCTTTTTAACCGACTTCAAAAACGAGGAGGTTCTCAATTCAACCCGTATGTTTTTTTTATGTATGTACACCGATTTCCCCCACATTTTTGGGCCAATTTACGCCATTCTTTTTTTGGTTAGTAGATAAAGCTCTCCAGATGGTCCCATAAAAATTTTATTAACATTGGTTGAGTAATTTTTTAACCATTTTCAATAATATGAATAATTATGGCAATTTTAAAATTTGTATATGCAAAATTATTTAGGTACTTTAAAAACTATAGTAACATATTTTTAAATTTATGTTAGCTTAAGTAATTATTCTAAAAATAATTTTCTGATAATATCTAAATTCTTTTTTAATGACTTGAAAAATTGGTTGATTTTTAATGATTTTTATTTTCTTAGTATGCAATTATTACTTTGAACACTATTTTTGTTCCAAATTTCAAAGCAGTCAGTGAGTGCCCAAAATTATGATTTTTGGACAATGAAATTTTTGAAATTATTCCAGCTAAACGTATGTTTGGAATATTTTTTCTTTTAAGCAATTATCATTATAAGGCTTAATAAGCATTGTCACTAAAAGGTATGAAATAAAAGCTTTTTTAAAAAATCGACTTCAAAAATTAAAAAATAATTAATAGCACGAATTTTGAAGTCAGGCGGGGCGCGCAGTATAAAAAAAATATAGATCTTGAAGAATTTATGAATTTTTGCAAGAACATCCGATCGCAATTTTTTATACGACACCCCGCCTGACTTAAAAATTTGTGCTGTTAATTATTTTTCAATTTTTTTAATTTTAAAAGCTTTTATTAATAACAAAGCATTCAAAGTATGCTTTTGTGTCAAATAAATAATTTCACTATTGCACTATTCATTTATAAGTACGACGGTTCTTGTGAAATTAACTGTAACTGGTAGGTCAACTTCTTATCTCAAATTTGTCTGTTTTGCCTAGGACCGTTTAAATCTCACATATTTATTATCTAAAATATGTCCATTAAGCAGATAGCTACGCCGTAAAAAAAATATTAAAAATTATGAAAGTAGAAGGAAATACAAAGGAAAATCACACTTTTGAAGCTCAATATTTCAGAAACATAGCTTAAAAATGAAAAATAGTAAAAGGGACTTCAAGTTCATTTTAAGAGCCCTTTCTAACGATATCCACACTAGAGATGCGGTATATGACACAGTATGTAGTAGGATTTGGCTGTACTGATAATTCATAAAACAATGTTATAATAAAAATAAATAACAAATATTACATGGTGTCAGGTGTGGGGTTCGGACCCACACTCCCGTTTGGGAACCAGAAGGGAACTTTCTGCTGTGTTTATAATTATTATGCTGTGAAAATTATATTCATAGGCTGAAATATGATGGATTGTAGTGTAACAGACAGACTCAAACATGATAAAATTGTAAAGGACCGAATATTTTTCTCTTCGGTACCCTAAAAACGACTTAAATCGTAAAACAAAAATTTATAATGTAAATATCTAAAAATAGTCTCCAGTCTAAAACACCACAGAATACATTCTAGTGCTAATCAGAATTTTAACACCATGACGGTCATAAGCTATAATGGCAAAACGTCCAACTGACACACTATTTTGACAGCTAATACATTTTATATGGAATTGTTGATGTTATACGACGTGGTGTGTGAGTTAGTAAGGTATCATTTGACGTTTTACGACGTCAATTACCGTCAAGATGTAATAACTGAAATTACTAAAATGGAAGTATCGAGAATTCAATATTTGTGTTTTTCTCGAACTTTACTGAAAAATCTTTTCTAGATCGAGATATGCAAGTTCACATTTACAAGTTTTAATTTTAGTGATGCACTAGTGCAGGGGTCGGCAACCTTTTTTGGATAGCGAGCCATTTTTAAAAAAAATAATTTTTAGCGGGCCGCACACTCAAATATTTTTCAATGTAGTATGTGGCTTAAGTAGGTTTTTTTAAACGAATTTTCGAATCGAAAATTCAGCTATTAGAGTCACTGTCTTGATGCTGCTTGAGCCCGGAACTATCATAGAAATAATTTATTTTGAAGTCTCTAGAAGCCAAAAATGACATTCACTAAAATTTATATAACTCTCGAACGAAAAATCCCGTTTTTATGAAATTTGGTAAAAATGTTGGAAGTCCAAAAAGTCAGACACGTCCGATGCCCGGGATGGATTTTTAGGCATTTTTGCCTAAACAATTTTTGTGGAAAAAGAGAGTTTTTTGCCCTAATTTCCTCAGTTTTTGCCACATTTTCTTACACCATTGGAAAGAGGAGAAAATAATCACATAAAAAGGGTTTTTGAAAAATAATTCTATGTCAAGTAGTTTTCGAGAAAAACTAATTTTTGTAAACGGAAATTCGCTATATTATGCAGGATACAGCGACAGGGATATTTTCTTTTTTTTTTAACACAACTTAATATAAATATTATTAAAAATCAACATGAGGAAAAATTTTTAGTAACAATTTTATTTACATGTTATAAAACATCGGAAAAAGTATACCTATAAAGTATGCTCAACTCTGCATAGGCAGAGAAAATTGTTCGAAAAGTTATATTGCTTGGCGGGCCGCATGAAAGCCTGCAAAGCGCCGCATACGGCTCGCGGGCCGCAGGTTGCCAACCCCTGCACTAGTGCATGCATTTTCATCCATGCATGCACTGTACCACCTTGCACGCTAGAAACTAGAAAATGTTTACACGTGCATTTTATTTTTACTGGCGCGCCGCGTCGTGTTGGTACCATCAAATCATTACAAATGTTAACCCGCTATAAAGGAGCAGAAAATCATCTCTTTTCCTGAATTGCTTATTAAAAGAAATATCAGTTTTTAATCTTTGAATTATTTTTAAAAAAACCTTGTAAATAATAAAATACAAAAATAAAAATAAAAATGAAAATGAAAAGCATAATAAAAGTTCAATATGTTTTTATGTGAGCAGGACAAATTAAAATAAAGAGAACGTAATAATGGTAAGAGTGTATACGCAATATGTATACACGTTACGTATTTTAATATTGTAGTACAATTCTAAAAATTCATACGGTTCAATATGAATATTTATACGCACACGTACGTATATTTTGGTATAAACAACAATAATCGCACTTATTGACGCATCATGAATTAATAAAATATAATAATCTGACTGAATTTGATAAACACAATGTAATATGTGAGAGCTGATGAATTTGTCGGAGTGGAGGACGTTACCTCACAAGCAACTCCCTGAGAGTGGCCTCATCGTCCTCTTGTATTTTTTCCTGCGTCGCATCACTAACCTGGCGCCTGCTGGAGCGATACTGCACCTGCCGGTGGTGGAATCCTGGTAACGGCGGCGGTGGTTGTACTCTATGAGGGGCGGTCAGCTTTGATGCTGTTGATTGATACTCAGATGTTGGCACTGTTGGCCCATACACATGATGTTGATCCTCCACTTCGCCACTAGTTACTGTATTGGAGAAACAGACAAAAATGATACCAAAAAAGCGAGACATAACCACAATTTAATTAAGTCAATTGTTATATTACATTAAACCACACATATGGCACCTATAGCTATGTGTGTGGGTGTGTGTGTGTGTGTGTGTGTGTGTGTGTGTGTGTGTGTGTGTGTGTGTGTGTATGTGTATGTATGCCAATTTTATTGGGAAAGTAACATTTTCATATTATGAAAGTTAAAATTAATTTTTCCATTTTGATAGTTACATCAATAAATTAAATAACTTTGGGGAGAGGGGGGAGGTGTGAAATGTTACAGTAAAATCCCTGATTATTATCAACTAAACATTTTCAATATGTTGCTAGCTAAATAATAATCGTAAAACCAAAATTTAACCCTCCTAGAGCGCAATTAATTCCTACCGCGTTATATGGAAACCATGTTGTAACAAACTCAAAAATATTTTTTAATATTTTTCACGGAAATAGCTAAAACATAATAAAAAACGATGAAATTGGTAAAAATAAAAAAAAAAAACTATATCGATCATCTTTTGATTAAGAGGTCGGACAATTTCGAAAACAATTGATCGGTAGGTTTACATAGATACATTCTGCGTATTACAGTGCGCATATATTCGACTAAACAGCCGATCTGTAACCACTATAACCATTCAATCTTAATTGTGATTGGTTGAACCATAAAGGATTAAACACGAGTAGGAATAAGTACGCATACAAACATCAATCGCCATAACAGATTGATAATATAGGCACCACTATCAATTATAGTGATGAGCAAATGCAAGACCAAAACCAAGACTTGGCAGTCTTGGTCTTAGTCTTGTTCTTGCATTAAGAGTCTTGGTATTGGTCTTGCTAGAGCAGTTTGAGTCTTGGACTTGGTCTTGCAAAATGAAGTCTTGGTCTTGTTATTGCTAAAAAAATCTTGCACTTTCTGCATTTTTTTATTAGCGAATTTTTTTTAAAATCAGAATTTTTACTATCATTACGTATTAATTATACTTTCAAACTATTTAAATAGTTTAGCAAGAGTCTTGTTTTTTTCTTGCTTTTGTCTTGGTCTTGCAGCCATACTTATAGTCTTGGTCTTGGTCTTGCTCTTGGTATACATAGTCTTGCGCTTGGTCTTGGTCTTGCAAAAAATGCAAGACCAAGACAAGATTGCAAGACCACGACTAATTTTGCTCATCACTACTATCAACTAAACCAATTAAGTAGTTAATTGGGTTAAAATCGTGGAGCTCATCGATTTCGACTAAACAGATTCTAGGTAATACGATAGAGACAAGATTAAAAAATAAAAATTTATTTGATTTCTTTGTTTCAGATCACTAAAAGTGTATTGAGTACCACCCCAAAAGTATATTGAGTCCATAAACCATACACAAAGCATTACAAAAATTACTACAAAATTTTTTTATCAAAATTAAGATGAAAATAAAGACAAAAAAACTGGAAAGTTTCAATTTGTTACGAAAAAAAAATCCTGAAATAAGCTTAAAATTTTAGGCGCCATACCGCAATACTGTCTTATGTGACAATATTGGGTGTTTCCCACCATATTTACAAATTCAGATACATATTTAATTTCTACTGAGTACTGCGAGTACTGTTTCAGAATTGCAGACCACTGGGTATTTCGTATGATTTACGTAACCTGTACAGTGTACATTTAGTAAACCTTAGTTCATACCTGCTAGTTGACGGGGTATCAAATGAAATATGTAAAATTTTCAATTATATTCTCCTGACGATGGCATAAAACTCGAAAGTTAACTCGTCATCTTTATAATTTAAAGAGAACCATTTCAAATATTAATTATTTATTTACAATTTTTCAAGGAATTTTAGTGACACCTATTTAATTTTTTTTTTTAAATATAGCACGAAACTAGTGACATAACTGTGTCACTTTTATTGAGATAGTATAAGGAAATTTTTTTGTTTTTGTTTTAAAGAATAACTGTTGAACTATTTACGTTTATTTTCGGCTAAAAGATAAACAACTGTTTTGACAAATTTTACTGTTTTCCTATAAACCAATAAATATTTATATATAATCACTTAAATTTACAGAGTATATTATATTCTATATACCTATGGATATATTCAATATAAAATAAAATATAAATGTAATTGAAAAATGCAATAACAATAAACCATATCGACAATTTTATGTCTATAGCCATGGTTAGATTCACTCTGTCTCTAAGGGGTGTAACACAATAATATTCAACAATGAAATTTGTCAAAAGAGAATCTAATTTTAACTACATTTCCAATACAAAATATAAATAAATATTAAAAAAAATCAATAGGTATATGAAATTTAAATTTAAAAATATATAACTATTCGAAAAAAAGCAAAAGAATATATACGCTCATAAACTTTTTCAATATAGGTAATAAAAAATTTCTAGTGATGAAGAAAAATGATTGCTTTTAGAAAATCCCACAAAAATTCTTTCATAAAATTAACTTATTTGATCCATATGCGCTCAATGCTCCTATTTTTAAAAGCTTGGTAACTGCGAATTTTAAGTCATTATCCGTATTCCGTGACATTTTCACCAAAACATTTTTAAAAGCTAAAATACAAATTTCTTAAAACACTCTAAGAGTCCCTTATTACTTTCGAAAGTTACCATATTTTTCTTAATGAAATCAAATAATTTGATCTCACAAAGTGTTTAGTTACTTCTAGAGATTTTTAACTGGGTTAGTTACCCCCAGGAATAACCACTTACCTCTTAAGCAAATTTCAAAAAAAATTAACTCTCTTAATAAGTGTGTCCAATTACTTCAGGAGTAACTGCTAATCTCTTAATTGTAAGAGTGTTAAAAAATACGCTTCCTTAAGTATGTTCAAGCTGCTCCCGGGAGCGATTTTTGTCAAAAAACCCACCGAAGGCTTAATCGTGAATTTTACATTGGAATCTCAAAATTAAATATTTTTGGAACGAAAGAGTACACTATTTTAAAAAAAAATGTACCTAAATATATTTTAACTATCAAACAGTTACCTCTCTTAAAATACTTACATATAACTAGAGCTGAACGAATTTGAAATGAAAGACTTTTTCTCACCGGGCAACTATAGTCCATTAGACATTTACTAATACATATTTCTAACTTTCATATTTTTTATTTTTTTAGTTCTGACAATTACATATTAATTTTATAACACTAATTATTTTATACTTAGGTACTAGTCGACAATAGTTGTATTAACAAAAATATTATAAAATATTTACAAATATAGATCGAATAAATATGTAGACCTATCTATAATGACTTTATAATATACTAGCTGTGCCTGCAACGTCGATCGCGCATAAAATTAATGAGAAGTTTGTAAGTGGAATGGACTTCGTATTTTCCCGTGGGAATGAGACATTTTCCCGGAGCAAAAAGGATCTTAGATGTTGACCCAGATAATAGGTTATCATTACACCAAATTTCATAAAAATCCGTTCAATAGTTTTTGCGTAATGTGTGCACATGCTCAAAATGATTTTCTATTTTCCCGTGGGAATGAAACATCTTACCGGAGTAAAAAGTATCTTAGATGTTGACCCAGGTATAAGTTATCCTCACACCAAATTTCATTAAAATCCGTCCAGTAGTTTTTGTGTGATGCGTGAACAGACAGACAGACAGATAAAAATTTTTAAAATCGCTGTTTTGCTATCTACATCGATAACTATTTACAGTACCAGTACAATTTTCAAAAAATATTCTATGTACAGAAACGGTCTCGTTACAGTTTTATTATATGTATAGACTAGATAACATTGTGACCATTGGTGGGTTTAATTTTGGATTGGTTGATGCAATTAACAAACCAAATATGTACGTTGTTTATTGAGTTACTAGGGTTACTGCTAGTAACGAGCTAGTTGGCAGTCTTGGTCTTGTTCTTGCATTAAGAATCTTGGTCTTGGTCTTGCTAGAGCAGTTTGAGTCTCGGTCTTAGTCTTGGTCTTGCAAAATGCAGTCTTGGTATTGGTCTTGGTCTTGGTATTGCTAAAAATCTTGCACTTTCTTGCATTTTTTTATTAGCGAATTTTTTCCTTCTAAACTCAGAATTTTCTCTCTTTACGGTATTAATCATACTTTCAAACTATTTAAATAGTTTAGCAAGAGTCTTGCATTTTCTTGCTTTTGTCTTGGTCTTGCTCACTTGAGTCTTGGTACTGGTCTTGCAGCCATACTTATAGTCTTGGTCTTGGTCTTGCTGTTGGTATACATTCTTGGTCTTGGTCTTGCAAAAAATACAAGACCAAGACAAGACTGCAAGACCAAGACTAATTTTGCTCATCACTAGTTACTGCTCATTTAAAATTTGGCTTGTATATGGCGGATTTGTTCCTAATGGCCACACTGTTATCAAGTACCACTGTATATAAAGCCACTGTAGACCACAATTAGTTTAACAACATATTATACATTTAAAGAATGAACAGTAAAGAACAACTAAAATACCCATATATTTGATTTTGATAGTTACCGACCGATCTTACTTTTTGTGAAAACTTAAATTTCTTATCACTTATTTATGGTAAATTTTACTTCTTTGCAAAAGTTAGTATCAAGATAAAATGAACTGATTATAGCTACTGACTATTTATTATACATACGTAGTTAAAATTATATCGTTATAGTTGGAAAAATTCAAGCTTTGACGATAAGCTAATTAAAAGAAAGTGAAGATATAAGCACGGGACAAAAAGCTTATTTTCAAACTAACATTCAGAATATTTAATTAATTCACAATAAACATAATTACAAAATAATACCCTTTGGCTTTAATATTCGAAAAATAAATTTGAGCGCACATAGATTAAAAAAAGCGTTACATTAAGCTATTTAAAAAATAATTTACCTGTGTAATCAGAAACACCAGTTGGATAAACCTGATGAGCTATCTGATGGTAGTGATGATAATTATTCACTATCGGAGCAGATGGGCTCTCAGCGTCGTCAAACTGATGTTGATGAAGTACCGGTCTCATGGGGCGCAATCCCTGAGCATTGGTGAGGCGTTCGGCCTGCATTTTCTAAAAATCTATGGACACACCATACAACAAAACACCTTAGAAATTACGCCCAACACCACAAACAAACATTAAAAAAAAATTGTAACTGAAGACTAAAAAAAAAAAAATTATGCAAAAATTCAAAATTAAAATATCAAAAAAAAATTACCTTTTTATATACATTATACATATATACTTGTAGTACTTTTATTCTTAAACTTTCATACATACAGTTAAAATTTATACAATAATTTTATGGAATTATTAATTACTCCTCCTTACAATTAAAATAGCTAATTTTTCAGTTTAAATCAAAATAAAACTAATTGTGGCCTAGTGTCAATTTTTATATGTATATAAAAAAGGTGAACTCAATTTTCTTATGTTAGTAAAATTAATAAATACAAACAATACAAAGTCCCCCAAAAAAGTAACTCCCAATAAAAAAAAATGTATAAAAAAAATAAAAGAAAATTAAATCAATTTTTGAAAAAATAAATTTAAAAATAGGAAAACATAGTTTCCTTTAAATTTATTTTAAAAAGTGAAATTTCGTGTTCCCAATATGACGCATAACAATAAATCATACTGGCACACTTGCATATCTCCAAATTACTTCGTACAATTTATAGTTTGGTGTGAAATTATAAACGAATTAATATTATTAATTATTAATTTTAAAAGGTGAAATTTCGTGTTGCCAAATTTCTAACAAAATGACATACATTTTTCTACTTCTTCGATGTATAGTTTGAACACTTTAAAATGGCTATTTTATTATACTATATGTAGATAAATAATAATTAATATTTTTTATTAAACTAATGGTGGGAGCGTTGAAAAAAACGACATACATTACTTAAGAATTTCAAGTGGTTGATACACTACATTTCCAGTACTACACCATCCTAAAGATTAATGAATGAGTTTTAGATTTATTTTTTTTAGTATTCAATACACAAAATTTCAAACCTAACATTATACCTAGTTCGTGAGATAACAATTTTTAAAAACTGAAACTTTTTTAGCATGTAACTAACTCAGTTATTCCCAAAACTCACTAAAAAACCAACATTTAATCGAGTAAATAAATATTTTCTGCTAAAGGTTAAATGGCAGAGAGCTTATATCAAAAAAGCTTTACGTTTTTGGCGGTCTGTAAACGATCAGTAATATTTTCAGTGTTACTAACAGTACCTATAAAGATAATGATAACTACGTATATATAATTAATATTATTAAAATAAGGATTTATTATTTTTGTCAGTGAATACTAGTAGTATTGACTGATCGTGTAGAGATCGCCAAGAAACATTTAAAGAAAAAAATTAGCAAATCCTGACGAATAGCATTATAGCAACTTTTATAAACTAAGAAATTTATACCAACCATATTGAATATTAGGTGAAATGTTTTATATGTTAAGGGAGGAGTTTAAATAAAAAAGCACCTTTTTTATTTATGATTATTTTGCTTGTTGAAATTTTTTTTCAAATTAGGGAGGGTTTCAAATAGAAAATTTTGTTTTTGAAACATTCATTACTCTTCCCTGTGGGGGGGGGGCCTTTTTCACAAGTTTTTAAGCGTTTACAAGGAACGCCATATCTCAAAAAGTAATGAATATTTTTTAAATATTTTTTCATTATTTTCTTCCTAAAGGACCTGTCCATAAAGCTGAGTATGGGTTTCAAGTAATTTTAAAAATTAACTATAAAATTGTAATCCCAAACTTCTAAAAATTATAAAACCCAATTTTTTATTAAAAAAAAAAAATATTTAAAAATAGTTACAATTGTTCAAATGGAAAAAGCATACTTCACTTTATACGCAATATGTTTATGAACAAAATTTTAAAAAAATTAAGTCTATGTTTTCTAGAACTTGTTATATGATTTTCCTTGTCGGAAAAAACACAACTTTCGGGAAACGGTAAAAAACAAAAATAATAACAAAAGAAGCGGTTTACTCATTGTTTATTAAAACGTCTACAAGGGCATACAAATAAAAAAACATTATCTCAGTGTATACTATAACTCATGTACACACCAAAATTAAATATTACTGATCAAATCGCGAGGGGGGGGGGGGGGGCGAGCGTTGTCTGCAAAGGATCAGCAACTTGGCTGTGCAGCGGCTCACAGATAAATATTTTTCTACTTGAAAAAATTTTTTTGGCCATGTTTTATACATCACCGTGTTTGTAAAGAACCACAAAACAAAATAAAAACAAAAAACGAAATTCGAAAAAAAATTATTTATTAGCCATTTCTGGCGTGAACTCCCCCCTTAATGTTCTATCTGTATCATAACTATATATATCTAATCAAAAAATGGATGAAAATGATTCCAAAAAAAGTGAAAAAACCGGAAAAATTACACTTCTAAACCTATGTAATTTTTCGATAGAAGAACTGCAAAAGAATATAGTTCTTATTAATATCACGGAATAATTTGAATTACATGACCTCTTTTTAAAATTAAATTCCAATAAAATTATCGGGAAAAAAATGATATGAACTGAAAGAACCATTTTAAAGTGATTAAACTATATTTACGCATGATATACAGCAAGGTGATTTAATTATGTTTTCAGTTTAAAATAATTTCTAATTACTGTTTTTAAACTAAATGAACAAAAAATTTATAATAAATGAACATATATTGTCTTGAAATAATTAAAATAAATTCATTATTCTTTATAACACGAGCAAAAATTTAATCAAAAAAATAGTTTAAAATAATAAAATATTAATAATATTAATTGTAAAACGAATTTAATAGAAAAACTTACTTTGCAATTATTAATTTTAATAGCCATGCTGATGTGGCAGTCCACTAATTGCGACCAGAGGATAAAAGTTCCTATGGTTTTCAAATTTGTAAATGCTATAACATCTCAGGTATTCTGAAACAAAAGATACAATTTTTTTAAATTTCGAAACATCTCGTAAGTCCTTTGATAATATAATACTATAAAGATATAAAAAATACTTAAGGGGAGGTTTACTCGAGAGTCCTTAAAAATTATGTATTTTTCTAGAATTTTTTTCTCAAGAACGGAAGTAAATATCAATTTCAAATTTTGTACACATATTTATTAAGTATTAAACTATACAAAAAAAATTTTTCAAGGAAAAATATAAAAAATTGTCCATTTTATAGATACTGCAGTATGACGATCCGAAAATCCAATGCCTTGTTGGCGGACATCCTAGCGCCGGTAATAAACCACCGAAATCCAAAAACAAAAAAGATTTATAAAATATATGAAGAGTACCGGCAAAAATGGCGGATGTTTGAACTTTTGATTACGATTTTTATCTTATTTTTCGCTCTTTAAAGTAAACTTAAAAATAAAAAAAAATATTGAAAGTGTATCGAACTTAGGTAGAGGTCCCGAAGAATTGAATTATCTTTAAAATAAAAAATTAAAAAAAAGGATCCATCGAATAGTTTTTGAGTTATCGTGTCCACCAGTTCCAAAAATGTAGTTCCGAGATATTATAATATATATATATATATATATATATATATATATATATATATATATATATATATATATATATATATATAAAGAAACGTATTTTTAAAATTTTATATTTAATACTCATTATTGCGTGAACTACGTTTTTTGAATTTTTTTTATAGAAAGCTGGATAATGTGCAAGAATCTTGTTTTTAAATTATTTTCAGTAAAATCACTTTGGGAACATATTCTACACATAATTTGCTATCAATTTCGGCAAAAAAATCGATTTTTTTTATCAAATCTCAAGTAAACCTTTCCTTAAATTATTTTCAGCAAAATCACTTTGGGAACATATTCTACACATAATTAGCTACCAATTTCTGCAAAAAAAAAAAAAAAAAATCGATTTTTTTTAACGACTCTCAAGTAAACCTCCCCTTAACACTATGAGGCCCGAGCACTTTCACAGTAAACTTCCCCGGAAGCCGACAATATTTTTAAACAAATTTATGTAAACAAGTACATAAAATGATTCCACAGAACACTAAATGCTTCAACATGTACGTGTTAGGCAGGTCAGAAAATGAGTACATACATATTTTTTACTATTATACTATTATATATATATACTATTTTTTACAAGACTATTTTGAAAAAAAACTTCTAAAAGTAGAGCAAAATAATTCCATCTTACGGTAGTTGTTTAAATTTTTTGTCCTCTTATATGTAAATGAATGGGTTACATAAAACTATGCATCACTGGTAATTAAAAATGATAAAATACTAAGGTTGAGCAAACAACATGCTTAAAAAATTGCACGAAATATTATTGCTGTCGGATACAGTAATTGTGATAATTACTGCAATTAATAAAACACTAGTATTAACTATTTTTCATCTAAATCGTATCAACATAATACCTAAATAAAACGAAATATAATAGGACTGCATACAGTACAGGCTTTAGTACAGGAGTTTATTTTCACATCAAAATAATTATACCAAACTCACCTACAAGCGGCCTAAATCTGGCGTCGTGCCGTTTATTTAGCCTAAATTGGTAATGGGTTAATATAACTAACCCTACTTCCAAGTTTCAGCGAATTTAATAGTCAAAAGTGGTCAAATAGTCAATATAATAAAATTCTAACATTGTGGAAAAATTTTAACTTGTAACCCTTCACACTGTGGCTCATAATGCCATTCATTAGACTGCTCATTCCTTGGAAATTGATTTTTGCAGTTGGAAATTTCCATCAACTAGGTTTGATAAATACTAACTTAATGACTAATGAGAAAAACCAAGTACCGTAAACAGGGATTACTTGAGCCCTATGGTGTAACTTGAACCCAAAATGGAAAAAGTATTATTTTTTGTTTTGTGCTTAGTGTAGCCAGTAGTAAAAGTAAGTTACAGGTTTATCTGATAGGTAACAGCACTGGGTTCATTGTGTTTATGTTTAGGTAGTTCTGAAAATTGACACTGGGTGTCAGGCGAGTGTTGTTTACCTCTATTTGAAGTTCCTGTTTTGTTATGTTGCTAACTTTCAACTGTAAAAAATATTTCGATAGCTCACAAAGTAAGGTAAGTGTATAATTTTCATATTTGCTTCGTTACTAAAGCAAATTCAGACACATTCATATGCCAGCTATTTCCTTAGTTTCTTAATTTAAGGTTTTAATAAACCAGTTAACATTCGGGTAACTTGAGCCCATTATAACTTTGGTATAAAATGGTACATGGATCCAATTAAAAAGGCATAGAAGTGGTCCAAGAACAATGATGTATTGTACTATAAATGGGAAGATATAGTTAAGAAAATGCCTCCACCTACACTAATCAAAAAAGGATCATTCTCTTTAGGTAGACTAAAAGACACACTTTAACTCATAAAAATAATTTGGTATCCATAACAATTTTTGTTTGAAAATTTTTATTCAGTTTTGGTACCTATTCATGTTTTTTGAATAAATACATGTTTGTACAATGTGTTTTAGTTAGTAACCAACATCCTGCATGGTCTCAAACTGTTTTCAAATGGAAATCACTTAGAAATTTCGGTTTGTTTGCTCAAGTAACTCGATCTTGAGGTTAACTTGAACCAAAATCTAAAGATGTGTAAAATTTATGAACCATCAGAACAAAATCCATATTATATAATAAACTAACCGTAGTCATATACAGATTAATATACTGAATTCTCTATCCCAAATAAATATAACAGTTACTCTAAATTTTAAAAATTATCAGATGATTTGCAACTCTGGGCTCAAGTAATCCGTGTTTACGGTACGGATCAAGTTTTCACGACATATAAAAATAGGAGTGTTTGAATTTTAAAATATGTATCTCAGAAAAAAACTATTAAATTCTTTCCTATGGAAAAATATATAGTATTGGGATTTTTGGTATAGTTATTTCCATTCCATTTTGGCACATTCTGTTAGTTTGAAATAAAGACATACATTAAAGGAAATGTCCGTGAAGGAGGTAAGTACATGACAACAAAACTGACGAATGTTGAGTTAAAGGTAAAATTGTAGTACCTTTTTAATGTACACTTTGTTAAATACAGTAGAAAGTCAATTATCCAAACTAATTGGGACTGAAAGCTGTTAAAAAAACAATCAAAGATTTTTGTAAAAAAATACTGAATTTTGCAAAAAAATACCGCCCGATACCAAGAACCTCAAAAAATTAGTTTTTTACTAAAATTTTCCAAAATTCAAAAGTTTTTGGAAATTTTTCTATACTATGGCAAAGAGCAGAAAAAATCACATACGATATGTTTTTGAATCATTATCCTATGCAACGCAGGATACTGCGACAGGAGTGTTTTACAATTTCTACCTTTTGATATTAGCGTTCAGTTAATTGACATTTCGGTTGATTAATATTCGAATAATCGACGCTCATTACAGTAATGTATTTACTTTCAGTTACGTCATTGTAGACCAAATTAATATAAAAAAAAACTTCCAGTTTAATAATATAATAAACTTCGGTGCCACATTTTTACCAATACCGTATATTTACCCTTACACAAATATGCCATTGACATTAATCTCAACACAAACAGATCAGAACATTCACAAAACATTTAACAACCGATTATAATGGAAATCTATAGAAAAATATCAATTAAAAGTCTATTGCAATTGTACTTTCACTTATATTCATTTAGTGCAATACTTCTTATAGTTAATAATACAACAAAGTATAAACTATAGGTACATACTTAATCGACCACTCAACAAAAGACATTATTTGAAAATATATAGCCAGCATAGACAGTATTCTATACAGTACAACAATATTTTATAATAAAGCATATACCAGTGGTCTTAAACCCGTTCGATCACAGAGCGAATTTGGTCAGTGTTCTATCCTCATATTGAAATCTAAAATGGGGTTATAGCCTAACAGAAAAATCATATCCGGGAAATTTATCACATTTCATGGACCAACTTGGTTATCTTTATAACAAAAAAAAAGATTCCCACTCAAATTTATTCCCACTTAAATCGTTTATGACAAAAACCATAATTTTTCAGTTAGAAATATGAAATTTGAAGTTACTTACCTGTAGGTTTTCGAAATCAGAAACGTTGACAACAAAAAGGAAAATTTCCTAGATTTCATCAACAAATCTAATTCAACTCACTTTGTAGCCATTCATTTAAAAAAAAGTTAAAAATTTAAACTTGACATCATCACGTATACCGAATTTTTTAAAAGCTCCAAAAACCGTAAAATTTATAATTATAACATGAATTTGAAAAGCTTAAAGCGTTGTCCATAGATTTTAAATATTACTTTTTTCATTTTTGACAAAATCAAAACTATAAAAATAACAAAGAAATCACATGCGGAAAATCAGTTATATTTTCCGAACGAATTTGTCTATTGTGACCAGGGCCGTAGAGAGCGATGGCGGGCCCCGGGAATAGAGCACATCTCTTAAAAATATCCCCCCAGAAAATAAGCGACAAGCCAAAAGAGAGGTTCTTACTTTTTCCCAGGCCCCATTTTTCTGCCCGGGCCCGGGGCTACAACGCCGGCTATCCCACCCTCTCGTCGGGCCTGATTGTGACCTAAGAATTCTTTGTAGGAGTAACTATTGGTAATTAATTTTTCGTTAATATTAGTAAAAGTCCTATATCTGAAGGCGAGTAATAATCGATCTTTTTTCGCCCATGATATGGGCGTAACTACAATGGAGTAAAAAGGGGCCCAATAGCAGAAAGAAATAGGGCGTAACAAAAGGAAATTTGGGACAGAGAAAGACTAGCGACGTGTTTTTTATTTTGCTCGCCACTCTAAATTTTTCGGAAAAAGTAGATACCTAGGGGAGCGCAAAATTTGTAGTTACGCCTCTGATAACCGTAAAAATTAAAAGTTCTTATTCAAACAATTATGTGTCCTAAGTGTTAAAAATGAAATATAAATTTTTAAATAAGCAAAAAAAAAAGTTTCTTTTAAAATCTTTTGAGAGTAGGAAAATTAATCTCCCGAAATGAGTGAGACGCATGTACCTAAAGAGTTGTGCGTCATCAGACATCAGGTTAGAAAAACCTGACTTATATAAAAGGAGTAGATAGCCGAATAAATAATAATGGAAAAGTAACTCGTATAGTAAAAAAGGTTGAACACCACTGAAACAAGCACAGATATAGAAGAATATAGTAATAGACTGTATATAGACTATTGTACTATATATAGTACGTAATATAGACTAAAAGATATCGACAACCTAGTATCCATGGTAAGATAGTATATTTAACCTAACCTCTACATATCCCCACGTATTCTAGTACATACTATAATGCGATAGATACATTTATTTTATCCTATTTATAAATGCGGATAAGATATAAGCTTCACTATAATGTATAAAAATAACAAAAGGATATTTATTCTCGACTATCTATTTAAATGTACAGAGTTTGACATTTGAACAAAACAGGATACAATATGGGGGTTAATAATAATAGTTACAACGTAAAAGTTTGTAAAAGGTCGACTGGGAGATTCTTCCAGGGACTTTGAATCCTCTTGAATGGACAAGTGAAGAGAAGCCAAAAATATATCGTACTTGGATATTACAAGAAAGTGTCTTTAGCCAACGAAGGTGATTTTCTAGCCAAATCATTCAAAATATATACATATATTATTTGCCACCGCAATAACAATCACGACAAGGCAATTTTCGTACATTAAAATTACTAAATTTGCATTTTTTCGTAAAATTTATATGTTACTAGCCAGTACCTGGTATATGTTGCCACTCAAAGAAAGAAAGCGTTTGTGTTGAAATTCTGTTTATTGATGTGCTTTTAGATAGACACATAATACTTTTTGTTTTTCGTTCTGGTAAGTACAAAAATAAATCAAAAGGTTTTCGGACGCGTGAGAAGGCCACGTACAGCTGTCCATGTGAGAAACATTAATTTTCCAAATTTATCAGGGAACTAAAAATTTACCAAATTTTCATCATAATGGACCACATAAAATACACACAGTTATTGAAAAAACTCGCGCGCCACCTATTTTAAAATGGTTGTACTAATTCAGAAACTTTCGCAAGCATGCGTGCAACAATTACCTAACTTTATTTCTTCTAATTCTAATTTATTCAGCGATCTACTCCATTACATAAATCAGGTCCGTGCAACCTAATATTTGATTACGCACAACTCTGCAGCTAAATGTGCTTAACTTACTTAAGGCGGACTAATTCGTAAAATCGTAAAATATCTTAGTATTTTGGGGGGAGGGGGCGTAATTATTTGGAATTTGACGATTTAGATTCTAGATGACTTGTGGGACTTTTTGAAAGCAACATCTAGAAGAAAAGTTTTTTCTAAATTTCAAGAAATATTTTTCGTAGTAAACGAACTTTATGCCAACCTAGTTGTTAAATTTCTTCGAATTTTTATTAACTAAACAATTTTAATGGAAAGTACATAATTAATTAGCAGTCATCTCTATAAATAGTTCTTAGATCAAAATAGCAAAATTCGTTCAGGAAATGTAACATATTTTTCGCATTAAATTTCATGGTTTTATACATTTGGTATACCTGATGACGTCATCAACTTAATTTTTGATGTAAAAATAGCTAAATTCGTTCAAATATCATTTTTCTTTTAGGATATACTACCATATTAAGAACAAGAAATCAATCAAAATTCGTTCTGTGATCGATCAAGCGGTCAATCGCAGTTGAATACCACTGCTCTAATTAATGACTCATTGGATTACTCAGTCCTTTTCAAGCATAATTCATTTGAATTATATCTGACTAATGCGAAACAATGCTGATAACTGAACACTGACATTAGTTTTTTGCTAAATCCATGCCTAAGTCGTATATCTCTGACTACATGAATTAGCATTTTATAATCAACATTAAGCTTTACAAAATTACGTTATATTGAAAGCAATTTTCTATCCAAAACAGATATCTAAAAGATTAATTGATATATAATACCAATTTATGCCATAAAGTCATTTCAAGGCTTCGAATAACCAATTAAAGCATTAAATAGGTGATAAATTTAATCACTTTTTATCTCAAAATACATTTGTATTTAAGTAGGTACTTATAAAATATTAAATAATAAAATAATTATAAAAATATTCGAAAATATTTTCCTTGTTCTCATCTAAATCCTTCAAATACCTACTTGAACCGTGTGATTCAGAAGAGGCACTTCACTTTTATCCTTTGCCTAGTCTTCTCTCATCTTACCATATTCAGATATCAATGAAATGAAATTTGAGAATCGTAAGCATTCATGTATCGTATTGAAACTTGATGATTCATTTATATACCACAATTTGTGGTTTGAAATACAGCCAAAGCTGTTTTCCACGGTCTTTTTTGTGTGACTTTTAAATTATTTTTTTTAACTACCCTTCAAAATGCATAATGCGAAAGGAAAGTAAGAAAAAGCAATTTGCACATAATTTGCGATAAAGTTACTTATTAACTGTTTTTAAATATTTAGAAGAATATAAGTTATTGCATCATTAATTCCTTTACATACGTATTTATCGCAATTTTTGTATTATTATAAAATTGAATACGTTTATCTTGCTTAGAAAATAAACTTTTAAGGAAATAGTGAGGTTTTGAGCGTTCTGAGTTATGTATATTCTATGAAACTTTTTTTATACGGTTTTCGATCCACCACAAATTTTTTTTTTACAATCTGAAGGGAACTATATTTTTATTGCTATTTATGAAGTTTTTGGAGATTTTTTTTGTGCAATTTTTTTTAAGCGGTCCCTATCCACCGCATAAAAAACGGTAGACGCTATATAACAATATTAATGTCATACAAGGTCCGTTTTACCATAACGCGACTCTAGGCTATTACTTAGGAGTTCCAGAATAGTATAAGGCGTTCATTCATCGCTTTCGGAAATCGAAAATTCCTAATTCTACACTGATATTTTACAGCACTGGCTGGTGAATTACCTAGATACCGAAATTTTTCTTTGCCGATAGGCGCCAGCAGGGCTGGAAACTATTTAAAATGATTTCATTTTAAATACGTATTTAAAATACAAAATGGCATTTTGCATTCTCTATTTTAAATAAGTTCGGTCAAACCATTTTCCATTTTGTATTTAAAATGGAAATTTGAATCCATTTTCCATTTAAAATGAAAATGCATCTGCACTCAATTTTATGTGTATATCGCACCTTGAGAATAAAACTGTTGCAACTGCAAATTTTTCGTTTTTGAGATTTTTATATCATTGGATTCAGCTACATTTAAGCTATCAATTGGTGAAATTTTCATCATAAAATTCTAGAAAATAAAAAAGTTATAGTGCATAAACTTTTTTTTATTAAATTTTAACAACCTAAGAATAAATGGTTTAAAAAATTTTTGTTGCATGTGTAGTTGTAACAAAGCGAAAACAAAAAATTCGTCAAATGCGTGTTTTTGACACGCACTAAGTAATGTCATCACAGTGAAAGTGTTAATTTATGATTTTTTGTTAACTCTATAGTTGTTAACTCTACAGCCCTCTTGCGTTTATTCAATGTGGATGTACAACTCAATAATTATTCAGTCACAAAATGATATTAATATGTCATCTTCGATGACATAAAAATTAACTTTTTATTTAGACTGAAAAAGGTGTATGTATGTGTTTTCATTTATTAAGTGCATAAACAGGTACCACATGTTAGAGTGGACTGTAGGTACGTTCAGAACTATACACGCATTTTGATATTCCTCTTTTCTTATTATTTTACAATGTAAGTAAATAATGATGTATTCACAGTTTAGTCATATTTAATGTTTATTGAGTTTAAACGAATCCTTCCGTAGCATTATTGTTGTTAAAATATAATAATAATTTATTTTAATTTCAAAATATGGGCGCTGATAAAGAAAAAATTAATTTAACAGCTCTTTCAGAATTTAATCTTATAATTTAAACAATTTAAATCATTCAATTTAAACAGTTTAAACCATATAATTTAAACAATTTAAACAATTTTATCCATTCAAATAATGGATAGTTTCTGTTTTTTTGCTTTAACTGTTGCTGCTAATTCGGAAATATATTTTAATTTAGACGAAACTTTCCCAAATAATACTAATGGAAATTTACCAACACCTGTTTTGGAAGGAAAGGAACGAAAGCGAAATCGCGATTTACGGGCGACAAATATACAAAAAGGTTTAATTAATACAGGGTCAGAATATTATTCACTGAAAACTTAGAAATTTTTCCGGCAAAAACAAAAATTAAATCAGGATATTCCGTACAAAAATACCTGAGTTTAATCGGAATATTTGTATAATAAAAACAGCAAGGGTGAGAAAAACTTCAATCGACAAAATATTGATATATAAAAGAAATTGTAAAAAACCATATAAGTAAATTAAAATCCAAAAACAAAATAAAATTGTAGCAGCGAATCCCTAATAGTTACATATTCCTAATACGTAGTTATAAGAAAAGAAGAATAACATAATATTTTCAGTTAAATGTGTTTAATTACTTTTACTACTTAATGTCTAACAAATTATTATAAATTGATTATAATGGCTTAATTTATGCTCTATTAGTCCCATTGATTCGGTCGGAATATTTTCAAAAAAAATTAGTTTTTCATACTTTTCGAAAACGTAAACTTTTAATCGTAAATATCTCGTAAACGGTGCATCGTAGCTCAAAAATAAAGAAATTTTTGAAGGCTTAAGCGAAGCAAGTTGTGGGTATTCCTAACATATTGGGACTGTCAAAACCTATTTTTCGTTCAAAAATTATCGATATCGAAAAAATCGATATTTTTTAAATTTTAACGTGTAAATTTCTACATTTTCGTTATCATTTGTATTATAAAATTCTCTACAATTTTTGGTAGCTTTTATTTCCCGTATTTTTTTTTTTTGATAATGACGGATTTAATTTAAGCGATTTTTTATCTGCATAAATTGAATCCCCGTAAAACGGATATTGACGTAAATTGAGGGATCTGTGTCGCGGTCTTTAATTAAAAACGCATTTGTAAAATAATACAGTTAATTGTAAGTAATCGTAAAGTACAGCTAATTGTAAGTAATAGTAAAGTAATTGTAAATGGGAATATTCCCGGGAAAATTTCCAATGGGGGTTTTCCCGTTGCTCATCTCTATCTGTAATACAGTTATAGATGAGTAATTTCAAAATTTGCGACAGCCTGCATGAAAAAATTGTTAGAAAATTAAAAGAAATGTTCTACATGTTTCAATTATTTAAATAATCATCTTCAGGGAAAATCAAAACTCAATTGTGAAACAACTGAGAAAAAATATATAACAAATAGGACAGTTATAGATTGTGTTACCTTAAACAATTACAATTAAAAAATTATATAAAGGGAAATTTTCAAAATTTCTGAAAAGTATTAGTAGCAGATACAACTTTGGGTCACCAACAAAAAGTAATATTTTGTGAAATAATAAAGAAAAAATGTATTATTTGCAGATATAACATTATAATCCTAATCAGAATGCAACTTTTTGTAAAATAACTAAAAAATTTGTGGTTGCAGCTGCAATGAAAATTGAAACTATGAATTTTTTCGACAAAAATTTTATCATAATATTTAAAACTAACAGTTAGAATGAACCTGATAAAGTTTCAAAGTTCTAAGATAATTTGGAAAAAAGTTATTAAGTTTTAAATTTCTTCAAAATCTTATTTCTTCAATATCTTAAAATTAGTGATTTTGCAGTTGTAACAGTTTTATTCTCAAGGTGCGATATGTATGACACTTATGACTCATATTAATCATAGAACTCGAATTGAACACAGTCTAACAAATTGTGTTAAATGTAAGTCGATTCAATTGACTCAAATTTTTTATAATTCGAGTTTCAATGTCACTTGAGTTAAATTTGTTACTAGAGCTGCAGTTCTCTCAGATCAATTTTTTCTGAGGTGTTGTGTGCTATTATCTTTAAGATACGTCGATAAGAAATGTTTTGGTATTTCGAGTAGATGATTTTCATAATTTAGAAATCGCAGTTGTAGCGTTGTCAAGGTTTGATTATGTTAAGACTGAATGAAATTTGACAATATTTTTGAGTAACAATATCTTAAGAGTTAAATTTCGTTTTCATATCATGCAAACTTTATAAAATTTTCTCAAAAGACTGCCCTCTTATATAATTTCAATACGTTTGACATTTTCTTAACTTTTTTTTATTAATATAAAAAACGATAAAAGATTTACAGTATAAAATAGTAAAAAATTTTGCATTTTATAATCCATTTTAAATAACTATTTTCCATTTTCTATTTTAAATATGTTCAGCAAAAACAATTTCCATTTTGTATTTTAAATGCATTTTTGGAATCTATTTTCCATTTTCTATTTTAAATGGTTTCTATGAACCATTTTTCTCAGCCCTGGGCGCCAGATACCCTTGCATCGGCTCTGGTATCGTTAAAATGGCCCTGGTACAGTTAAAATGGAAATTCCCATGAATATGAATATTTAAAATCTTTCCTTCTGTTATGAAAATATGTTACGTAGTGTATATAATTATCTAATTATATAAAATACTTTTCATGATAATTTTAAAACTAAAACAGTAAAACTTGAGTTAATTAAAAAAAAAAGTTTCTCAGTACCATATATCAAAATTAAATATGTTTATAAGAGTAAACTCCTACGGCTCTGAAGCAAAAAGTTGAAATAAAATTGATGAAGTTTTATTTAAAATAATATATAGTAAAACAGATTGGTTCCGACCGTTTACAGTCGTTTATTTGTTATGTATCCTTTTAAGTGAATTTTAAGTGAATTTCCTTTCTGGAAATACACTTATTACAGCGGGTGCCATGAAAAGATCTGAGCCCGGGACGAAATTTATTTTGAGGCCTCCAGAAACCGAAATGACCTTCACTTCAATTTATATATATATATATATATATATATATATATATATATATATATATATATATATATATATATATATATATATATATATATATATATATATATATATGTCTGCGCGATAACTCTCGAAGGAAGCCTCCAGTTGTTACGAAATTTGGTGTGTAGATCAAAAGTCCCAATAGCTTGGATGAGTTCGTTAGCCAAATGAACTAGATTTTGAGAAAAATTAAGAAATTTGCTGAAATTCTTTACAATAAATGCTTCATTGTTTTTATCATTACTCTAAGAATATTTATATCTGTTTTTATTTTTCAAAGTAAAAATTAACTAACTTTTCAAGAACGCGTCATCACCGATTTTGAAAATTTCTTCACTATTAGAGAGATAAACTATTTTAAATAGATATAAGTCATGTTATATGAGGTCTTCCAGATTTTGAAAATTTTTTCACCTTTAAACCTAATTTCTGTTAAATACATATATGCTATACTATATGAGATCCGCCAGGGTCCTGGAGACCCAAAAGCGGAAAAAATTAACTACTCAACGGATTTTGAAAATATTTTCACTGTTAGACAGCTAAACTATTTTAAATTTAAATGGATACAAGTTGTTATATGAGATCCGCCAATGTCCAGTCTTTGGAAATTCACTATGTTATGCAGATTCTGCGACAGGGGTATTTTTGTATTAGTACAATACCAATATAACAAAGAAAGAAAACATATTTTTAGATTTTGGTGGGCCAAAACTACCCTGCTGTGCTATACCTATATATGTATAATTTCAACTCTGACGTCATTACGTATAAGATTATTTTACTTAAAATTATTAAAATTATATGCACTTATTCTTTTGGAAGCGCCATTTTTATTGTATTTTCTGTGAGTAGATCATACCAATAATACTTTCACAAAATTCTGTAAGAATCGGAACATTATTTAGAAAGTTATGTGTAAAGTTACCTCGAGTGCATATAACCCCTTACAATTACAATATTAAAGGCTATAAAAACACTCTTTTTACATAAAAAATTTTATAAATAATTCCTGTAGGCAAAAGAAAGCGTTAATGCCATAAACGTTAACGCAAATGAATCAGAACAACCCATTTTAACATTGCGCGGTTTAAAAATATCCAAGATGTTTTGAATTTTTCACCAATCAAAAGTTAGTTGACATTACATGCCTTACCAATAAAAAATCATATTTCGAATTATTTCAATTGGTTAGGGTATTACGTAATGTACCAATTATATTTTTCTAAGGAATTTTGTTTATATAATTTATTTATATATAATTTATAAAGTAGGCGTAGCTGTAAGATTCGGTTTGAAATTGGTAAACATGGTAAAAATAAGAATTTATAGTCTGGGAGCCCATGCATTTTGTATGATGATAATACTGGCAGCAAAAATTTTACTTTTGCGTGATTATTTTAACCTCGTCGCTACCGATGTACAACATATTGTACATCAAATTTAGGTTATGTTAACATTATTTTTTAATTGAGAAATAATTAAAAACTTCTTAATATTATTTAAAATTACTAAATTACGCTTGTTTAAAGATGTAAGATTAAAATTTTTAATTAAAATCAACGCTTGTTTAAATCTTTGTCCAGTATACTGAACAAAAGTATGCTCATTGACGTTTAAAAATTTTTAAAAATTCGTAGCGAAGAAGTTTATTGTTTAGTTAAAAAAATAAAAAAAATACATAGATAAAATTATTCTTTTTTTAATAATAGTTGGACAATATTGACTTATATAATAATTTTAAAAAATTAATATATTAATTAAATCCTATATTCATAACAATTTCGAAATTAGACAGAGCTCGATCTCGGCAAAAGATAAATTATTTCGGTCATTATGATATTGTGTAACTATGAATAATAAGGATAATTTTTGGAAAAATAACCACCAAAGGACTACTTTAAAAAATTTTTTAATTTTAACTTTTTCTTTATTACGACGTACGTTTCGGCCTATATCCGCCCTCATCAGGTCTGTGTTTTATAAAATATAAACAAAAATAATTTAAATTTGTATAGAGTAAAAGACCCCATTGTCGATCGGGGTTATAAGTCCGATCAGTTTTGACATTTATATTTTAATGAAGTTATTTCTGAAAGAAACTTTTGATAAAAAAAATTATTGTTAATAGAATGATTATTTTTCAATTTAAATTCACCTCACATTTAATGTCCCCTCACTTAATTTAAGAAATATATATATATATATATATATATATATATATATATATATATATATATATATATAACAATTTTTGTTGAATTCGTGAATTTTTAATATGGTGGATGATCATTATTCAAAACACATGGGTTATAAATTGTAACATTTTTCACCGAATTTTTAAAGTTATTAGCATAATAAAAGTATACAAATAATTGTTATTAGTCCACTTAAGAGATTAGGATAGCTAAATTAAATTTTATATGTGTTAAATATTATTTGTATGACTGATCCTTGTTGGGATCCAAGTTTTAGAGTTGGGTATTTTGAGAATTATATATTCCATATCTATTTTATAAACATTTTTAATTAATTTTTGGGTTTAAAACACTTAACTAACCGTTTTTATAATTTCACTTTAATATTTTATTTATTTCAGAACGTAAAATCAATTGAAAAATAATTAATATTGAATTAAAACTTCGAAATTGAAATAAAAACGTCACACATTTAGATTTGAAACGATATATAAATATATACGTCATCTATCGTCAATTTAACTGTTTAAAAATTCACAATGGCGTATAGATAAGTTACAATCATGTCAGAATGTACACAATGTTTTTTAAAGCAAAATTAGATGGCGAAAGAAAATACAGTATTTTAGTGGTTTATTTTATCGAATATTTAAACCCTTCTGTCATTGCTGCTATGTTTCACAAGGTGTCATTCTGTGATACTCTATGACACAGACTGACCTCTTGTAGTGGATAGAGTGTCAAAGTGACTGAAAGAGAATGGTTCAAATATTCGATAGTATAAGATTTACTACTGTACTGATTTACTGATTCTTCATAGGGGTCAGTGTATTGATCTTTCAAAGGAGGTTAATATTTTCTGTATGCTTTTTAATAGACGTCAACAGATTATAAAACAAAATCATTAATAAATCAAAATTTTTGGGTTATATTTTCTTAAAAACATATCTATTGGATTAAAAAAACTTGGTTTCATACTTATTAAGAAAAAAAAAATGGGTGTTTTGTTTATTTTTTAATTTTTTTAAGCTAATTTAATGATACAGCTAAAAATAGTGATCGGTCATCGGGTCTCTTACCCTATAAAAAATATAAGGAAAAGAATAAAATACTTACAAATAAATATTAAAATTATAAAAGTCACATACAAATTTCAAAAATAAAACAGTTTTATTTTTGAAATTTGTATGTGACTTTTATAATTTTAATATTTATTTGTAAGTATTTTATTCTTTTCCTTATATTTTTTATATACAAATTTAAATTATTTTTGTTTATATTTTATAAAACACAGACCTGATGAGGGCGGATATAGGCCGAAACGTACGTCGTAATAAAGAAAAAGTTAAAATTAAAAAATTTTTTAAAGTAGTCCTTTGGTGGTTATTTTTCCAAAAATTATCCTTATTATAGATATTCACCACCTAAAAACTTCCCTTTATAGTAACTATGAATAGTAAGATTTTAATGAAATTTACATAAAAACATAAATGGCCTAGCCCCAATTTTCCCTCTAAAAATTTTAATATCGGTAAACAAGTTCACCAGTAAATCACAAAAATGCCCTAGAATTTTTGCCAGTAATTCGCTAATTTTTTACTGATAATTTGGTAAATTAAAAATAATACATTTGAGAGTTTTTCTGAGTTAATTTTATTTCATTGTACACAATCATACGCCTTGCTGTGTACTTGTCATAAACAGTTCTTTGATGCAATAAAATTGTTCAATACAATTGTCAATTTTACATGCATATATATATATATATATATATATATATATATATATATATATATATATATATATATATATATATATATATATATATATATATATATATATATATATATATATATATAATAAAATGTCCTTTTTATTTTTTATTTATATTTATTTACAATATATTTGAATTAGTCGTACATTCCGTAAAACAATTAGACATTATGTTAAATGATTGAATTTTAAAAATAGATGCATTTTTATTACAGGTAATATAATTTATGGCTCTTTAAAAAAATTTCAAATTATTTTTTTAACAAATATAATAATGGCCGGTATATTTCTATGAAGAAACAGAACAGACTAACAGAACAGACATAAAATCAAAATTGTTCACAAAATTCATGGAAATTTTAATTTTGAAAGACAAAAATTTTCACCTCTCAAAATAGATTAGAAGGTTTGCGCTACCTTGTACGACTTGGAAGCAAAAATAAAACTGCCTAGAGCTCCTTACATGTATGAAACCGGCTCAGAGTATTTATACCTACATTTTTTTTCGATTTCTAAAAAATTTAAAAATAGTGACATGTCTCTTTTCTGCAGTTAGCACTTTATTTATGCTGGGCTAATTTTACGCTCCTTTCACATTGTACGGTTTTCGCCGTACGGGAAAAAACCGTACGACTTTTTGCCGTGATATTGTTGCTTTCACATTGCACGGTTTCTTGCCGTTGTAAACTAAATATCTTCCTTTGATTTGCCACATCATACAAGTAACAAGTGTGATTAAAGTTAATTCTATAAATCAGAGGAAATAGAAAGTAAGATTATTTATTATCAGACTCTTTGAAGACCTGAAAAATGACGAAAATAAGTTTTTCAACTATTTGCGGATGTTTACCGACTCTTTTGATTAATTTCTTGACGAACTTGAACATCAAAACACACAATTTCGAAATTACATACAATCTATTAAAATACTGGTTATTACATTCAACATTAGTTTCATCCATTTCACAAATAAAATTAATAATTAACATGAAATTCAATAAAATATTGTTAATGCCGTACGTTAAAAAACCGTCTAATGTGAAAGAATCCATTTAATTACATACATTACTGAGCTAAAAAGGCCGTACGGCAACCGTGAAGTCCAGTGGCAAGAGTCGGCTGCTACACGGCACGGCAACGGCATTTTGTCGTGACCGTATAATGTGAAAGGTCCAATGCTCTTCTTCACTCCACTAAAAAAATGCGACCGTACGGTTTTTTGCCGTACGGCAAAAACCGTATAATGTGAAAGGAGCGTAACTATTAAAACATACATATATTATAGAGATAATTCAATTTTCAAGAGAAAATTCAACAGAGACCGAGGTTTTACTATACCTAGGTATTGTTACAATAACGATAACATAATGCTGTTTCAACAATGCCTAAAATAATGGATATATGGATGAATAAAAAATAACAGAAAAAATATATGAATTCAAAACTATTAACAAACCAGGTACCTACGTTATAAATGCGAGAAATTATATCTTTTAACAATTTTATATGGTTGTAATTCAAGACATTTTTCGGTCACCCCTTAGCCTTAAAAATAAAATGTTTCCCTTAATTTAATTTCGATTACAATAATTACAAAAAAAGAAAATAATTAATTCAATTATGAGATATTAATTATAGTAATTAGCCTTGGATTTTCTTACAAACAAGTTAAAGTTTTTATAATACTTATGTTAAATTATATAACATTTTATGTAAATTATTTATTTACTCATGATATTAAGTTTCTATCGTCAAATTTTGACATGAATTACTTACAAATATTGATTAAATAATCAACATATTAAATTTCACAATAATATCGTTCACAAAAATAAAAGGAACACTCAAAACTATAATTTTTACCCACTTTTGTCTCAGTCAATAAACTTAATAAACACTGAAATCACGACAAATATCCGATAGACGTAAACAAAAACATATGTATGCTTTACCGTATACAAGTGTTCTATGGTATACAAGTATACAATTTCTACACTAGCCTCGCTCACCTTTCTGATAAAATTGTAGCCATTGTAGCCGCTGTAGCCACACTAATTTTAAATCCCCACCAACTAGACTTCAGTAGCGTAATCAGTAAAAACCGTTAATAAAAAATCACATACTTTTTCAAAAATTATCAAACTGGATCGGCTGAAACTCGAACCCAGGATCTCTTGGTAACTAGCCAAATACCGTCCCCCCAGGTCCCTAATATTTGAAATTAAAGCTATAGCTTCTAAAACAACCTATAGCTCCGTGCTATATATGTTAGTGATGTCGGATAATTAATCGATTAATCGGTTTAGTCGATTAATTTTGTTTACATTTAGTCTTTTTTTAGTCGACTATTTTACCCACGACTAAATGACTAAAATGACTAATATTTTTTAAATGACTAAAAACGACTAATTTAACAGTTTTTCTGCATTATTTATTAGACTCGAAAAAATGAAAACTAAAAATTATTCTTTTGTATGATTTACTTTTATGTGAATAATACATTGTAATATGTAAGACATTGTAATATTGTAATATGTAATATGAAGACTGATAAAACTTGAACCCTTAAACCTTTTATTCATATTACATTTTATTTCCCTTTTAACCCCTAACAAATAAAACTGACAAATATCGCTATTCCCTATCAGATATCCCTAAAACTTTATTTATGCTATTGACCTCTACCTTAAAATTTTGCCATTTTCGGACAGTTCAATAAAAATTGTCACCAACAAAGGCGTAATTATAATGGAGCAGGTGGAACTGTCGTTCCAGGGCGCCTGATAAACAATAGGAAAAGTATGGACGCAGCATGTAAGAATTTTACAAAATTTGAACCTTTTATACCTTTTTGAGAAAAAGTGGACTTTGAATAGTGTTGGAGGGAGGGGGGCACTGAAATCAAAATCGCTCTAGAACGCAAAAATTTGTAGTTACGCCTCTGGTCACCAGTTTCATAATTTTAAACCAATACAAATATATAGTTAATTATCAGTTTTTTGTGCGAAAGTTCATTTGGTATAAATTGTTATTTTCAAGTTTTGAAAATCATATTATAAGGTACTGAAGATAAATATTAAAAAAAAATCTATTATAATGAAAACTATGTATGCAGAATAATTATTTTTAAAATTTTGAAGAAGTTTTATTTGAATTTTTTTGCAAAGTGCAAATATTTAATCTTATTGAGTTGATTTAAAAAAGTAAGACTGACTATGATTGTAAGTGAAGTTATACTTATTTTACTATGAACGTGCAGGCTTTGTTGCTTTTCTTAATTATAATAAGAGACTGTGAATGATTTTAATAATAATTTTTATTAAATTATAAAAATAATTTCTCTTTGTGTAACACCACAGATCATAATTATGTAACACCAGTGGCGTAGCTAGACGTGGGCGATGTGGGCCCACGCCCACGGCCTCGCACTTATAGGGGCTTCGCGAGTGGCTGTTTTTGTTTGTTTGTTTTTTTTTTTTTTTTTTTTTGCTCGTTGCCTAATTTTTAAGACAGAAATTTAAAAAATAAAATTTCAAGAAGAAAAAAATTAAAGGGGGCGTCGTGAAAATTATCTTTCTCACTCCCTTTTTTGTGTAGCACAGTCTGCATATCAGAAAAAATAATCTGTGATTGTTGAATTTTTTTAACTATTGGAAAACCAAATGAGGGTAGGTTTAATGTTCGACCATCTGGTGACGAATGGAGTAACTACTGCAAGTAGGAGAAAGTTGACAGTTGGCACTTCAAGAAATATGTTAATGTACTTTTAGTCTAGTGAATAATAATGCACCTATTTTCGACCGGTAGTTTGCAAATGATGTATTGAAATTTTATACTTTCTCATACTACTATTTTCACTGTTTCAAAATCATCGTAATCACTATATACCTTCCAAAAGTTTTAAAAACACTAAACTGAAATTCATTATATGTATCTACCTACTAACATTGAAATTCAAAAATGTTATATTTATGATTTCAACGTTATTGTGACAATTTCTCTTTTTGGAGCAAAGTATAGGCTCTCGACCCTCGTACCCTCTTCTGCTTACGCTTATGTTAATAGTATTTATAAGAACATAAGAAAACGTCAGGAATAAATAATATAGTACCTAACCGTACCTAACTATAATTTTATACTAAGAATATTTTAATCAATTTTTAATCTTTATGATTGTGATAGGTGCTGTGTATCATATGAACTCGTCCACTGGAAGCAAAAAACTCTAAAATTTAATTCGGTTAAAGATACATTAAAACAGACGAATTATTGAAACAGCTGAGAAGTGGTACATTTTCGTACATTGAAAGCACCTCATTCATCTATTTTCGTGCGCAAAATTGCGACCTACGAATAGATCTAATTTTTTTTAGATTTTTTTCGCGTGAAAAAATCCGTTTTATGCGATTTTTGCTTTTATAGAGACGAAATTTCAGGGCCGGACCTAGTCTAAGTGGCGCCCGGGACAGGATCAAAAAATGGCGCCCTTGTAGAAAAAAAAAATATTTCTTTTTTCCTCCACAAAAAAATAAGTGGCGAGCAAAAAAAAAACGTCATATTCCTAATTTTGGCATCCTCTTAAATCACTTTTTGGCGCCCCCCAAGATCTGCCGCCCGAGGCACGTGCCCCGGCTGCCCCTCCTACCCTAGATCCGACCCTGTGAAATTTAATATAAATTATATTTATAATTATATACATAGGTACTTAAATATATTACGTACAGTAATATATTTAAGTAATATATTTTGTAGTAAAGATTTTTTTTTATTTTTCATTAGTTTATGTATTACCTATGTAATAAAACTTAATTTTTAATAGTTACTTGAGCATTATTAAAAAAAAAATTAAATATTTAATATTAAGTCTAACTTTTATAGTAGGAGCAGACGTATCATTTCTGACAAACCACAAACGTGCTTATTCATCCGAATCGCACTTTGCAATTTTCTGCCAACAATGGACGTTGAGCTTTAACTAATGGAATATAATAAATTATTAATTTGAGAACATTATTGTTATCTAACCCAGAATTGTTATCAAATAATACCTCTAATACGTCTAATACTCATGTGATGTGTATTCTTTTACAATATCATACGAAGGTGCATGCTTAATGTGTGCCCCAATTTAAACAACGCGAGATCAATTGTTGATGTGGCTATTTATACATACAGTATGTATACGCAATTGGCTATTTATACATACAGTATGTATAATTAATTGGCTATTTATACATACAGTATGTATACGAAATTGGCTATTTATACATACAGTATGTATATGAAATTGGCTGTTTATACACGAAGAGCAAATTTCTATAAAAATTACTGTGCTCATACTACAATCGACGTGTAACAGGCGAACATATCCAATTTTTGTACGGTAAAATTATAAAAATTATAGTTATATTATTGTAATTTTTATAATTGTACCGTACAAAAATTGGATATGTTCGCCTGTTACACGTCGATTGTAGTATGAGCACAGTAATTTTTATGGGAATTTTCTCTCCGTGTACATAATTATGATAATTATGATATGTATACTGAATTGGATATTTAAACATGAAGTATGTATACGCAGTTGGCTACTTATACATACTGACTGAATGCGCTATTATTACAATTAATATTTTTATAATAATTACACCATTATAATAATCTAATACCTCCGATTGAGCTGATTTTTTTTTTTACATAATTTTTTGGCTTAAAAACTTATCCCCTAAACGGATTTTTGGCGACGCGGACCGGTAGTGTATTTTTCAACCCTTGTCTAAGTTTAGGGGTTACTAAAAGTTTTCCGTTACCGTAGCAACAAAAATTAAAAACAGATTCTTATGAAACTTGGTGAGTAGCACAAAAAAGAAAGAATGAATTTTTTCGATATTTTCCTTAGTGATATTAAGTGTCAAATTTGTAAAACTTACTATATTGAGTAGACTATTACGGTAGGTATATTACGGCATTTATTGATAGAAGTAAGTGGAAAATGGACCAGACGGCATCATTGACATTTCATTTTCAGGCAAAGGGTAATTAAATAATTTTGAAGCGATTACACGCCGAGGCCTATTTGTAAATAATTACCCTTTGCCTAAGAATGAGGCTTCATTGGTGATGTCCCGTTCATTTTTCACTTATTTCTGTGAATAAAAATCAAAATATTTTAATTAAATTCATAAAAATTGATGCTATGTATATGTGTATAATATACAATCCATTATCTCATTATAGTAAGTTTTAGAAATAAAACACGTATTATCTCGAAAACTGAACAGGGTATCGAAAAACTTTGTTCTTCCTTTTTTGTTCCACTAATCAAATTCTATAAGAATTTGCCTCTAGTTTTTATCACCATAATAACGGAAACCTTTTTTTAGTTGTGTCTGCATTCAAAGGATTAAAAAATACACTTTCGATCAACGTTTCTAAAAATTAATTTAGAAAATAATTTCTTATTTTAAATCAAAAAGAGTATATAAGAAAAACATTTAGTTAAGTCGGAGGGTATCCGATAGTACATTTGCCTATTTATATCTCTTATCTACAATTTTTGCTAATTTAAACCCTCAGATTATGCAACTTCCGGTTCGCGTCGCAAAAATTCGTTTAAGGGATAACTTCTTAAGCTAAAAAGATTATGCAAAATTCAATCGGTGGTACGCGAGAAATTCATTATTATTAGAATTGATAAATTCGTTATTGTAAGTTATTTTACTGCCACCAATGGAAAAGTCCATTTTAATACGCGCACCACGAAATTTGTATGATATTTTTGGTGCTCAAGTTGCGCGTTATACGCCGGAAAATACGGTAATTATGTATAAGTAGCCAACTGCGTGTACATATTGCATATTTACACAAAATATTTCATATACATACTGTATGTATAAATAGCCAATTTCGTATACATACTGTATGTATAAATAGCCAATTGCGTATACATACTGTATGTATAAATAGCCAATTGCGTATACATACTGTATGTATAAATAGCCACATCCAAAATAAATTCGCTGAATTACATAATGGAATTCAATTGGGATTGTTGGAAATAAATCATACAGTTATGTCTTAAAATAGACCCTTGAAAAATGTTTTAAACTTTTAATTCAAGGAAAAATCAACCTTTTCATTTTTCTTTATAAATAAAATAAATAATTCTTTAGACACATAATTTATTTCTGACGGCTTTGATTTAATATAACTTTATTTATTATACTCAGTCTCGTCAGTTATTCATTAATAGTTAATGAAATTATTAGAAGAACAGTTATCAGAGAGAATATTGACTTAGAGAATTATGAAATTTTTATAAATATTTTACGACTTTACTGTATACGACAACTTTCATGATAATCGTAAAAAGAGCATTAATTTGTTATTTAGCAGCTTAAATTTAACTGTACGTATCCATTTTTCGTCCCCTGAACTACCAAAATGAAATGTTTTCCTTTCAGCCAGACAAAGCAGACAAAATCTAAGCAAATTATATGGATCTTATTTTAAGTACCTACCTACATATCACGTATTTTCTTCTTTATAAATTTTTATGATCTCTCAATGATTCTATAAAACTTACCTTTTCAAAAATTGAAAATAAGGGTGTTACTTACAAGTTACAATCAATCTATCCAAAGAAAATAAAATATTTTTAGGATAATTATAAGGAAAATGTAACTCGATAAGGCAAAACTAGGAATTTCTCAATTAAGATGTTTTAAAAATAAAACAACAATTAATACTAAGAGAATAGTGGGGCGTATTCGCGTTGGTCATGAATTCCCATCCAACTAATGGACCGCGTATGCGCAAGGATGTTTTTTAATGCGTATGTGCGAATGTATGTAAACAAATATTGTAAAAATTCAATTTGTAAAACTTCAGACTTCAATAAATTGAAGTTTTATAATAATTACAAAGGAAACAGCCAATTGCCATTATATAAAATACTAGCAATTAATTATTTTAAAGAAAATGAGTATCTCATTTATAACATACACAACTCGAGAAAATTTTGAAAATACTTTATTCAAACAAATACCTAATTATTTAACAAAAATTAATATTTTTTATTATTCAGTAGTTTTCAGTTAAACAGGATCACCATAGACCGACGAATAGGCCTACCGGGGAAACCCTTTAAAAAAACCCACTAAGTACACTACCTCACAATAACATTGTTCAAATTGTCGTAAAATTGAAGTACAATTTGAACAATGTTATTTATCGTTTGGTCCAATAAATGAGTTGACAAAAGTATCCTTTTCTTGTTTTATTTATAATAAACCTAAACTCAGTAATATGAAAAACCCTTTTAAGATTTGAATATTTTTAAGCCCGTTCCAATGTTTATGAGGGAAAAAAAAATCTGGGAATGTTCCAATTGTCAGAGTTTTTCCAGAGCTTCGCCAGAGATTATTTCCATACGGGTTGTTTCTGGAAACTTATTCCCTAAGGCGTTAAAACAGAAAATGAAAGTTCATATATGGGAAGTACATCATTTTTTAAGTTACAAACGTGGATATTGATTTAAGCTTTTGAAAAACATTAAAAGTGAGCAGAAAGTGAGGACCTAATAAAAAGATGTTGTCGATGGGAAATCCCATCGGGCATACGACTAGTAATTCCATAAAAAAATAAATATTTTGTTCAAAAAAAGAATTCCTTACGTATCATTTACTCCAGATAATTTGTATAAAATGGGCGTGTCTTTGACAACTGCTTTATGATACCTCTTTGATAAAAATACAATATAAAAGGTATTCGTTTTTATTTAATTTTACCGCCAGAGGCGCAAGTTCAGCAAGTAACTAAATATTTGCTTTAATGAAGTTAAATTCATTAACTTTGTACTATTAATTAATATAGTTAACATTTACATATTTATTGTATTTTTGAATTAAAAATTTACTACTTTGTTAAAACTTTCATTCAAAAACTATTTTTAAGAAATATTTACTAATCTTTCATTGACGAAACAAGAAATTTGAAGAATAGTGTTCAAACTGAGATTGTTTCAGTAAACTAGGTGTTAGAATAATTAATTTAAGAAAAATTATTTCTCTACATTGTAAACATTTTATTTTACTAAGCTTGATTTTTCATCTTTAACTATATTTAATCTTTATGGTCATTTAATAATTTTAATATACATAGAAAAGTCATATTACTTGAATTTTGAACCACACCTGTTGAAAAAAGTACACGTTATTCATATATTTCAAATAAATATTGCCAAAGAGATATTTTAATTATTTTTTATTTATTTAATAATAATATTGTAGACATTTATAATACATAATAAAATTGTCATTAAACATAATTTCGATTTTTGTCTAAAATTAAGAGTAATAATATTAGAATATGTTTCTATAGTGAAGAATATAGAGTTGCAAATAGCTACAGTAGAAATACTATTAGTTCTTGAAAATCTCTTTAATTTGAATATAAATACAACACGAAAAACAACTTCTACAGTGACATCTACAATGCAAGTTAATAAATCCCAGCATGTATCACGAGCAGAGAAAAAAAATAATTCGGTCTGTAAAATTTTTAAATTTGAAAAAAACTTAAATTTCTTAAACGTAACAATTTTTTAGAATGAAGATGAACTTAAAAAAAGGGCAGTATCAGATTTTGTTTCGAACTCACTTAAAAGTGTAAGTTAAATTAAGCCTTTAATTCCCATTAAATATTTATGTATAATTTTAAACTGCTGTAACATTAAATTACATATCGCACATTTAGACATACACTAGAGTCCCTATAATAAATAGAGTCGTGACATGTGTGCTGAACGCTGATTGGTTCCGGCATTTTCTGTCTAAAGTTTGCATAAAAGTATTAACAAAAATCATTTAGATTAACCTAGGAAGAATAATTAAATTAAAAATTTTTAATTGTTCATTAATTCATAATTTATTAACAATTAATTATGTGCTCAAAAATATTTACTCAAACATGTGATAATTAATTTTGAAGCTTCTCGCTCTGTTTTGGGCAGAAAATGGATGACATGTCACGACTCTATTTATTATAGGGACTCTAACATACACTGATCGGCTACACTATTTGGTGATAAAAAATGAAACCATACAAACTGTGAACTAAAATTTGGAGAAGAAAAGGAAACAATACACTCAAATAATAATCATATTGTGACAAATGACTCACTTTACTTAATTTCAAATTTAATCACAAGATGGTGTAATAATCGCCACCACATGCCAATATCGATTTTTTGTGTTAAATCAGTGTAAATCTAAACGTACGATCTCTCAAAGCTATTAAATTTCCAAAATGCTCTATAAATCTGTAGATATTAATAAATATAAGCGGAATAATTGGCAATTGATTTTAAATTTTGAACTTTTTTGAAATTTAACGTCTTCCTTTCTTTTTTTTGTGGGTTTGTGGATTATGTTTCACTTTCTGGTGTGTAGTGGCAGGCGAAGGTGTTTCCGCCGTTTTTGCGTCTCCACTCGAATGACCCGAGTAGTCATAAACTTCACTAGCGTTTGTGGCAGATCCTTGTGATCCTTTAATAATCTCTTTAGCTCGACGATCCCGTTTCTTACGGAATCCGGTACGCTCATATTTCGGTAACCACCGTTCTGGATCCGGTTGCTCGCCTTCGACGTAATTTTTCGGTAATTTTCCACGTCGTTTTTTCTTCGATTTCTTTTTGTATGGATCACGAGGTGTGGTCGGTGGTGTGTCAACTGTGGTGCCTTGTGGCCGAGCTGGACGATTTACTTTCAAACCCATCATCCAATTTGCTAACTCTAAATCTTCAATATCTAACCCACTTGTGTCGATTGGAGGTAACCGGTCACTTAATATTTTCGCTTTAGGTGATTTAATTTGGGCGTAGGCCATTACAAGCTGCGCAATGATCTGTTTACTGTCTGGATGTAACAGTAAAATTTCCTCGAAGCATTTAGCTGCAGCTTCGGGTTCTTCGTTTCGCATGTGAAAATCGGCAGCTTCTCGGTACATCTTTTCAAGACCTGGTTTTCCAAGTCGATTTTTCCGGTACCAGTCGACTGTTTCGTCTAAATATTTTGACGCTTTTTCAGGCATACCTTTGCCCAGATAAATTGTGACGAGTGTTCCAACGATACCGGGTAGGAATTTTTCATCGCCCAAATTCAGGAGGATGTCGATCGCTTTTTCATGATTTTCTTTCATTAGAGCGACATGCGCAGCAAACAGGTGAATATAGAGGGCATTTTTGGGATCTTTTTTGCCGTATTTCAATAAATATTCAATGACTTCATCATCTTTGCCTTCTTTTAGCTTTCCGAGAGCCATTCCTACGATAGCTGTGAATTCCATATCTGGATATTTTTTTAGTAAAGCATCGCAATGGCTTTTATAATTGCCAATTCCATTTATAATGTTGAACAGGCAATTATTGGCTGCGATTATTTTACGTTGGTACGAGTTTAATTTTGGTTCGGCCGCTTCACTTGTGGCAATCTTCAGTTTCTTCTTCGAATCGAAAACGTTATGCGTTGCATTGATTACAACACAATTATTGGCGGCGACTGCAGCTAGGGTTGCATCGTCCGGTTTATTTTTCAGTACACGTTGATACAGCGCTTGCGCGTCTTGTTCTTTACCTTGCATCTGAAGACAATATCCCAATTGTACGCGAACGATTGCCAATTCATCTTCAATCTCTTCCTCGGCTTCTTCCTCATCTAATAATTGTTCCATACACAATTTTTCGCACTTTTTTAACATACGTTCTGCTTCACTATAATTTTCTTCGGCGATCAATTTGCACGCCTTATTGTAACAAAGTTCGTACGTGTCGTCACGTAACTCAGGGACACCGATCGCTTTTGGACCTTTTTCGGCAACCAATCCTGCAATGACAGCTGCCAGGTTAGTTTCTCGCTCGTCTTGGTAATCATCGTGCGAATTTTTGATTATCTCGGTGTAAACTTGTTTGCACTCCTCAAACCGTTCGAGACGGTACAAAATTTGCGCTTTCAATTCCGGAATACGTGGATCGTTACTTTTAATTTCTTCTAACACTTTATACGCTTCGTCCGGTTTGTTCAATCGATAATGGCAATATGCGATCTCGAACGGATACTTATCGTTCTGTTTCGCGTGGTGGATTGCATTGATCGCTTCGCTGAATTTACCCAATTGGATAAACGACACCACTTTACAATGGAATGCCTTCGCTTCGTCCGGTGCCTGATGTAAAATTCGGTTACACGTTTTCAATGTTTTCTCATGGTCTCCAATGATAATTAGACGATTCAGTTCGGAATATAGAGATGACAAGTTTGGTCCTTGTTCTGGATTATTAGGTGGCATTTTTCATAAAAATTGACAGCAATATTCACAACCTGTTCACAATAACATGAATTACTGTTCAAACAATTTTTAATATAGAAATATGAACATATGCTATGATAATCAAGTGAACATAACCTATATGACAAGTCTACGTCAGTCAGCGTGTTGTCAACACAAGTTGTCAACGTCAAACACTGCAATGACATCTATAAAAATTATCTAAATCACACTAAAAAAAGGCGCTCTTTTGAGCCGTTTGATATACTATCGCTAAATTGGTTATATTTTCAATTTTATGGGAATTAAAGGTTTAAAAAGTACATAAATTAATATTATTAATCATATAACTATTGCCAAAAAGCTAACAGTGTATATTGATTGCTGATGCAACAAAATCGGTAGAACTTGGAAGAAACCAGAAACATCCTCTTGTCGATGGTACACCGAAAAAAAGGTAAATTTTTGGTGTATTTGCCATTATTTTTATTACTTATTAAGCCAAACTTACGGAAACTTACGCCTACACCGTTAATGGAATATAAAACAAATATTAAAATAATTTTTTGTAAATATCTCGAAAAGTATGGATCTTTGAGCAAAGAATACCATAACAAAATTTGTTGCCCATAAAATTTTCTACAAAAACGATTCAGTTATCTTCCCTCATAAAACGACTCCTTTCGGAGTTATTTTCCTTTAAACGTATCTAGTATTTTTAGAAATTTTAAAAATGTTAATATCTTTGAGAAAGAACATTGGTTTTTGTGGTTTTTTGGAAAAAAATATGTATTACTAAATTGATATAGTTACTAACCGAATTTTTCTATCGAAAAGTTTCAGTTAGTTTTCTCCGTAACTAATTGGCAAATATTCGCAACTGTTTCAAAAATAATTACAAAAATTCAAAATATCTCTGAAAAGAGCAATTTTATAAGCAAAAATTACATGAGCTTTTTTGTAAAAAATTTTGTAAGCAACAAATTTGATTATGACATTGTTTTCCCAGAAATCAATACTTTTTGAGATATCTGCAAAAAACTGTTCAATTCAGTTTGCTTCCGAGACCATCAAAGTAGCGGAAGCATTGTGATCACTTTTGAAAAATAAGAAATTTTTTCCCTGCAAAATAAAATTTTTTACGCACATTTTACATTTTAGAGGTTCCTGAACAATTTTGATTTGGTGTCTGTCCGTCTGTGTCTCGCCAGTTTGCACCAAGTGGCATAACTTCTGAACTATTCGATTGTTTTTAATGAAATTTTCAGAAATTATGCAGTTTGGTTTCTAGATCATCCCCTATGAATTTAATCGAAATCGGAGTAACGGTAGCTACGCCGCTACCATGTTATTCTATTAATATACTATATTGCACCAAGTGGCATAACTTCTGAACTATTCAATTCTTTTTTATGAAATTGTCAGATATTATGCGGTCTGATTCCTAGATGGTCCCCTACAAATTTCATTGCATTCGTAGTAATAGTATCCACGGCGCTACCATGAAATCCCATTAAATGTCAATATCTTGTTTACTGCTAGACCCACTTCGCTCTTTTTTTTTTAAGTATTTTAGGGGTTAGTTTCTAAAATATTTTTGCTATTATTTTATAATTTAGCCTTTAAGTATTTTTAGTTACAATTTTTTATGAACTTTAAGGCAAAAATATAATTTCATGGTATATATATTTGGTAGAATACTGTTTTAAAGTCTTTTATGAGTACGAGGAAGCTGTGTACCACACCCCATTGGCAGCGTATTTATTACTGATTTTGTTCAACAAGACGATACCGGTTATTTCTTAAAAGTTCCATCGATTTTACTGTTTCAATAATACACGTTGCTTTTTGGCAACAGCTGTAAAGTGTCTAAACAATAAATTATAACTAAAGTCATTACAGAGATCTCAAAATCGTTTACAACATGTGACCGCAAATTCTACGTTGAAAAAATTTTCTTTTCCTAATACAGTGACTAAATATACAAACACTGTAAAAATGATGTCGAAAAATGCCGCAGTCACACGAACCGCATCTGGCTCATCTATTTGGACCACAGACGAAATTGCACGAAAATTATCGTGGGGACAAATTTTACAACATCGGACAACGAACAGGACTGTTTTCGATAATTGTGATCCATATAGATCGTTGCATTTTCTAGTAGAGGAATTATGTACAAAAGTTCATTGCACCCCTGGTAAATACAATTCGAAAAATTTATTTTCCTTAAAAAAAAACATCCCTTAATTTTTTTTGTTCTTTGTTATTAGGTGCAAATACCGCATTTGTGGATAAAATTGTGAAAAATATTCGCGAAATAATGTTACGAATACCGGAATGTGGTCTAAAACCAAACCAAAAGGGAGATAAGAAATCTAATGTGAAAATACTTGGGAAAAAACTATTGGTATGGAAAATCTCATTTTTTTTTTAATTTTAATTAATTTAAGCAAAACACTCTCAGGAACCAGAAAAGGAAAAGGAAAATAGAGGAATTCAAACTTTGTATATACCAAAAAAGGTAATTATACATTTTATTTTTAAAAATAAAAAAATATAAAAAAACACTAAACAGTATATTTTCCAAAAATACGAAAATGTTTTTACTTAATAAATTTCGTGATATGTTTCGATTCATATATGATCATTATTAAATAATGCAAATTACACTTTACATTTACCCGTTATATTTAAGCCTTTAGATCCAGAATGGGATTATTACATAAATCACCAAACAGGAAACTGATATCCTTCGCAGGATATCAGAATATTAACGATCTTGGTGTTAATAATGATTGATAATGATTAAATTAACCGAAACATATCACAATATTTATTAAATAAGAGTGGTATTGGTGATGAAAATATTACGAGCGCACTTCTGGTGGTGAAATTTAAAAGTGTTCTAGATATAACTTCTAATTTCAACATTGGAGGTGCTAGTGAAAATTTGTGCATCGCTAATAAGTCTATTAAATTCGATCTAAAAATAATTAATTCATAATTTTAGCTGAAACCTAAAATGGATTCGAAACTGACGCAAACAACTGACCCAAAAGCTTTCGTAAGTAAAATTATTTTCGCCGTTTTGCAAAATTTTCTGATTTGTTAATTTTGTTTTTTTTTAAATACAGGATAAAAAATTAAGAACTCAAAACAAAATATCGCAAGCGAGTGTCCCATCTAAAGTATTTTCTTTCCAAGCGTATCTTCTAGATAAAGAATTTGATGAAAAAATAAAAACTCTAAATGAACGATGCCATACACTGGAAGTCCAAATTAACGCACTGACCACAGAACGAAATAATTATAAAAATTTATACGAACGACAACTGGAGCGTGTTTTGAGTCTTGAATACGAATTATCAACCACTGAAGAGGTAAAATTCAACCTACATTTGATATCTTATTAGTAATATAATTTTATTTTTAGGTTTTCCGAGAAGAAAAATCAAAATTTTTAGAGGAAATATGTGTTTTAACGAAAGAAAATGACGACTTAAAACGCGCGTCCCAAAAACTCGCTGACTTAGAAATACGAAACAAAATTTTAGAAAATGATTTAGAAACGGCTCAACGTGAAGCAATTAGCGCTCAATTAAATTTTGAAAAAATGTCATTACTTGTCCAAAATCGAGATAAACAGTTGGATGAACTTCATCAAGAATTTTGTAATATTCAAAATGTGGTTACAACACAAATGGCTGAAGTTTACACACAAGTTGATTTGCCATTTTACACGCCTGTAGATGTACCTCAAGAAAAATTAGGTAACGGATAGCGAATCAAATTATTAACATCATTTAATTTAATCGTTCTTAAAATAGTGCTCCTCAAATTTGTCAAATGTAGAAAAATATTTTTTATATTTTCTAGATTTTGTATAAAACATTCCTGTTAAATGTGTTAAATTCTTAAAATCATTCCAGATAATACAGTGCAAACTCTCAATAATTCTCTATAAGCTTTTGTTGTAACAATTAACTAAAAAAAAGTAACAAAAAAAAAAATATAAAAAGCAAGTAGGTCAACGAATAAACTTCCCAAGCAAAATAACATTCGGTATTATAAAAATATTTTGAAAATAAATTATTTCTTAATTGATTTACCAATCAAACATTAGTTTATTATCACACTAGATGGCAGTACCAGTTTATTTATGGATAACTGTAATTTATAAAATCTCTAAAATCTTTTGGCTTTACTAAGGGCCTTGGAAGCTTTGTAATTCGATTATTATTCTTCATTACCTTATGTTTTCTTTTTAATATTTTTAAAATTAAACGGAAATAAAATATCCATTTACTAATGATGAAATCTTGATACTGGTAGATACAAATAACAAATAATAAACAAATATGGAATACCATCAAGTAACGCTCAAATCTATTAATATTACAAATAACAAATATTAAAATTTAAATTTTGTTAACAATGTATGAATATGAACATCTCATTATAATTATACCAACGGTTTATCAATAATACGTTGGGTCAGTATGAGTTAAGGGGAGTTTTCTATGTATAAGTATAAAATTGCGCTTAATTTTTAAATTTATATACAACTGTTTTTATACAAATAAACTATTTTATAATAATAATAATAAAATTAGAATTTCAATTCTTTTAACTTTATTAATTCCAAAAATTTATTATTAACTCCTTTGATGATTAAGACGAGTTACTCATTCAGCATATAAGCAATCTAAAATTAAATATTCAATCTGATATAAAATATTGGTTACGCAAAAATTCTCACTCGCGCCTCTGGTGGAAAAATTAGAAACTGTATTAAGTAAAAATACATGTATACGTTTAACTGGCGATATAAAATCTAGTAACCGGCATATAATTTGTATATTACATATTTATATGCCAATTAATCGTACACGTACATCTTTTACTTGACACAGCTTCTAATTTTAGCACCAGAGGCGTGCGCGTAATCTTATCGTCACCAATTGTAAGAAAATGTAATTGCATAAGTTAAGTCGTGTAGATAATTTTATAAATTATCAGTCAATAAAAGTCAGTAAACAGTGCTAGTGGTTTCTAATAAAAAATTATACAGTAGAACCTCTGTTAACCAGACAGCAATGTCACGTAAAAATTTGTCCGGCTAACAGAGGTGTCCGCTTAACAAGCGCAGAGTAAATGGCTGTGTTCGAGCAGAAAAAAATTCTTTAAGCGTTTCAAGCCGCTTCATATTACTGACTAATTTTCTGTCGGGACAGAAATCAAGTGACATGTAGTTTTGTCTTACACCAAATTTAAATTTTACTGCGATAAATTACAAAATTCTGTCATATTATTGTTTACTCTGATGATTCGTCAATAATATAACCTATAATGTTATCCATATTGTGTAAAATATAAAAGAAATAACAAATTTTCCTATAAATAACTCTTATTAAGGTTATTTTGTTTAAATATCTACGATGACATTTTGCTTTTTGGTGCTTTGTTATTCTTAGTAAATCGCCATTTTGCTTTAAAGCGCTTTAAAGAATTTTTTCTGCTCGAACGCAGCCAATAATTTTTTTTTAAATTTTTTAATTCAAATCAATCTCATGAACGAATTTAGGTACTTATACAAAAATATAACGTTTACAAGTGCATCTTCACATTAGAGTCATTGTTAACAAGTTAAAAACATGAACAATTATACCTAACCCATATAGGTATACATTTGCACTAGACATACTCGCGTCCGGTTAATGAAGGTAATGATGTACTAAATAATATGTCTTCGTCAAGAAATATTGTGTCCGCATCCGATTAACAGAGAGTTCGCTTAAGAGAGTGCTGAATGCATTGATTTTAGTATAGCATGCCGCTGTCATAAAAAATTTGTCCGGCTATATGAGGGGTCCAGTTAAGAGGAGCGGTGTCCGTAATCAGAGGTTCTACTGCATATCCTAATTCCTAACCAGTATTGAAAAGTATGGCAGTTTGAGTTGAAAAAATATTTTCTTGTGGCGATCATCAAAGGAGTTAACATAACATACAAGTACAGTAGAATCTCTCTAATCCGCCAAATATTTTATTTTTTGTTCCATTATAGAAACTCCATCCTTTCTCCCTACCAAAAATATTCAATCCCCCGAAGACGATTCGTATAAAAAGAATCTTTCTGATAATTTAACTTCATCATCAGTACCGCAAAGTTCTTATTCCGATACGCCAAGTAACACATCACTTTCCATGCCAAGTAATGAAGATGCAAATTTAAAAAATAAGGAAAATGTACCAGAAAAAGTGCGCCAAATTAAAAAACCATATAAACTTCATATCAGTTTAAATGATCAATGTATATCGGAAAATTCGCGCCCGTATTCGAAACTGAGCAATTTCGAAGGAGGTAACACTCGAAATGATCTTATTAAAAAAAGCGAGGGAAAATTTAAATTAGTTGATTATGTTGAATCGAAAGAAGATTTACAGTCGGAAATAAAGGTTCCCAGCGCTTTAGTAAATAAATGTAAACAGTTTAATGGCAGCAAAGTGAAGAAACGCGAAAGTAAAACTTCATCCTGCAAGGTAATCTTTTAGCTTATCATCTAATTGGGATCACCAAATTTTTAAAAAATATTCTAGAAAATTTATTTTACTTTCAAAAGTACCACTAAAAAAATTTCTAATGAAATCGTTCGTTATGAAAATACGACGGTCATTTCTTCTATTTCACATTTAATTTTCAAAACGAATTTTCTGTTATTCTGTGAAATTATATTTTTATTTTTTCATTGTATTATTTTTATATGGCAAGATATCCTACTTAAACCGTCCTAATTTCTAATACTAGACACAATAACCGTTTATATATTAGAAAATGACAAGGCACTAACGCGCTATGACAACTCCAATCATATGTTCAATGATGATATTACCCATAATCCAGTTGATATTGTTTATTTAATGAACGACAACGATTTTTTAAAATAAAAATTTAAATAAAATTAAAGTGTATTTTATAAAAATTAATATTAATTTAGGCTTTTCGATTAATAAATTAAGGCAAAACGAAAAACACTTTTGGAATAACTTCGGTCCGTCCGTCCGTCCGTCGGTCACAGGCGATTTATTCTGAAATTATTCGGCGTAAAGATTTGAAATTTAGCACAGTGGTGTCTCAATTAGAGATTTAAAGTATTAAATGTTTAATTTTAATTCTGGGGATTTATTTTAAGGAGTAAATTGGGAAATGCAAAAAAAAAGTTTTATTTAAGCACGAATTCAACAATTTTTCGGAAAAAATGCTTAAAAATTGCAATCCCTATCATTACCATGAAAAAAAACGCTAAAAAAAAACCATGTTTACTGAAAATAAGGTGTAGATTAAGCCAACAGTCAACAGGATTAAAAATTCTAATTCAAGTTGCATCAAATTCATGTTTAAAAACAAATACGACTTGCACTTGACCGATTTTTTAAATACTGTCAACTCGTCGAATTTTTAATATTTCAAAACTTTTAAAAATATTGAAGTTATAGCTTCTGTGAGAATTCAAAATGATTTTTAAAGCTAAGCGCATCCCTCCAAAATATTATAGATTGTATATACGTTCATAAAACTAAATTCAGATTTTTTTTTGTATATTTATTTCAGGATATGGACCCTGAAGTAGTTAAATATGATTTGCTAATAAATAAAATAGTAAAATTCGTTAAACACAAATCGAAACATTCAAAAAAAGAAAAAACAAAATCCATTGATGAAGTTTAAAAAAGTTAGTATCACTAATTAAAACTTTCAATTAAGGAATAAGTCTCTATTGTTTTGATATTGTTGATTGTATCAAAATTCCAGGGTTATTCATGTGACTTATTAATAATGAAAAATTCTTTAGGGTTATATCTGAATATTGTCTCCTTAGGGAAATGTTGTCCTTTTTTATATCCAATACAAAAATAGTTCATTTCGGTTACTGAAAAATTTTCTTTCATTGCTATTCTTTCATTCGAATGTACTCTCATGACTATTAACACTGCAGTGTCGAAATAACGACGCGCCTACTGCTGCGTTAAGCTCATTAACAACCAAATTTACTACCAAATTTTGCATAAGTAAAAATTTATTTTTAAATTCTTTTTTTCAAAAATGTAAATAAAAACTTATAAATGTTTTTATCCCCTCTGGGTACAAAATTTACAAAAGCTTTTTACGTTAATTTTTAAGTCATACAAACAATTTTTTTTATTTACATCAATTTTCAAGTTATTTTTATTAAAATTCAAGTTAAATCTTCGAAAAAAACAGATGTATTTAGTGACCTACATATGACGTCATGGTGTTTAATGACGTATTAGTGACGTATTTGAAACCTAATTTGTATGTATTATTAGTTTAATATACCGAAAGTAAATTAATAGTTAATTTACGTTTGAATTTTACGTATTATACAATTTTTTTTTTAAATTAATTTTATCAAGGTATTTTATTTTTAGGGATTATAAAAAAGATTAAGTAAATTTTGTAAACAAGCAAAAATAAAAGTGAATTCACTATAAATATCAAATATTATAAAATTGTTTTTATTTACTGTAATAAAAATTTTTTAAAAAATTTAAGAAAAAATATTTTTTTTTATATTTTAGTATAAAATTATGCGACTACAGTTAATTTTATATATTGACCTAATAAACTATTTAATGTAGGTCAACTTTTTACTTTTCAGGTATTTGAGCGCTTTTGCATATGCTTTGAGCTTTTATAAAATTAATTAAGGTAAGTAAAAATTTTTGAAATAAACCAGATACATATACATACATATAATACAGTATGTATACATATTATTATATATGTGCATATATGTATATATAAATATTCAATTAATTTTCTCGTTACCTTAAATGTTATCAAAAGTATTCAAATAAGATCAAAAAATATTCCACAAAATGATTAAATCCATAATTGAACACTTTCACAGCCAACAATTAAAAAAAAATTTACTTAATCCGTAAAAAAACTGATAATTTAAAGAAAAGAAACCAACCTTTATAATTCTTCTTGAATAGTTATAGATTTTCTTTAAACATTTATAACACAAAAATAATTTTTAAATAATAAGGCGTGTTTGCTCAGCCCACTTTTTCCAAAAAAAAATCATAAACACAATTGTTACAATTAATCATGAATCTAATAATACAAAACACAATTATTAAAACACACTAATTCACAAATCACAATGCACAGTGATTAAAAGTTTTAATGTGGAGTTCCATGTTCCCTGTGCAGCAGGAGACGCCCCGACGTGGTGAACACCAGCTCGTTTGCTTCCTAGGACACCGCACTCCACCGCGCTCAGCTCAGAGGATCAATAATGGCAGTTAAAGCGCGGCCCCTTGTTGCGCAACAATTAACATACACTCGGAGCATGTGCAGTCACCTTTATTATTGTATTCTCCTTTATTTTTTAAAGCGGGTAATTTTAGTTTAAATATTGTGTGATATTCTTTTTTTAAAAATTATCAATTTCGAATTTTTATAAACCCTTCACAAACGTTAAAACAAGACTTTTTTTAAATATTTTTTAAAAAATAAGATTTGTCCGTCATTTAGAATTAAATGCATACCTAGCTAGTATTTTTTTGAAACTATTTAAGTTTTTTAAGGGGAAATACTTCAAGTTGTATAATCACAAAAAATTGATTTTAAGATTTTTCCATTCTCTTTAAGTATCCCTCTACAATTTAAAAAACGACTGAAATTGACGAAGCTTTAAGTTTTAAACTATAGTCCGCCCGTAGATATAAATCTACAACTACAGATGAACCTTGATAAGCAAGTCTTGAGTGAGAGTAATTGTCAGATTTCGTAATTTTTATCCTCTTCTTGTTTTTTTTTTTTTTTTTTTTTTCGTCAGAACCTCTATAACTGAGACGGTTTCATTCCATACTTCTGTAATTTTACAACGTTATGGGATAATGTCTGAACTTGTAACAAAAACAAAGAAAGATCGAATCGTTTTTCTCGTCTGAGTCCCTATCACTGAGACTGTCTTCATCTACACTTCTATAAGTGCTATAAAATCTAGTCTGAATTTATAACATAAACGTGTTGGCGCGTATTGTACTTACTTCAATTCCCTCACTAATGGTAATTCTTTAGATAGTTTAGAACTTTATAAAATACCTCTGTAAAAGAAACTGCTCCTATACATTTATAAACGAGAAAGAAATTTCTTTCTTGAGCTTTCATTTATCCGGTTTCGACTATATGTGATAGCTTATTCGTAAGGTTTTTAAGGTTTTTTGTTTATTATAAAAAAGTCGCTAGAATGAAAAACCCTTCATTCATATAGAGAACGAGCATAAAAAAATTTTGAAAAGTATTTTATGTATTATAATAGTCTCCGAAATATCTTGCTCATCAACCCCTGTTTAATACTTACTCCCTTAATCGCATTATGAATTGTTTTTTATAGTTTAAAAAATTAACTACCTAAAATATATTTTTGGAAATTTGTATTACTTTTTTAAATATCCTAGAAAAACTTTATTATTTTCAATTATAGTTATTTACAAGTAATGTTATAATTAATCTTTCAACAAACCATATGGGAAAATTTTTTTGTCTCAAAATGCCGGACTTTTTGCTGCCAGTGATAAGTACAATAGATAAGGTTACAAAAAAAGAAAAAAAATCAAAGATCCCAAACATAAAAAAAGTGAACCCTAGGAATTTACAAAATATAAATTATACTACATAAACTATATTGATAAAATTGAACATTATTTAGAATTATACTGTATTGTCACAGATGGCGGCACCTGTACCAGCGAATATATACATATGACAGCATTTTGAGCCGCCATATTGCAAGACGAGTTAACTCGTCTTAATCATTTAAAGTGTTAATATTCATATACTTACTGTTTTAGATATTACTCGTTCTTTTATAATCCTAGAAAGAAGGATAATATCGAGCCATTACCGCTGTCTTAGTATAACCGACAAATATATCAAAATTTAGGTTTTTTTTTTCTTAAAAATATTTTTACACAAAAATGTGCTATTAAATTGAAACTTAACATAGAAGCGGTATCAGAAAAACGATTCTGTCATATGAAGGTTTTAATTTGGGAGTAAAAATCACAGTACAAATTATATTTACACCTTAATTTTGTATGTAACTAGCTTTTACCCTCAGTTCTGCTCGCATGGTACTTGAAATTATTACATCAAATTAAATAATGGTATTGAATCATGTTTAGAGAAGAGTGCCAGCCCATATACGTATATTTTAGCTTCATTATTATCAAAGAAAAATTTTAAAAAAGAAACGCTCAGAAAATTTTTAATAGTCAGCTGTCCTAATTTTATTTTAAATACGTTTTCTGTCGCAAATGAGATATTTTCCCGTCGTAAAAAGTAGCCTATATACTTCGACGTTTCCCTAACTATCACTATGCAGTGCTTCAAATCGACTGGTTAAATTGTTGAGGCATGAAAACGAGACAAACAAACAAATTTACTTCCACAATTAAAATGTTAGTTAAAATTTATTTTTAGTATTTTTGTACCTCGCTAAATGTAAATTTTATACAGGCTAACAATTTTATTTCTCAAATAATTTATTCCCCTTATAACATACTTCCATCTTTAGAATGATCTCCAGAAAAGGGAAATATCAATAAACCCTCAAATTTTATCCTTGATACCCCTTACCTTTACCACTAGATTACAGAAACACTTTTTTTCGATCAAATAATATCTAAGCTGTTACAGACATATTACCATAAATTAAAAAACCGCAATAGATGACATCAGTCTTATGTATAGGTGTACACTCGAAACATTTTATATTGCCGGATAAGTTAACTCGTTTTAACCCATTAGAGCGCGCCTCTATTTCTACTATTTAAAATTTTGAATGTTGTTAATGTTTTACCCATGGTATTATGTGTAATATCATAACTTGTAATGGGTTAATTAACTGAGGAGTTAAAAAAAGGAAGGATAAATTAAAATTACAACACTGATTTATTTTTTTTTAAAACTATTTAATTAAAAAAAATGTCATTAAATAATAACAAAATATTATTTCACTGGCCAAAAATAAAAGAGCTGCTTATTTCCATTGCTTCATTTACAATTTACTTTTATTTGCCTTTATGAACGCAATAGTAAAAATTTACAATAAATTTGATATTAATATTAAAATTGCGTTTATAGAATTAAAAGTAGGATGAAATATACCATTTCTGGTGTCTATTTTATTACTAACTTCAATTCATACAACGATAACTTCAAAATAAAATTTTTAAAACTAGAACTTAAAAAAAAAATTAAAGCTAAAAATTGCTGTGATTTAATTTTAACTGATTTCAATTCACTAAAAAAATGTACAATTCAATATACAACTCATTTTTAGCATGATTGAAAGTACTATATACATGGTAACTTAAAAAGGTAAAAATAAAAAAAAAATTTAAGTCTAAAAATTTAATTTCATTTCTTATATCATAGACATGGCAATACGCTTTAAAAACAAAGTATGGTATTTACTTCACCAATATAAACCCATAATTCAAGTGAAACTTTTATAATAGACGAAGTTAGCCATTAATAGTTTAAGAGTATTCGCTAAAAGCTTTGCTTAGAAGAGACACAAAATTTGACTACAGAGCCGTGTTTGATTCGTAGTATAAAAAATTATTGCGCATGTGCACTATTAAACCGCGCACACACATACTAACAAAAATTCAAATTATTTGACGTCTACAACCATATTTGGAAGCTTATAGACGTTACATATTTAAATTTTTGCTAATATGTTCGCGCGATTTTAGTAATGCACATGCGTAAATACCCGAGAATTTTTTATACCACGAATCGAACACGACCCAGTACTTCATGGTGGACGAATTTATGAACATTTTAAAGAAAATGTACATTTTTAAATACTGTGCTTGACAGTTTCAAAGGTACTATTATTTGAGATAGGTGGCTCTAGTTCCGATTCACAGCGAATATGTTATTTTTTTGCAATTTTGATTAGTTTGATTCCCAATACTACACTTTGAATTCTGTTTGAAAATTTTTCTGACTTACTACTTTCGCTACAAAAGTTTCACTCCAATAATCGAAGCTGTATCAATTTGAAAGAAGATTTACCACGAAAACTAATATGGCTTGATGTACCCTTAACTAAGACGTTGCACGTAGCCCCATGGAAACTTTGAAGGATAATAATAACTTTCACCACATGTGAATGACTTATAATGTCTTCAAACCACGATAAACATATACTGTGTGAGTTTTTCGAGAGTTGCCATTTTTATTACAGTCAAACCGTTGATTTAATCGAAAAATTCTTCAAATAAGAGTTGTAGATATCGACGGGGGCAACCGATTGATATAGTCAGGAGCTTTATAGCTCTTATGGTTTTCGAGCTATGATACAAACTTATAGATTTTTAAATGGGACTATATATTAATTTTTCGTTAAAATTGATCTAATGTATTAATTAACAACATAAATGAGCAAAAAATTTTTTTTTACCCAAGTTTAATTTTGTAATTTTTCTTTAATTTATCAGTTAGGCGGTAAAAATATGCATATGTACTTGAGGGTACTTCAACCGATAGTGTTTTTCTTGGTTACGTTTCCATTATATCCAAGAAAGGAACCTTTTCAAGGACCATTTCTATCATAAAAATTTGGTTGTAATAGAAATGGCAACTCTCAAAAAACTCACATGGTATAAGATGAACCAGCATTATAGCTTATCCGAATTTACCAAATGGTTTAGAGCAGTGGTTCTCAAACTTTTTGGTTCGCGACGCCCCCTTTGAACTAAAAAATTTAAAAAGACCCTTGAGATATGTAAAAACCGGTAGGAAATGTGTAGAAAATGGTTATGTAATGTACAATCAATTGTTTCTGCAATCCCCACTTTGAGAATCACTGAGGATCAAGACCTTAACAAGATTTGACAGAGCACATATTTTGTAATGAATGATCCATAAATATGCAGCTCATACGAGATTAAGTTGCTAATTAATTTTTCCAATTATATCTGGCATATTTAACATAATTATATAAATCTACCATGTCGTAAAAATATAATTTTTTCTTTGAATTAACTACACATGTTCAATTTTTTTTGTATTGAGCATTTCAATATAATTGGAAATAGTATTTAGAAAATGTTATAATTTATATACAGGGTGTTTCAAGCAACTAAAAACATAAATTTTAACATGAGAAAAATTAGTTGTGATTAAAGTGCTTCCCGTTTTGTTTACATAAAATAAAATGATACTGCAACAAAATGTTTTAACGATGTCGGACTTTTTACTGCCAGTGGTAAGAGATAAGGTTACAAAAAAAGAAAAAGAAAAAAAAAATTAAAGATCCCAACATCAAAAAAGTGAATTTACAAAATATAAATTATACCCAACTATGTTGATAAAATTGAACATTATTTAGAATTATACCGTATTTCGGAAAATCTGTCACAGATGGCGGCACCTGTACCAGTGAATATATACATATCACAGCATTTTTAGCCGACATACTGCAGGATGATTTAACTCGTCTTAATCATTTAAAGAAAGGGTTAAAATAATAACAGCAAATTTAATGATAATTTGCAAATAAATAATATTAAATTAATATTATTAAACTTCACTATTATATAATATTTATAATATTTAACAAAATATTATATAATGCAGATAATATGTATTTAGCAAAAATTTTTACATTTATTGTAATTATACTTTTGTTTTCAAAAAATATCATTTTAAAATTAAATACTAAGGGTTATGGATGATAGAGGTAAGGAGAACCGTCTCATACGGGTCGATAGTTGAAAAGGTGTCCAGCTGAAGCAGTAAATCACAGTTCAAAAACTCTCCAGAATAGCGCTAGAGTAGCTAGAGAGTATGAAATGAACTTTGCAATTATTGACGGAGTGAAGTGTGCTGTTTAATATTTGTGATGACTAGAGTAGTTGATAAAATTGCAGTATTTAAAACCTCAACTACTTACGTCGTCCAAAATAATTTAGTAAATATAACCTACAAAAAATCTTTAAAATTTAGCTACAGTAGCGTCACCTTTATTTAACGCCTTTCTACGGACACTTTTTGATAGCCAGAGACCTCCTTACCATACTATGGGTACTATATAAAAATCATACCTATAAAAAAAATATGCGTTCTTCAATCCCAATAATTTTTTTCCATGTTAAAATTTATATGTTCTTACTTCTCTGAAACAGACTATGTTACGGCAATATTGTCAAAAATATTTTATTATAATAACTCAAATCAATAAATTTTAAAAAAAAGCTAATTACTGTCAGTTGCTGAATGAACTTGGGACAAACCAATTCTCAACTGACGTAGTGTCTAGCAGATTAGTAATATTGAACTTTACTTATTATAAACAATATTACCAATTGAAAATAATTCGATTCTTTGCAATTTGATTAGAGTTACTGCAACGTTTTTGACAGTATGACTGTAATATATATAAGAATAGTACTTTATTTAACAAGGCGGACGGTAAAACTATTTTCCCGCCGTGTTAAAATACATTATTTTTTCCCGAATCCAAAAAAAAAAATATTGTTTCTGTGACGGAGTAAAATATTTTCTTTTAATCTTACTGAAAAGAATAAAACATATACATTTATTTTCATACTTTTTGCGTTTTTATTTTTCAACAAGTTTTACTGTAATATACAATAAAAATGATCGTAAAATTATGTACAAATATATACGTGTAACATAACTCGCCAACTGTAACATGGTCGTTAAGTTTGGTGAGCTGTAATTATGACATTTATTTGACTAGTTTGTATAAGTCACCTACCTCAAGTGTGACATAAAGATCACTACGTACGAACTAAAAAACTGGCGCAGTCGGTAGGATCTATATGATTCAGTTTCTGTTTTTAAAAAAATACATAATATTAATTTAGAAATTTTAGAAAAAAATTCAAGTTCAGCTTTATAACTAGTCAAATAAACGGTTGAATCTTAATGGACACATTTATTTCTTAATATAAGAAACAATCGTTTAAAAATTACTAATCAGGATATACTAACTAAATTACTAGAAACAAATTTTGTACCCAATATAATTAGGAATCATTGTTTACATATTAATGTTCTAAAATTTTTGTAAATTTTCAAATAATTTAAGCTACCATGTACAAACTAATTGAGTGGGTTATTTCTTTAATAACAAAATAAATATTATAAATTAAGTTAAAAACACGATTTTTAAAACTGATTGATTTGTAATAAATTTTAAACAAAATAACAAAAACAAAATATTAGACGCATTAAGGTCTCCTCACAATGACATAAAACGTAAGGAGTGTTACCATCTAGTGACTTTGGTTGAAACTTTGTGTAGTTTTCTAACCTAATCACTTATAACAGTTTGGCAACATTATTACCATTTGGTGTCAGACTGAAATCATGCTATGCAAATAAAACCATAGTAACATCCACACACAATATTTTTCATATATGTCACATCGAGGCGCAACTATCGGTGCCAGTGCTCCCGTTTATAATTCATGCTCACTCTTTATATATCCAAAAATCACTATTGTAAATGATTAAATTAGAAAGTTACAGTGTGACTAGACGGAAATACTCGTTACCTCTTAAGTCATTCATTGTGAGAAACGTCTTACAACAACTTGATTTCCAAACTGCATTAACTAGATATTCAAATCCTTTTCTTTCATCCCAATTAATTTTTAAAACGAATTTTTTTTCTCTAAACTGAAATTGAACTTTTATTGTATTTTGCTATTATTTTTATATGATAACCGTTTACACATATTCAGTAACGATATTACCCATAATGCAGTTGATCTTATTTGATTAATGAATGATGACGTATATACATTCCCATTTCTTTATAAGTCCGCCTACGGGCTTGTAGGAGAATATAATTCTAAGAATTTCTGTACCCCCACTTGTGCTTAGTAGTTGACCGCCGTAACTCACACTTCCCCTACTTTTCAAGCGTGTGAGTGTGCACTTATTTATAAAGTTTAAACAATACTGTCGACACATATTTTCTTTAAAATTTTTTTTAAAATCTTTTGTAGAAATTGTAAATAATATTGTTAGTCAAACAAAGTTTGTAATAGAATCCGTGCAATGAACGAACAAAACTTGTTTTGGTCAACTACACATGTATTATGTAAACACGGACCTATAAAAAAAATTATTTTAGTGAATAAAAAGATTCTGACAGGATGATTTATGAGTTGCACTAATCGTACGCTTTACCCTAGGTCATTATCATTACATCAATAGCAATGTTCCACAGAGCACCGATCTTATAACGAAAGACTTGAATGAATTTTTGTCGGTCATGGAGGGGGAATGTTTACAATAGAAATATAAATCGGCGGACTCATAACGAGTGGACTTATAACGAAAGTCTACTGTATATATATTTCCCGGAATAAATAATTCAGCAATAAATCTATAGATTTAACTACTGCGCCTATTTTTTAAAATGCTATCAATTCGCTTATGTCAAACAAATTTCATGGTTCATAATGTCTGTAGCTATAATATAAATTTTGGGCATCGGAAACCGTAATTTTTTTCAAATTACACTCATTAAAAACAGTAATATACCATAAATTAAAAAAAAATACTAATAATTTAAAGAAATTGAAGCAAGAAAATTTATATAATACCACTGATTTGTTAGAAATATCCCTGTTGTATAATCTGACGTAAAATGTGGTTTGGTCAAGTTACCGTTAGAAGACAAAGTCAGATAGTTTGACGGTAACGATTTGAATATCTAGCAATGCAAATCAATTAAAAACATATATAATTTTGTAAAAATTTTTTGAACAGGACAAAAACTTACAATTATTTAATTTCGAATAATATACAATAAAAATGGCTAAAATATTTATAATTTAACTATACGCAAAAATGTGATGTATTCAAAAACGATGAAGTTAGTAAAATATTCAACTTTAACTTTTTTGGACATTTAATTGAGCTTTGTTTAATGAAATGTGATTTTTTTATTTCAAAAATCAGTTTATCCGTGTATCAACTAATTTTAAAAATCCTCCCAAGTGAGTGTTGAATATGCATTAAGCCCCGGGTTCCATAAACCGTAACTATGTTTTCATAATTTTTTTTTTTTTGATATAGGAAATTTCACAATGGGCATATTTATGTGATAACGCGGCTTGCAAGTGACTTTATTTCCGCCTACACTGACATTTGTTAGTGCCACTTTAAAGCATCAAATTATTGATAATAGAGTTTATTAAAAAAAAAAAAAAAAAAAAAAAAACAGTTTTATAAAACCAAAGAAAAGGAATATTATGACTGCCATAAACAGTCTTAAATAAAGAAGCATTATGGCATTCGTGATATTCCTTTTCATTGGCTTTATAAAACTATTTTTTTTTCATAAATTATATTATCAGTACGTTGCTTTAAAACATCACTAACGTCCAATATTTATAAACTTGTTTCTTCAAATTATCAACCCAAGTTAATTACCAAGAGTTACCATATCTATTTTTAATATTTTTTTTTTTTTTTTGGGGGGGGGGGGCGATTTCCGATTTAAAAGTTAGTGAGATGGAGACACATTGTACGCCACTCTGAAGCTCAATATTTTGCAAACGAGCTTTTACAGGAACTTACAGGAACTTCAACCGTCAATAGGGCACATGAAGAAAATTATTCATACGAATTTTTCAGTACCATGAAACATCATATCTTTTTACATTCTGGAAAATTCTGGACAAACTGATTTTTGAAATTAAACGCCACAAATAGATATAATTAGAGTGTGGACATTGGTTCGCACAAACGGAGTGACTAATTTTGTTATAGTAAGTTCTAGCACACACTATGTCGTCAAAAGTATGGGGACACCTTGATTCAGGGGGGTGCCCACACGTTTGACGCAATACTGTACTTACCCGGGGTTTACACGCGTCAGTAGCACTGACACTGACACAAGCACAGACACGTGTAAACACCTACTGTCACGTCATTTTTACTGATTGGTCAGTACTGACTAACCAACAATCTTGTCAATACTGACAAGTCAGTAGCTGTTATTTTATTAAAACAAAATGGCGGAAAATGACGAAAAGTGTTAAGATTGCTTACTGAACATAATTGTTGTGACCAAAAAGATAGGTTATGTTATATTCATGTGAAAAAGAACAAATTGTATTAATTCTTGTTAATTTTGAGTTATATAAATAAAACTCTTTTTTTTAATATATATGTATATTTTTGTTGCAGCTTTTAAAAATGTCTCGAGATACAGAAATAAAGTCTGTGTTACTTTCAAAAATTTTAGAAAACCCGAAAATAAAAAATTAATTATATTTAAAAAAAATTATTTTTGTGAATAAATAAATTTATATCAATATCTTAATATTTCTTTTTACTAAAATAACAACTTTATTCTTCAACAATAGTGCAATTAAAGAATTTTATTTGGATATCTCCTGTCAGTAATCACAAGACAAATGAACTGGCCGGTCAGTTGATCGAATGCAAACGACTCTAGTCAGTAATTTAATAGCTCAAGGTCAACCACTGATAGCTTGTAGAACTGACGCGTGTAACCGCCGGGTTAATGTTGTGGTACACTGCCGTGTCAAAAGTGTGGGCACCCCATACTTTTGACGACGTAATGTGTGCTAGAACCCACTATAAAAAAAAAAATTGGTCACTCCTTAGAAACGTGTTTGTGTGGACCGATGTCCTCACTCTAGATATAATTATTGCAAATAAAAATAAATTGTAAAAATATATCGGTTTTGGCAAAGATACACTGACATGACGTAACGTTTTAAAATTTCAATTAATTAGTTAAAAATTACCTATCAGCGTTTGTAATCACATTAGTTGTATTATTTGTTGTATTTATTTGAGTGGGCGATGGCGAATCAACATCAAAATCTAACACTAAAAGTTTCGTTTCCTCAGTCCCATTGCGACTACCAACCGCGCACACGAGTTTCGTATCGTTAGCACGTATACGCCAAACAACGCCCCCACTACCGCCACTATTTAATGCCACTAAATTTCGAATAAATGCACCAGTACGAACATCCCATAATTTTACCGTACCATCATCCGAGGAGGTTATGACGAAACGGCTATTGAACTGAAGGCAAGTAACAGCTGACTGATGTTTATTGGCACCTGTGTGGAAAAAAAATATAAATGGTTATTCTTTGGTGTTGTAAGTAAATGTATTTAAGATATTATTATTAAAAATTATCAGAAAAAAAGGTATTTTCACAACAATTTGTTGTTCAAATAATACATGCAAAGTTATAAACATCATTTACACTTGTTTTATTTCCACTCTGTATAAAATACGTAATATGAAATAAGATGTGGGGAAACTCGCAATCCGATTGAAAGTTCCTGTAGAATATAAAACTCATTACCATGGAATGTAAAAAAAACGCCGGCTGAATCGGGAGAAAACTAATAATTTATTTCCATTATTGTAGTTAATAATACATAGTTTATAAATTTATAATTTGAAGACGGTTGTATTTGAGTTTATCGTAAGCTACTATTAATAAATAGTAATAAATTAATGTTCAAACTGGTAAAATTATTAAAAAAATTACTTAGTGTGAAAGTTTTTTCGAAATTTAGTTAAGGTAGTTACCTCGACATTCAACTTTTCGACAGAATAGTTTCAAATTTTAATTAGTTAAGTATAAAGAAGAATGCTATATCTGATTGTCCTTGTAATTTGGGAAAGATTGATTGCTTCTGAGTTAAGATAATTAGGGTTAAAGTTTGTATCTACTCCATGTATTAGATCTGAAAATTCTGACTACGTACCCTTATTTTGTATTTAACAATATAATGACTCAATAGAATTCAATAAAAAAACTATGGAAACATAGATTAATAAGTCCTGAATGTAAAGAAAAAATTGAATTATTTGTTGATCGTTTTGAATTGAAGATATCATCAGAAAAATTATAGTATTTTAATAAGAATTTAACATTGACACCAGTTTCAAGCAATTGAACCAAAGCAATTTGACAACGCTGTATAACACTATACAATTCGCATACAGCAGTGCGAATTTCAAAATTTCAATTACAAATCAGTGTATTAATAAATAATTTATTTCATATTATCTTTTAAAAAAGATATCAATAAAAAATATTAAATACCGTTAATTTGTAACTTAATTAAGATTATAAATGATAAATTGATTATTGTTATAGTACTTAAATAACTGGTTTCTTAGTATTTAATTGCAAATAGTATTTACAGATGTCACATAGAGTACCATAATGTATTGAAAATTATATAATTATGTATTAAAACATGATGCCAAAGTATTTATCATAAAAAACTTTGATGGTATAAGTGTGTATGCACAGACTGTGTTTGAATGTATGAATACACGTTCGTATGAAAAGTAGTACGTATCAACATTTATCCATTAATACAGACAATAATGACATAAAGTAAGTTTGGTTTGCAATTTTTTCTACTAGCATGTCACATAGTAACTACCTTAAATTGTGTTTACATTCAAAAGGACAATATATTTCATGCCTTAGTTCCTCTATTTATTAAAAATATCGAAAATTATGTTAATTTTTATCAATATTCAATGTAAGTAGTATTTATCTAAATTAATAATCTGTTAAATTGAAGATAATTGGTGGGACTAGAACGGCAGTAGGCTAGGGGGGATAGTACGCCTATCAGGTCAATAGGGATGCGTAGGGAGCTAATAGTTACGAATGAAGGGTGAATAGAATTTAACGTACCAGGGCTGACTAAAGTTTTAAAAATAAATCAAATTCAAAATATATACGTATATATTTTTTGAATTTACTTCATGTTTCTCTTTAATACAGTCGTCCCTCAATTTATTGACAATTTAAGTTATTGACGATGATCGTCCTTAAGTTATAGATAAACCATATGTATGTACCCAAGGTCATACGTACTGTGTCGTAGTGTGGCAATGCGTACATACAGATGGTTTGTCTATAACTTGAGGTAAACTACGATCATTGTCAATAAGTTAAATTGTCAATAAGTTGAGGGACGACGGTACTTCTATTTTTTATTATTTTTATTTAGATTCAATTTCCCTTTCAAAAACACTGATATTTTTTATTTACGTTATTAAAATTTTAAAAAAAAATTTGCTGATTATCTTGGCAAGTAATTTTTTATATTCGTAAAAAGAATATTAAAAATTTATCAACTAAAAAGCAAAAAGAAAATTTGACAGTTTTGTAAAAATTACCTATTAACTCCTAAAAATGAAAAAAATTAGACTTCAAAAATGGCAAAAATAAAGAATAAGCTACAGGAACTAAAATTAGTCTGTTCTGTATTTACGACACATGATTTAGAATAACAAGTTCCCATGGAATATAAAATTCATTATAGATATAAAATAATTACCTGAAAGAGTTTGTAAACACTGTCCTGTGACAATATCCCAAACTTTAACAGTAGAATCTGCATTTCCGCTAACAAGAATATTATTTCTTAATTCCATTCCGGAAGTTAACGACTGATGGCCCATTAATGTATGCCTACACGCACCAGTTTCCACTTCCCAAACGCGAATACTTGTATCCAACGATCCACTTACAACATGGACACCGTCAAACTAAAATTTAAAAATATTCTTTTATGCTCAGTATTTACAATTATCTATAAATCATAGAACACTAGAAGCAAACTAATATCAAAAAAGTGTAGCTCGCTTGGAGTCATTTATTGGTCTGTCACAGCTTAAGGCATTTAGTCAGTCGGTGTCGGTCACCGAATCCACTACGATTGTTATGTATTGTAAGACCATTGTTACTTGACTTGCACGTTGCTATAATAAGTGTCCGATAATACGTGTTTTGTAGTTGCAGGGTGGCGACTGAAAACCAATTTCAAAATGGCTCACCAATGGCAAAAAATACAACTAAAGAACAAAAAAAAAGGTCGTCGACTATCAGTCGACGCTCTCGCCGGGGCGAAAACTGAAAAAATCCCTGACGACTGAAATTCCCTGACTTTTTCAAGTTTTCCAGGTCGATCGCCACTCTAAGTTGTGTGTGTGAGTACTCACACAGAAGCAAACATCAAACCTACACCACTACAAACGGTGTGTACCTACACAACATAGTGATGCGAAGTGGAGGGAATTTTACGTCACGTTTCTGCTACAGTCGGAATACTATCATATAGTAGTTTAGCCCCTTGCTATAAATATACTAGTAATGCCATCTAGTGCATAACAGCAAACTAACGTTCGATCGGTAAATCGACTAATAACCATTTTATTTTCAAGATTAATTAATTAGTTTTAATTGTTCTTCATAGTAGTTATTGGGAATTAATATTTTTTGAAAAGTAATTTTTAAACGGACTATCTTACTTGTAACGAGTAAACCCGATTGGTATGTCCTTGCAGCGTATGGAGACACTCCTCGCGCTCTGGATTCCACACTTTAACCATGTAATCGTAGGCACCGCTGACGACCAATCGACCATCGTACTGGACACAACGTACTGCGGCTAGATGGCCAACAAGGACGTGGAGGCATTCTCCAGACACAACATCCCACATTCGTAATGTGGCATCTCTAGATCCACTGACCACTCTATAAAATTTAAACAAACATTAAAACACGAACTTTTAAAAATTACGTGTCGTATTTTTTTGCTTTGACTGTCAGAGAGAAGATTAGACATTCATCAAAATTGATCATCACTTGTAAAGTGTATCAACTCAACTAAAAGCACAGAGCACATCATTCAAATATTAAAACTAGTGCTAGGACGTAATTGTATTGTATATAATTCGAATTAGATTAAGGAGCATACATAAAATTTTTAATTAATCAACTGTTTAGTTACTTGAAAGATGGGAGATCTTATGGAGCTGCGCATACTATCAATTATTGTGAACTAAAGTGCGCATACATCCGACTAAACAGTCGATCTGTAACCGCGGTAACCGTTCAGTCTTATTTATGATTGGTTGAACCCGTTGAACCAAAGAAAATTAATCACGAGTAGGAATAAAAACGCATACGAACATTTTGAAAAACTCTACACAACTGATTGATAATATGTGCATCTCTAGTCCAAGCTCCGATAGCATAAAATCATACCAAATAAAACACCTCAAATTAAAAAAGCTAAATCGATAGTAACTAATGCCGACAATAGGAAATGCCCGCCAGACTTTTAAGTTTTTATTAAATTCTATTTTTAAACGGTATCAGTCGTACGAAACATCGGTAATGAGAGTAAGTATATAAGACAATTAGGTAAAATGCATAAAATCATTGGCATTTTTGCTACTGACATGATTGCATCTCAAGGTCTTTTTACTAGTTTGGAGCTTGGACTAATCCCAAACAACTAAAGCAACTAAGTAGTTTAGTTGGGTTGAAATCGTGAGACCCGTGAAATAACAATCGAATGTGTGCGACAGGCTTTATTTTTAGTACCTAATACGATTGCGTATATACCAAAGAATATGTTTCTCCCACTTTCATATTTTGTATAGGCGGAGTTTGGACTAACATTCAAGAATTCAATTTGGTAAATACCACTCATACAAATAGAGATTTGGTATACCAAAATTAAATATAATTTGAAAAATATTTTTATTTTGAATCTATTAGTTTTATTTTTTTGAAACGAAAAACAAATTAATTAAATGTATCTTTACTATCTTTGTCTATTAAATATGTATACGTCCTATATCTCACGCACTAGGCAAAAAATTATAGGTAATAGAGATGTCGATTCTCAAAAAAAAAGATCGATTTTTGGATCGATTTAAATCGAAATTAAAAAAAATCGATTCTGTGAAATCGAAATTTTGAAAAGTTTGATGGGGGGGGGGGGTTGATGGGGTTCATTCATAGAGCACTAGAGAGAAAATACATATTTCTATACTACTGGAACCTGTGTAACCACTTGAGATAGAAAATATGTTGTATACGTGCACGGTGTTTACTTTGCATTTTTGTGCGGTAAACTCTGTTATTGTGAGTGGTGATAACCGTCACGTGACCTTTGGTTGGCATACATGTGTGTGATACCACAACGCTACTTGTGCCGGTTCAACAATCAAATTTATTGTTGTTTGACTGACTTACACTGAGCGACGGGTACTGAGCAACTGACACTAAGCAGCCTAAGATGCACATACTTGCACATAAGTGATTGCAGAAAAGAGACAGTTATATTCGTTCTATTTGTTCTGTGGGTTCATTTTAACACATGTTTCTTTGTAGAATTACAATTAAAATGAAATTATTTTTGGAAAAAATCGGTTATCGATCTCTTACTTTTAATAATCGATTCAAATGAAAAAAGTCGAAAAAAGAATCGATTTTTAAAATCGACATCTCTAGTAGGATTTAAAATCGACATCTCTAGTAGGTAACAGTTGAGAAAAAATCTACAACTATAATTCATTCATTCATAATAGTAAATACAAAAATTCATTCATACTATATTCATTTGGATTATTTAAAAAATTGGATTATCGATTATTTTTAATTCGAATTATCCCATCGCTAAAACAAAAAGAAATGGTCCAAACTTTCTCAAGTTCCATATGAATTTCCTTTCCTTTCAAACAGAAAACTTTAACACCGAGGACAATAGGTATTGTGTAGAACACACAATATACGGGGGGGGGGTGAATAATCTGAAAATTGCTATCTATTTTGTTCATGAAATTTTGATACGGAATACTAAAAGTAGCTACTCTCAAATTATTCATCCTGTACAAAAAAGAAACAACACTAACCTGTTTTCATACAGATGCATACATCTCACCGTACTTGTATGTCCGTACAAGGTGTGTATACAGACTCCAGTCTCGGCATTCCAAACTTTCAGCGTGCGATCGGTACTTCCACTTATAATAATACTGCCGGCCATTTGTGAGCTCCATACACCACCAGTATGACCAACTAGCGTTCGTAAACACTAAAAGAAAAAAAATACCCCAATTAAAACAACAATTTACCGTGTTTATATACTGCGCATGTTCCACACACGCGCAATTTATTTTATAATAATAAAATGGCGTCAAATAAACTGTTGTACCAGTTTATAACTAGAGTACGAGGTTTAAATCCATCATTTAATGTTGTAATCAATGTACATGGAACTCTAGTAGCTCAAAAAAATATAAAAATAAATAAAATAAAGTAATCTGACATTCTTAAAAGGAATATCAAGATTACTTGGACGTTATCTAATTTTGTATTTCTGACTACCGGCTCAACATGTACTCAAACCTTTTACTAAGTAATCATAGGAAATTTAAAGGAAAAGTTCTAGAATATTCTATGCAAGATATACCAAAGATACCGAATAGTCAACTTCACCATTGGATTCGTTATCGAAAAAGAAGACAAACAGAGGAATTCGACAAAAATTCTAAAACGTTTTATCTGATAATCAGATGGAGTAATGAAAATCTGATTTCAGTGCTAAACGTTTCTTAAAGTCATATACAGTAGAACCTCTAATTACGGACATTGGACAAATTTTTTTATGACGGTGGCATACTATACTAAAACCAATGCATTCAGCACTCTCTTAAGCAGATCCTCTGTTAACCGGACACGGACACAATATTTTTTTATGAAGTCAAATTATTTTAGTACATTATTACCTCCATTAACCGGACGCGAATAAGTATAGTGCGTATGTATACCTATGTAGGTTAGGTATAATTGTTCATGTTTTAACTTGTTAACAATGATTCTAATGTGACGATGAAACGTTATATTTTTGTATAAGTACTTAAATCTATACATATATAATAAAACTGTAACGAGACCATTTCTGTACATGGAATATTTTTTGAAAATTGTACTGGTACTGTAAATAATTGTCGATGTAGATATCAAAACAGCGATTTTTAAAATTTTTTTGTGTCTGCCTGTTCACACATCACGCAAAAACTATTGGTCAGATTTTAATGAAATTTGGTGTGATGATAACTTATTATCTGGGTCAACATATAAGATACTTTTTAATCCGATAGTAAAAGTTGTCCGATACTAGTGAAGTATGAAGCAATGTGCAACATAATTTACAAAATCTTGAGGCGTTATTATTAATTATTTTTGTTTCAGATGCGAGTAGCTACTTTACGCCTTAGTAGTTACGAAACTTGGTTAAAAGCCTCAAGCTTTTATAAATAATGTTGCAGATTGCTTCAAACTTCACTCAAAAGTTATTTTATATATTTTAGTTCGTTTTTAAATAAAAGCTTGCTTTAAAAAACTTATTTTTTTTAATTAAATTAATTTTATATTTTTTAGTCTGATTACAAATAATTTATAAAGTCAAACATAACTATGGAAACTAAAAATTGTAATGTAAAATCATGGAACAATATTTGACAGTTCGAAATGTCAAAAATTTATATAAAACTAAAAACCAGCAATTCTAGTTTTGAGGGAATTTAGGATAAAACTTATTATACAATATTGCATTGTCATCCAAGTTATACACATACGCAAAATTTTGAACCTCCAGCTCAATTAGAAGTTGTCTAAATTTTGATTGCAAGATTTGATCTAAACCAACACACTAACATAGCAAATTAAATAAAAGCTTTTAAAAAATTAGTTATGAATACTACATTATTTAATGCTATTATTTACTCTGCCCCTGTTAAGCGGACACCCCTGTTAGCCGGACAAATTTTTGCGTGACACTGCTGTTCAGTTAACAGAGGTTCTACTGTAGTGAATAATACGGGATATTGTTGAAAAATGCCTATGAGACGAAACCTATTTTACAAGTGCGAACTACAAATCCCTAGCTTTACTATCAACTATTATTACGTAGAAGCTAAATAGTAGCACTCGATAGCTTTATATTTCTAAAATATTTATCATTTTTTCTTAATATAGCACTGGCTACTATATATAAAAGTAATGTTAATGCACTTTTTTGTCAGCCATTTTTCTGAAGCTCCACCTTTTGGACAGATCCCAATAGCCCTTTGAATGAAAAGTTATCGAAATATTACTGTTATTAAAATTAGAAACTTACCTTTCCAGTAACGGCAGACCACACTTTCAGCGTATTATCATCCGACCCGCTAACAATACGATTTCCACAAAATTGCAAACACGTGATCACGTGATCATCGTGGCCCTTCAATACCTTCGGTGGTCGAATTGGTTTCACGCGCCAATTCATTTCGATAGCATGCTGTCGCATGAATGCCGCCTTCCACGGCGACTGTACATGCTGCACGGTGTTATTCGATGGTGCGTTCAATTTCGGCGAACTATTTCGACCTTGACGTCGATTTGTGGTCGATTCGGTTTGCGGTAATTCATTGATTCCAGCCTGTCGACATTTTTCACGCCACAGTAAATTATCTTCAGCTAAAAAGCGCCACGATCTACATGTTTGCGCCGCGCGTAAAAGATCTTTCGGTTCTAGGAAGCTTAAAACGTTAAGTGCAAGTTCTCGAGGCAAAAGGGAAATGAAATCGCGCTGAAATTGCGGTTCGATTACTTGCATCATATGCCGCACTTGGGTCGGTTCACACCGTTCAATTAATTCATCTATTGCTAATAAGCGTTCCGCATTGGACCATCGCTGCAAAAAAATATTTTTGGGTTTAATTTTTGACTTGGTTCGAAACACGTAATTTTTTCGTTTGGGTTGAATCATCAGTGAAATAGGTGTTATCATTACTTAGTAGTTCAATAGCTAATACATGAACATGCAACATCATTTGAAACCAAAAATTTCATTAACAAACAAAAATAGTACTTTACTTTTTAAACTTTTTGCTTGCGTGAATTATACAAAAAAAAAAAATTGACATTTTGAAAACTTACCTCAAACTGGGAAAGCCATCCAGTCATTTCAGGTGGAGGATTGTCCTTTGTCGGTATCACACATCGATGCTTTTTTTCAGTATTAGATAAGGATATAGAGTTTGTGGTAGACATTTTTTCTGTAACCGAATCCATGTCATCGCCCACAGCAGTCTTATTCTCTGGGAAGAGTTTTTTACAAGGAAATGCATTTTGCGGTTCTAATTTACGTTTTCGCTGTATAAAAAAAAATATCAAGTATTATTTTTCAATATCATTTTTGAAAATTATGATGAATTTTATTCGTTTTGGGTTATCAGAAAAAATATGTATTTTCACAGCAATTTTTTGCTCAAATAATACATGCAAAATTATAAACATCATCTCAATTTTATTTGGTATATTATAACTTTTCCTAGATTTTGAGATAATTATTTTTATCTCAAAGTCTACCAGTATTAGAAAAGACAAATAATTAAATAAGCCATTTTCTCAAAATATCCACATCTACATGATTGAAATTTTAATTTAAAAATTGCTATGTAACCGCATGAGAAAATTGTTTAACACCAGGGCGGCGACACGGGTTATTCGGAACTACATCTCTATAGCTGGAATATTAATTTCTAAAAAATAAACAATATTCCTAGGTAACCGATTGGAAAATTTCGTTGCTGAAGTGGAATTAATAGAAGGTGATTTTTGGTTGGTTAAATTAATATCTCGATTATAGACATGTATTCCCAAATACCTGTGTCGCCGCCCTGGTGACAGATTGCTACATATTTGAGAAAATGGTCCATTGGTGAAGTAAATTTATTCATAGATGTCGGTATTAGTGATAGATATCATATAGTCGTATAATTTGTACGGAGTACTGAATCGAACATATTAACATATCTTTCCTAGAGATATCACAGGCATTAAATTGTGAAGTATGACTCCATTTTATTAAACCAAACTTGTAACCACTGAGACTTGTTTATAAATATTAGATAAACCATTAAATTAATGATTTGACCGCCATTAAAGTAATCACATCAGTCAATTTTTTTGCTTCAATTTCTTAATATATTTGTAATACACAAAATTCTCTCTAGTTGATTCTCTCCTCAAAGTATAATTTGTATAATTGCTAAAAAATCGAATAGTATATAATTCAAATTGCTGGTATTTAAGAATATGTTTCTCCCACTTTCATATTTCGTTTAGGTGGATTTGGGACTAACATTCAGGAATTTAAATTATTTATGTAGTTTCAATTGGCCATATCATATTAAGTACGTATGGTGTACATTTAAAAATTACACACAGAAAATGTAAAAGATGGGGTTTTGGGGAAAAAATGGAAAATTTACTTCCCTTAGAACGGGGTATTTTAAGGGAAGTAAAGTGTGATTTATTTGTTAATTTTTATCTATTAAATTAATTATTTAATAAAATGTAAATAATTCAAATATGTAATTTTTAACTTTTCAACACTAGTCTTATGAAATTTTTAATTATATTTCCATAGGAATGCTATAAATTACCACTGAAAGTTTCCTCATGTCTAATTTGGAAGTGGACAAATATACAGGCATCCCCCGAAGAACACGGTACTCGAAGAACACGGGTACCCTTCCCCCGAATTACACGGTTTCAAACAACACGATTTTTAAGTACATATTATATATTTGATATAAAGTTACATCAGTCCTCAATGTACACGAATATGTATATCACATGTGGATTCGATTTACACGAATAAAAATCGTGGTAACTGAATCTGTCATTATAAAAGAAAAATGCTGGAAATAAAAACCACTAAAATTGTTGAGAATTTTATAATAGAAATGACAAAGAATATGTAGAAATTTACATATTTAAATTTTGAAAATGTTATTTTCGACATCGGTAATTTTTGATAACGAAAAGTAGGTTTTGACAGTCTCAATATGTTCGAAATACCCATAACTTGTTTAGCTTAAGCCTTCAAAAATTTCGTTATTTTTTCGCGACGACGCACCGTTTACGAGATATTTACGATCAAAAGTTTACGTAGACGTAAACGGTGTGTCGTAGCGAAAAAATAACGAAATTTTTGAAGACTTAAGCGAAGCAGATTATAGGTATTCCGAACATATTGAGACTGTCAAAACCTACTTTTCATTATCGAAAATTATCGATACCACGCAACTTATCATCGATTGGTTATAACTGGTTTCTTTAGCCTCTGTTAGCTCCATTGATTTAGTCACCAATAGTATATTTTCGAAAAAATTAGTTTTCGATATTTTTCGTAACTTTACGAAAAGTATCGAAAACTAATTTTTTCGAAAATATTCTATTGGTAACCAAATCAGAGGGACTAATAGAGCTTAAATTAAACAATTATAACCAATTTATGATAAGTAGTCCGTTATCGATAATTTTCGATAACGAAAAGTAGGTTTTAACAGTCGCAATATGTTTGGAATACTCACAACTTGCAAATTAAACGGAATGTTTTTTTTTTTATATTTTTTTATTTTCACACTTGTAACAAAAAATGCCTATCTTTTGGTGGTTTCGAATTACACGGTTTCAAAGAACACGGAACCAATTAATCGTGTTCTTCGGGGGATTGCTGTACAGGATGTTTCAGGCAACTAGGAACATATAAATTTTAATATGGTACAATCTATCTGTATTATAGTTTGTGTAAAATTAGTGAACTGACTTTCTGTAAAGTCGATGATTTTTCAAGGACAAATAAAATTTATGATTTTTCTCGATTTTACAGGTATATGACAACTATGAATTTGCCTTTTAATTCGATATTAAAATAACATTTTTTTAAAAAAAATTTCTCTAAATTTAACTGGACTATAACGTGGTTTATTTTAAAATATTTGTTTATCAAATAATATTATCAAGATTTTATTATCGCAAACTATTCATTATCTGTGGTAATATATAAAACTTAGAAAAAGAATATCATAGATATCAAATGCAGAAGCGGATGGACTTTTATCTGTTTGCTAAACTGAAATTTGTATTCATAAACAAAGTCGTAACCTCACTGATTAAAGTATCACAAGGGGTTCCCAAAAGTAAATATTGTTACGGGACAGTGTTCATGTAGTTATAAATTTATCTGATTTACGCGTATTTACACGTCATTATAAAAATAATTAATAATACTAAATTATGATACAATGAATTTGTTTAAAAAAAAAAAGGAATATCGTTGTATCAATAGGGATGTCAAGAAAATTTGATTTACGAAAATTTAGGCGAATACGGATAGTAAAAGATGAAATGGATATCAAGATAATTTTTTGCATTGATCTTAAAAACTATTGATTTTTGATTAACAAGTGTCCTGACCAAATTTATTTCTTATAAAATTCTCTACAAGAAAGATTCAGTTATTTTTCCTCGTAAAATCATTCCTTTCGAATATATTTACGTTCAAATATACTTTATATCATTAGAAAATTTTTAAAATGTGAATATCTCCGAAATGTTTTTTCTTACGAAGAAGTTTCTTACACGATATAAAATAAATTTACCCTCCGCTTATAGGCCTGAAAGCCTGAAATCTAATTGGACGGATGGTTTTATTTGTAGTTAGGAAGCCCTAAAAAGTAAAATTGTAACCATAAAAAAAAGTACATACCCAACTACGACGGAATTCAACATTATCAACATCGGGGTCATTAGATGATTCCATTAACGCGTTCACATCATCATCCTCTTCTACTATCTCATCGGCGCCCAATTCGCCACCCAATCCACCATTCTCATCGAACTCTTCATTCTCTTCCTCGTGCTCTTCAGTCGCCATCTCTTCTTCCTCTTCAACCACCGGCTGCTCTTCAAATTCATCCTCCCACGAGTCATCACCTCCATCATACAGGTCAGTTTTTGAATCACTAAATAAATTACTTTTTAAAAACACTTGATTACGTTTCGATTGTACAAGTTCGCTTAAAATATTGTCCTCGTATAATGTACGATTTATTAACGATCTCTCCGGCGTTCTATTGTCCTGCAATATACGTTCTTGTGTTTCATTTATTGTATTATCTAAAAGCACATCGATTTCATCACGATTATTAACAACATCGTGTTCTGGTCCTAATAATTCGATTGGATCAAATGATCGTTGCACTATTTCACCACCACGTGATGGACCTGGTACTGGTTCGGCAGCTAAATCTAATGATACGGTATCAGTTGGACTAGGACTAGAACATTCATTTTGTTTTTCTATCAAATTTTCCGTTTCGGTAGTTGTTAATAATAATTCTGACGGTTTTTCATCACTTTTAACACTTAATTCGTTTGACGTTATATCATTATTTTCTGATATCGAACATAATTCTGCCATCCTAATGTAATTTTAACTGAAATATAAATTTTTACTGTAGAAAATAAACTCGAAAAGCACTCAAAACAACATGTTTAAAATTGAATAAAAAAAAAAACTGAGAAAAGTAAAATTAACAAATACCATAAAATAATTAAATGTGCTCATTAAAAACTAAAAAAATCTCTTTCTCAGTTATTAACATGTGATTTTCAACTTGGATTGAAACCGAACGTATTATTAATCACTATAATTAATTTTTTTTACTCTTTTTATTAAATTACATTTTATTTTTATTTGTGATGAGATTAAACTTTTGCAATAAGTCTTTGTTTTCAAAAATAATTTCAACATTTTAAATAAAACATGATAAAATTAAAATAGAACCAAATAAACAGCATTTAAAATGAAAATATTCAGTTAATAAAAAAATAAAATCAATTTTATTATTATTATTATAAATTTATTGATTAAAATACGATTTTATATTTATATTAGCATAAGAATTTACGTTCTTTAAATTTGTATGAGTGTCACTTTTAAAAAGTAAATTTTTATTGTAATATATGGATTATTATATATTTTTTCAGTTTTTAAATTGGGGGAGTTAAGTTTGAATTAAAAAAAAATTAATAAAAACTATTAAAAAATTAAAAAAATTTAAAATTGCTTACCAAATCAAAGATAATCATACAAAAGCAGCCATATTTTTAAGGGCTGTGTTTTGTATAAAACTGATGAAACTGATCTGTGTAATTGGCGTAATTGGCATAACTGAAAAGTTTTATCTACATATTAGCTGATATTAGCTACATATTCTCAATTTTATGTAAAAAGCATGTGCACTGGAATAGGACCGTGATTGGAATAAACTAGGTATATCATGTCTATGGTTAAATTGGCTTAACCCATTGTGTCCCGACAATAAAAGTCTACTTACATTCGAACGGTACTTAAATGTACCATCACATTTAAACTAAAATATATTTAATACGACAATATTCCTTTCTGACTTTATACTGGTGATACCGTTCAGTATCATTTTTATTTACATATAACTTATTATATTTAAGTTATGTACATTTATCTTGCCAAAAAGGGCTGTTTTTTTCTGAAGTACGTTGTAGTAGCTGAGTTTCCAAGTGGTAGTGATAGACTTCAGAATTATTTAAGTTGAAATATACTTGTATAATAAGATTTTCTTTAGTTTTATTCTATGGGAAAGTGTGTCCCGTACCTTATAAAATATCTTTTTTGTAAATTTTTAATAATTTTGTTGCTAGGTAGGTACTTCTAAGTACCATATGTAAAATTTTATTCTCTCTTCCGAATTTTCTTTATTTTTTGTAAATTATTTCTAATTAATACATATTAAGAATAATTTGATTAGTGATTGAAAAATGGCCTTCGAGAATACAAAAGTTTTACAATATAGTACTTATAAGTACCGTCAGCACACAACGGGTTAAGATAATCTATGGTTAAGGGTGGTCGTCCATTGAATACGGATATGTGCGAAATTTAATTCGAACGAATACGTATGAAACGGACGAACGATCCAAACAGCTGCGAAGCAATACATTCCTCGTCCATTGAAAACAATTCGTTAAAATTTATAATTTAAGAACATGCAAGAATAAAATTTTTTGAAAAATTTAATATGAAAAAGTTTTCCATATGTTTCAAATACTGAAACACACTAGACATGTGCAAATATTTCTTTAACATTTCACTTCAACATTTATAGTTAATAAATAGCATATAAATGATTATATTAAGAACTGAGGGCTCCAAGGAAGAAACTTGGTAACATTTTTTTCGATTTTCGATTTTTAATGACATGCTTTATAGAAAACATGATTTATAAAAAAAAACATGATAATTTAGGAAATATACAAAAAATATTCTAGTAGTAAGTATATTAGGAATTATAATCAAATTTTTTTCCGTGAGATTGTGAAATGTGTTGATCCTTAATGGGTTAATGGCTCTTTGGTACTAAAATTGAATAAGCTCGAAAAAGCGGCCATGAAATGTCAAAGTCAAAAATTCAAAATTCAAATTAAAGATAAGAAATATAAAATATTGAGGTTATTATATATAAATAAATATTTCTTGATAAAAAATCATAAAAATTTAAATTCTTATTTATATTTATTAATTATCATATTATTGTTCTAGTCTTATTTCAGAGACATTATGTAACAAATTTAGTTTACAAAATATTAAATTCATTTAATTTAAAGTAATAAAATATCTCAAATTTTTAAAGTAAAAAAAAAAAATGTTGGAATTCTCTGAGAATTATTAAAATTTTTTAATGACATTTTGAAAGAATAAAAATGGGAGAAATTTTCGTAAATTAATTTTCGAGATGGGAATTCCAGTATCATCGAAAATTCTTAAAGGATTAAGTAGACACAACCGTAATTTAGTTGATTTAGTGCGTTCACAAAAGTATTCGCTATGGTACGATCGGGAACAAATTATTAAAAAGAGTGTTGGTAGTTATTCTAGTTTAAGATGTTTTTATACGACAAATACACATTCTCAAGCGTTAGCAAAGTTATCACCACAAGAGGTAATCATAAATATCTTTTAAGAAACACTTGTAGGGTAAACGGGGTAAATTAATTATCTTGACTATGTATTTAAGGTGACTTCAATACTGAGAGCAAATGAATACACACACGACTTTAATGAAGTAAGTTCAGTTAAGTCATATGACTCAAATCAATTAGCATCAAACAATCCAATTGAGGACACTCGTGCCGAAGCACAGTGTCTGTTGACCGAAGGTGAGGGGGCAACGACGTCTTTAGGTTTGTGTAAATGTTTAGTTACCTTTAGATATGTTATTAATTTTTATTTATTTATTTAAGTTTTATAGGTTTAAAATTTCGAAACTGGTTAAAAAATTTTATTATTTTTTAATTTAAAGGTTATAGAATTTTTTATTACAGTAGAATTTCTATAAATTGAAAAGATTGCGTACGCGCCTCTGTTGGGAAAATTGGAAAGTTCCTTTGAACGCACATTTACGTATGCGCTCAATTGGCGATAAAAATACATATTAGGTACACATACGTTTTTAGTGGTGGAAATACTTCCAATTAAATAAATAATATGTATTTAAAAGTATTTAAATCACTGAGTACTGAAAATCGAACATATTAACATATGTTTCTTAGAGATACCACAGGCATTAAATTATAAAGTATGACTCCATTTTATTAAACCCAACTTGTAACCACGGAGACTTGTTTATAAATATTAGATAAACCACTGAGTACTGAATCGAACATATTAATATATGTTTCCTAGAGATGCCACAGGCATTAAATTGTGTAGCATGACTCCATTTTATTAAACCCAACTTGTAACCACGGAGACTTGTTTATAAATATTAGATAAACTATGGAGTGTAGAATATAAGGAGGACTATCTTGTACAGAAAACAATAGAAAAATAGTTCAAAAAGTGTCCCGTAACAGTTCAGAAACTCGCCAGAATAGCGCTAGAGTAGCAAAAGAGTATGAAATGAACTTTGTAGTTGTCGACGGAGTGAAGTGTGTTGTTTAATGACCTACAAAAAACTCGCTGTGAAATACTTTGAAAGTGATTCATAACTACATGAACTTTTAATGTCTGTTAGTGATTTTTTTGTGTTGAATTTTATAAAAATTTTTAGAATAATAAAACAATTATATGTAACAATTATAATACAAAAACAATAATTACATAACAAGGCGGATGTTTTTCTTTCCTTGTTTACTTCTCTAAATTTACCGTTTTGCTACAGTAGCGCCGCCACTATTTACGCCTTTCTATGGACACTTTTTGACACAGAGATGGTGCTCCTGATATCTACCCTCCATAAGATAAACCATCAAATTAATAGTTTGACCGCCATTAAAGTAATCACATCAGTCAATTTTTTTGCTTCAATTTCTTAATGTATTTGTAATACACAGCATTCTCTCTAGTCGATTCTCCCCTCAATGAGATAAACCATTAAATTAATGGTTTGACTGCCATTAAGGTAATCACATCAGTCAATTTTTTTGCTTCAATTTCTTAATGTATTCGTAATATACAGCATTCTCTCTAATGATTTAAATGGACCCTCAAAAGACAGTTTCTAATTTTACCACCAGAGGTACATACGTAATCTTTTCGTTGTCAGTATTTTAAAGTAACCCTGACGGCAAGTGGTAATGAAGGTAAAATACAAATTTTGCTCGTAATCTTCGTAATTAATATTGTTTGAACTATCCTATGTATTTTATTTCTTAACAAAGTATACTTCCAGTAGTAAAGATTCGTTTATACGTATAATTACTTTCATGACTTTCATATTTGAAATTATAAATACAATTGCGTCTCGCATTAAAGAGAGTATGTAATTGATTGATTATCGAAATGGAGTGACACTCGAACAAGCGGTTTGGTGGTCTAATCGGGAAGGCTCTTGGCTAGCAACCAAAAGATCAAGGTTCGAGTCCCAGCCGATCCAGTTTGATAATTTTTCAATCACTATGTGAATTTTAATTACTTCCATGACTTTCATTGTGAGCCAAGAAAAATTATAATACCCAAATCGGTCGTATATTCTCCAGAATTTATGAGTTTTGAGGGATGTCAACAGATGTTAAGAGGTGGTCACCTTTTTTTAAAGGCTTCATAATGTGTTCTTTGACATTGTAAAAATGTTTTTAAACTAGTAAAAAAAGTTTATTGAAACTTCTACATTTGAAATAAAAACTAAGACAAAACTTGGAAATCCAAGATAAATTTTATTTTTTCTTCATGTCTTAATCGCACATGGCCATCCCTTTGGTGTCCAGTCTAAAAAAAATTTTGATACGAATAAACGAATTTTTATCGTTTTAGTTCAGAAATTTCCTCCTCCCCCTTAAAAAATCTATTTTATTTCTCTAATTGGTTTCTTTAGAATTTTGGTTTTTGGTAGAAAATGCACGTATACCCATTTAAAGTCTGGATTTTAGAAATTTAAATGCGTTGATTTTCATTTTTAGGAGTTTTATTAGGAGTGTTTGACGGTCATGGTGGAGGTTCATGTGCTCAAGTGTTAGCAAAAAGATTATTTCATTATATAACTGCAAGTCTCCTTCCGCCACATTATTTAAAACAATGCTTACAGGATTTGGAAGCTGATAGGACTCCATCGTTAATTAACTCGTTTAATGATAAAGTTCAGTTGGTTGACGACATTGCAAAAATTTATCGACAAAGTTTTAAGAAATTTGTTGAAGATTTGATAGAGGTAAATAATTATATCCTGTATAATACAGGATGAATATTGTAGTGTGAATAGACAAGGAAGGACTTCAATGCCTTATGCCCTAAAGTTTATCTTTTTCTAATTCGCGCACTATTTTTGTTTATATAATTAGACAGGTAAAGCGATACAGTGATATACAGCTGAACGCTGTTTTTTATGCGATTTTTTTGCGATTTTTAAAAAAATGAACATTTAAGTGCATAATGTGAATCAGAAGCAAGACAAAATAAGAAACCTAAACATTAATTATAATAATTTACTTTGATAAAATTAATTTTTGATGGTTTTTAAGCATTAAATCAGTACACCACTTAAAAATATAATTTATTGCATTATTAATTTTTTTTTTGAGATGTATTTATCACAATTTTTATAACATTATAAAAATGAAATAAAATGTTTTCATGTGTAAATTAATGCTTATCTTGTTTAGAAAAGTAACTTCTAAGGAAATTGTGAAGTTTTGAGGGTTTTGAGTTATATATTTTTTATGAAAATTTTTTTACGCGGTCCCGACCCACCGCATGAAAAAAGTTGTTTTTACAATCTGGAACGAACTATACTTTTTATCGCTATTTATGAAGTTTTTGAATATATTTTCTTGTGCGATTTTTTTATGTGGTCCCTATTAACCGTATAAAAACAGGTTCAGCTGTAATAGTATTGTATACAGATATGACACTATGATATTATCTAACTTTGTTTGTCATGTACTAAATCAACTTACTCTCTTTAGATTTAAAAAAAAAAAAAGTGTAAAAATTGTACCTTTCAGGCATGTCCATTACCAAAAAATAATTTCTGGTATGAAGTAATAAAATAAAACAATCCAAATTTTTAATCACAGACTATTATTACGTTATCTAATATAAAAATTTTGAATTAAATTAAAATTAAATTAATCGGATTAAATAAAATTGTTATAAAATTAAACTAATATAATAAATAAATCAATAATACTAAATGAAACTAAACTGCCAAAAATTTAAATTTTATTAAAAATTAAATTAATGAAATTAAACCTAAATTAAATATGCAATTATTGTTCACTATAAAAATATACTATTAATATTAAAAATAAAATTTATTACAAATAATTAACTTTTTAATTTCAAATATTATCGAGTGCTTGTGAGACATTACTACGTATGACAAACTTTTGTTTGCATTTCAACACACGCAGTATTGATATGTTCACTTATCGTTCAGTTAAACTGAAACTTTAAGCACTCGACTGCCTTGGTTAACATGACCAAAAACCACATATGTAAATTAAAAATCACAAAGTGATTGAAAAAATTATCCGGATCGGCCGGGAATCGAACCCAGGATCTCCTGGTAACTAGCCAGGCGTGCTAACCACTATACCAACGATCCTAGATGCTCGACAGGCGTCTGAGCCGGACACCCATTCAATCACCTATGTGTATTAGTACTCTCTCTGATTCGAGAAACAGTTACAATTGTAATTTCAAATAATGTGTAGTGGTTAGCACGCCTGGCTAGTTACCAGGAGATCCTGGGTTCGATTCCTGGCCGATCCGGATAATTTTTTCAATCACTTTGTGATTTTTAGTTTACATATGTGGTTTTTAGTCATGTTAACCAAGGCAGTCGAGTGCTTAAAGTTTCAGTTTAACTGAACGATAAGTGAACATATCAATACTGCGTGTGTTGAAATGCAAACAAAAGTTTGTCATACGTAGTAATGTCTCACAAGCTCTCGATAATATTTGAAATTAAAATTGTAACTGTTTCTCGAATCAGAGAGAGTACTAATACACATAGGTGATTGAATGGGTGTCCGGCTCGGACGCCTGTCGAGCATATAGGATCGTTGGTGTAGTGGTTAGCACGCCTGGCTAGTTACCAGGAGATCCTGGGTTCGATTCCCGGCCGATCCGGATAATTTTTTCAATCACGTTGTGATTTTTAATTTACACAAATAATTAAAACAAAACGAAACTTACGATTAGAATTACAAATTTAATTAATAAAAAGAAAAAAAAATTGAAAATTAAGTTAGAATATTTCAACTGAACTTGGAGAACATAAAACAGTATGATGATATTTAAGATGTATTGGTCATCCTTGGGTTGCAATATCCCCAGACGTAATGTGTTGATGTCTTATGAGAATGTCACTTCTATGTATACGTAGTATACTATTAACTATTCTGTGATCGTACGCCTGTTGTATCGAAGTTCTTTCTTGTGTATCTATACCAGGGGTGGCCACTTTGGAAGCGTATCATAACTTCGCGGGTCACATATAAAATTATGTGTTCCCATATATACGATACGATCTTGCGGGCTATTTTGGAAGCGTATCATAACTCCGCGGGCCACATATAAAATTATGTGTTCCCATATATTATGTATTTTTTTTAAATTCATTGTTTTTCACTATCTTGGTCATTATAAAATGATATTTTGTATAAGTATGATGATTCTCGCGGGCCAAAAAAAGTTCAAGGCGGGCCACATGCGGCCCGCGGGCCGCTGGTTGGCTACCCCTAATCTATACTATACATATTATACTAATTCTGTTTGTGTTCCGTAGTCAGAACCACGAAACACTTATGGTTTCACGATGTCTATGTCTCTGCTATGTGGTTTTTGACATATACTTGACTTTTTTTTCTATATAGGCGTCATCCGATGGAAAAACTTTTGAAATGAAAGAAACATTAGAAAATGCTTTTCTCCGTTTGGACGGCGATTTATCAAGGGAAGCACTGGAAGTGGATAAAGCCACTGGTCAGATAAATCTAAAAACGTTATCAGTAGCGATGTCTGGTGCAGTGGCCTGTGTGGTTCATATCGATGGTCCCCATTTACACGTCGCCAATGTGGGTGATTGTTGTGCCGTTTTGGGCGTACTCAGTGACACCAATCAATGGGTTCCGAAAAAGTTAACCGTGGAACATAATTATGAAAATCGAGCGGAAGTTGAAAGAATAATCAGTGAACATCCGCCAAATGAGAAGAATACGGTGATTAGGATGGAACGTTTATTGGGTCAATTGGCGCCACTTAGAGCACTAGGAGATTTCCGATATAAGTGGAGTAAAAAAATCATGAATGAAGTTGTGGTGCCACGTTATGGCGAAAATGCGGTTCCCCCGTATTATTTGACGCCGCCATATTTAACAGCCAAACCTGATATTGTACATCATCGTCTCACACCAAAAGATAAATTTTTAGTTATTGCTTCGGATGGATTGTGGGATTTAGTGTCTCCACTGCAAGTTGTAAGGTAGGTGTTGTAGATATACTTGAATGGAATTATTGCTATTGCACCGAAATTTAATTTGAAATATGTTTTTGGTCAACTCTGTAGGTTTAATTTTGCCAAAATCACTCTTAATTGAGACTAATAACGTGATTTTTTTTTACTTAACATTTTTATTGTATAAAAGTTGACTGTATTTGATGACGTCATAGGGGTGAAACTTTACATTTTTTATAAATAAAATAGTTCTTGTTGATTTTTCCGTGAAATTTTAATAATTTGGGTGTGAAAATTCCATTTTTGGTATCAAAATATCAAAATTTGTTTTAGAAATTTGTCCACACTCCAGATCTCTATTTTGAATTAGTCTTATAGCTTTGACTTTATTAACATTTAAAAATAAGTTACCAAAAACCTATAATTAGGAGCAAATACAAAACTTCTGTTATTTAAAAAAGCTTACGGCTCAATTTACTCTTTATTTTTATTATTATTATTTTTTTTTTAAATAGGACATTATTCAAAATAGCTCTTATTAAATTTTTGGTGATTTTAGTAGTTTTAGTGTGAAATTGTATTTTTTAGTATCAAAATCCAGCCTTAGCTCCAAATAACTATTTTAGATCAATTTTGCAGCATTAATTGTATTGAAAATGAAAAGAACAATCTTAAAAGTCTATAATTAGTAATCACCATAAAAACGCTGTTATGTTAATTACAAATTTTATGGGTCAAAAACAAAAAACATATACCTAATGACGTCATAGGGTTAAATGTTCATATTTTTAAAATAAAGGATCACCCAAAATAATTTTTATGGAATTTTTGGTCGAATTTTAATAATTCAAGCGTGAATTTTTTATTTGAATGGTGAAATTAAATTTGAAAGTATAAACTACATTCCATTTTAAGTTCTTTATTTTTGGCCAATCTTATAGCCTTAATAGGGTACTTGACTGAAGTTACAAAAATATTCTAAAAGCATTGTTTTTCCATATCAGTTAAGTTATTTTTTTATTTTCAATAAATTCTGTAAAAAATCATCAAAAAAAAAAAGTAACCCTACAATTTTAAATGAGAAAAAGGCGGGAAAAACACCTCACTATAGTGACGTCACAGTTTGAAGCAACTAAACGTCAATGTCAAAATTTATAACCTCAAAACTTTGATTATATTCATAAAATGTCAAAGTAAAAAAGGAAGTATTTATTCGAATTCTGGCCGATTATTATTGCTATATATATATATATATATATATATAAGCTAATAGAAATATTCAAAAGAAAGTACAATTTCACCTCACCGATGAAAATTATCAGAATCGACATATCTAGCTACAAAATGTTACGTCATATTCAAGAAATGGCGCGTTTTCACTAATTTGAATATTTGCTGAAAAACGGCGATTTTCAAAATAAAATTTCTAAATAGTCATCAAATTTTTTTATGTTTCTTCATTAAAATTGGACATATTATGTAATGATAATGCATAGAATTACAGTGTAAACTCCATATAACGAAATTGAAGGGACCGGGTATTTTATTACGTTATTCAGAGTTTGCGTTATATGGAGAGTAAAAGAAAGCAATATAATTTTACGAATACAACTTACGAATTTAGAAAGTAGTTTTAATTTTGACTGAATTAAATGACACTTTTTCGTGTCAATACATAAACTCTTTCTTTTACTCGCCATGTTTACAGTTAAAAAGTTTGAAAGCAACTTAGAATATGATAACGTAGACAGCAATAAGAAAATAGTACGGAAGTACAGTAGGTAAAAACACGTGCTAGGCAATTACAACAAACAAATAAACAGATTTCTAAGAATCCCTTTGTGCCTACGAAATATTTACGACTCTGTATCACTATTCTGTATCACTATAATAACGTATTTTTCGCTATTGAGAGTGGCTGTTATGTTATAAAGAGTGTTTCAATATATGGATGATAACGTAAACCAAACAAACCATAGCAATTTCTACGTTTTAAGGAGTATTTCGTTAAATAGAAGTTCGCTATATAGAGTTTACACTGTATTCAACATTTGACACAAATTTTAAATACAGTCAAGTACTGTGTTTCTATTACTTTTATTAACACTATACAGTCCGAGCACTTTCACAGTAAACTTCTCTTCCCCAGGGCCGGCAATATTTTTAAAGAAACTTTATATAAACAAATATATAAAATGATTCAACATGTGTAAACATACGTACGTATACATTGATATTTTTAATAAAGTCAATAATAGAAAGTAAGATAATAAACTGGTAAAAATAATTACATAAAAGAAGTAATAATATAAAATATTTTTAAATGTTTTGTTTATTCTAAAAATGTTTATAGACACACAGTGTGTTTGTTTTTGTAAATACTTGGCGGTTGTTGTGATTATTTTTAGATGCCGAAAACGTAGAGAGTAAAGTGTTAATAATATTTAGTTTAAAAACCATGAAATATACTTGATGACATAATCGAAATGAATTTTTATATTCTAGATTAGTGGGAGAGCACATGAGTGGTAAGGTGACATTGAGTCCATTGAAATTACCGCGAAAAGATATGACGTTTAATGAAATCAACGAACTGCTGTTGCAACGGAAAGAAGGAATGAAAAAGAAACCCATAGATGGAAATGCAGCTACACATCTGATACGTAATGCACTAGGTGGTACTGAATATGGTATCGACCATGGTAAATTATCTCAATTGTTAACGCTACCAGACGACGTTGTTAGAGTATTTCGTGATGATATCACGATAACTGTTATCTATTTCGATTCAGAATATTTAAGACATTGTCCTATGTAAAAAATTTGAAATTTGTTTTATTTCAAAACGAAGTAGTCAATTTTATTCTAGTGCTTTCGTAAATAATGCTGTGCAGATATAATTTACAATAATGAAATCAACTCTTCGTGGATTTACACGAGTCTTCCAGACCAATACGATTCGGAAGGGTTAATTATTTAACGGGCTGTTCATGTTTGTTTTTGATTGTTTTTGGAGTTTTGATGCAAGTAGGTTATCAGCAAATATCGAATATAACACAGTATGGCACCAGTTTTGTCAAAAAATCGTCTGCAGAAGTGCTTTTGATGTTTAATAAAATCGGTTACGAGTGAGTCGAGCTTGCGCAATCAGGGTTCCGTACGAGAATTTATAATTCCTGCCTATAATTTTGAACTTGAATTAGATAGATTTGATATTTTTTTTTTAAAGTTTGGCGAAAGTATGGTTTTATAATTTACAGAAAACAATCTTTTTTTCGCACGCTATTAATTGGCGAAGATTGGACTAATTTTGGGAAACTGTTTTAGAATGCATGTTTATATTTTTCATTTTTAGGGTTGGATTTAAAAAGAAAAACGATAGTAATCGTACGAACGTACTTTAAAATGGAAAACTGATATTTTATATGAAGTGAAACTGGTGTCTTACTTGTGGTTGGTGTGATAATGGCTGATCGATCAGTATTTTCGGATAATTATTGAAAAATATGCCATGTTTTCGATTATAGATGAATAATAATATTTTACATAATAATCAAGTTTTTCGCCTTAAAGATCCACAAGCAATATAAAATATTCGCTAGACAGGTTTCGGCTATTTTGTAGCATAAAATATACTCTTAATATATAAAAACTATAATAATAAAACTCTTCATTAGCATAAAATATAATAAATATAAAAACCAGAAATATAATAATTATTTAATAAAATATAATAAAGGATTAGGATAAATATTTTCCTTCGTTAGAAATGAAAGTAAAAATATACATAACATATAAAAATAATAATAATAAAAACAATAAATAAAAAAGTAAAATAGAAGTAGAAATATATAAATATTGTTTTTGTAATTCCAGCACTAAAAGACATGATTTAGTCCCTCATTATAGGGAGTAAAGTGCCACTTTTAGTCCGAAGGAACTAAAAAATTCACTTTTAATCCCAAGGGACTAAAATATTATTTTACTCCCGCTTTTAAACCAATCAGCAAGCACAGTTTACAGAAGTTTAATTTAAATTAAAGAGCGTTGCTAGGAAATTGAAAATAGTAAACAAATTCTTGTAGATAAAGACAAACAGTTATAACATTGTATTGTACAATTCGAGTGATTTATCTAAAGTATACTTGATGGAATATTATTACATACCATTTGAATGACATATAAGTAATTTTTTTAAAAGCTTTTATTTAACTTGCTATTATATGTTGGTTTAGATTAAATCTTGGAATCAAAATTTAGACAGTTTCTAATTGAGCTAGAGGTTTCAAATTTTGCATACGTGTATAACCTTGATGACAATGCAATATTGTATAATTAGTTTTGTCCTAAATCGTCCCAAACCAAAATTGTTGATTTTTAGTCCTGTGCAACTTTTTGACATTTCGAATTGTCAAATATTGTCCATTGATTTTATATTGCAATTTTTTTGTTTCCATAGTTATGTTTGATTAGGGTAAATTAACCGATTAAAATATAGGTAAAAAAATTACTTCTTCAATTTTTTTAAAATTAATTGTAATCAGACTAAATAGTAGCAAATAAATTAAAGTAAAAAAATGTTTTTTTAAGAAAAAGCTTTTATTTAAAAATGGGCTAAAAAAAATAAAATAACTTTTGAGTGAAGTTTGAAACAATATGCAACATAATTTATAAAAGCTTGAGGCGTTTAATTAAGTTTGGTAATTACGAAAAAGTAAAATAGCTACAATTGTATCCAAAACAGAAATAGTTAATGATAACGCCTCAAGCTTTTATAAATTATGTTGCATATTGCTTCAAACTTCACTCAAAAGTTATTTTATTTTTTTAGCCCATTTTTAAATAAAAGCTTTTTCTTAAAAAAACATTTTTTACTTTAATTTATAATTTTAAATTATCCGGAATTGCAAAAAATAGTATATACACCACAGGACTAAAGTGTTTTCTTTCATCCCTCGTGCGATTTGTTGCCCTCGGGCCTTTACAGGCCCTCTGGCAACAAACTTCACACTCGGAATTAAAACTCACACTTTAGTCCCTTGGTGTAGGTATAACAACTATTTTATTTTTATGTTTATATATATTTCTACTTCTATTTTATTTTTATATTTATTGTTGTTTTTATTATTATTATTTTTATATTTGTATATTTTACTTTCATTTCTAACGAAGGAAAATATTTTTCCTAATTCTTTATTTTATCCTTTCTTAATAATCCTTTATTAATATGGTCAAAACTTTATTATTATGTATAATTCAGCCCACAGTACAGTGATTTAAATAATATTTTGTATTTTTAATTGATAAAATATCGATAAATATTTAAATTAATTTTCATTATTTCGAATTTTATAAAGCCATTAAAAGGTGCTAAAAAGGAAATAAAGAAACGAGTTCGAAATTTTATTTAGCCAAGATTTTTAAATACATGTGATTATTATTAATCTAGTTAAAAATTTATCAGATTTCGATTTCATTGATTTTATTGTAACATAAGAGTCCGATTTTAACATGACTAAATACATTTTTATAGAGTCGAATGAATTTGTTAATAATCTATAAGATAGTTGTATTCGATAGCCTGAACCATTCTAGAATGCGTTAATGCACTTCTTTCATTTAAAATTCGCTCAACTCTATCGTGTATTTTGTGATACTTATAAGTCAATCACCATTACCATTAATAATAGCCAGATTTTACGAAATTAAATTCGTATAACTCACGTTATAAGAAACCATATTGTTATTAAACAATTATAAAAATAATATTTATGAAAATGTAAATCCTTTGTTGAAATATGGTTAAGTTCAAAATGTATCAGGCGCTATAAAAGACTATATATAATTATAACCATATATCTGTTGCGTATTAATTACTAGTTATTGTTTATAGTAGTTTTAGCTGAATGATGCAAATCTTCGTGCAAAAACATCAACGTCATCAGCTACATCAGCATCGCATTTGTTGTATTAAATGCATCAGAAAAATAACGATGCTGCACTCTGAACTTACCCTATTTTATTCACAGCTTTTAGACTCGATTATGCGAGCACTTCATCTAAAAAGTTAAACATTGAAAAGATTGGTTTAATAGGTCACAAACTGGTTACAATTATTGATCCCATTAACCATTTTATTTTAACCGTAGAGAAAATTTTAGTCCCATTAACTCTTTTGTATTAACCATAGAGAAATTTTTTTTTGTCTCAGAATGCCGGACCATTTACTGCCAGTGATAAGTACAATAGATAAGGTTACAAAAAAGGAAAGAAAATCAGAGATGCCATCAAAAAATGCCAACCCTCGGAATTTGCAAAATAAAAATTATACTAAACCATGTTGGTAAAATTGAACACTACTAACATTACTCACAATTATATCCTATTTCGAAAAATCTGTCACAGATGGCGGAACTTGTACCAGTGAATATATACATATCATTTCTTAATCATTTAAAGAGTTAATTGGTCAACAGAAAATTTTTTTGATGTCGCGCATGCGCCACAGTATGAAACAATCTTTTTTCTTTTTAAATTCTGTGGATCAGTTATTAATTTTTATCGACCAATTATTAGCATTTAAAACTGTATAGGTTGCTGTTGTTTTTTTCTTTTTCTCATTCTTGAATAATCTTCAAATTTAAAAAAAAAAATTGTTGACCAATTAATGGGACCAATTGATAAATTATGACCAATTTGTGACCTATTAGATCAAATTTTTCAATATTTACCGTTTTTGATGGAGTGCTAGCATCATAAAGCCCAGCTTTTGTACCAAAAAATATAAACGTGGCTTAATCAATTTTTGCTATTTCAATATAGTTTATTGATAATTGTTGATGAAAATAGTCAATTTAGACTTTGGAATTTCTGGCACTTGTTAACTATAAAATGGATTGTGCACATTTTTGACCTAGTCTTGAAATTTTTGAAATTATCTGTGTATATAGTAACTTTGTATATTTTTCAGTAATGCTACTTAAATGAAATTGTTCTAATTTATTCTGTAATATATTTAAAAATTTACATAATATAAACGTTTTTTAAAATAATCAAATAAATTATTGTGCTTTATTCAATTAGGGTAAATAGTAAAATTAACAGTTATAATGTGAATCAGTCTTTAGTTTTGGTAAATCAATAGTAAAATACTCTATTGACAACGAAAAGATTACGCGCACGCTTCTGGTAGTGAAATAAGTAACTGTTATCAAGTTGAAAATTTACGTATATGCTTAATTGTCGGAAGAAATACGTATTATACAAATTATGTGCGGGTCACTAGATTTTTATCGCTAATTAGATTCTAATTTCACCATCAGAGGCGCGAGTGAGAATCTTTGTGATATTATATTGTATTGAATTGTTAATTTTCCTTTTACTCTAATTGCCCTGTATATTTTGTTTTCCACACTTACCTTATAAACTTAAAATAACTGGAAATGGAATATCATAAAGATTAAATTTATTAAATAAAGTTTTTCATTCTATAACCTCTATCTTCACTTTACCGGCAATAACTCTACATTAAATAAATAAAGATGTAAAATCGTTTGTTAACATGGTGGCCACATTACTGGAAAACCTGGAAATGTCAGGGAATTCTAAACTTTCTGGAAAAGTCAGGGAATTTTACCAGAAGACTGGAAAAAATTGATTTTTATAATTTTGTTTATTTAGAAATAAAACTACCGGAAAGAAGTTAGCGCCGAAAGTTGAAAAATCTTTTTCTTTTTTATATGGTTAAATTGCTTCCAAATTGCTCCTTTGAAATCAGTAATTGCTCCACCTGAAACTTAATTATTTAATTAGTTATTTATAAAGAAAAAAATTTTTTTCCGTTATTTAAGTTATCAAAATCTCCCAAAATAATACTTTTTTATATAATTTCTTTACGTCAATAAATTGCTCTCAGTTTGCTCTATTTAATTTAAAAGCTAAATCTTAATTTTTTTTGAATAATTATTAAAATATTTTGTTTTTTTATGTTATTTAACTTGTCAAAATTCAATTATCCTTAAATATATGCAAACGACTTAAAGTTATAATGGATTGCCTATACGTTTTAATAATAGATAACCTAATTCATAATATTTTTAATTTTAATATACTTTAATTATTATTCAGAGAAATTAATAACTAACTTTTAAATTAGATGGAGCAAATTGGGAGCAATTTTTTGATATAAAGTAATTGTATAAAAATGCATTATTTGACATAATAGAAATAGTCAAACAAAAAAGTTTTTTTTGTTTGTAAATAACTAATTAAGTAATTAAGTTCCAGGTGGAGCAATTACTGATTCCAAAGGAGCAATTTAGCCATATAAAAAACAGAAAGATTTTCCAACTTTCGGCGCCAACTTCTTTCCGGTAATAAAACTTCAATCAATTTTTCGCTTGTTTTGAGATTAGATTTAAAAATTGCCGCGGATTTCTTTTTTTTTTTTTTTTGCTCGTCATTTACTTTAGAAAAAGTGTTAAAAACTTATTAAGAAATTTTTTTTTAGCTTTTTGGGATAAAAGTTGGTGCGGTATTTTTCACAAAATAGTCAGGGAGTTTTTTAATAAAATTTCTGGAAAACCTGGAAAAGTCAGGGATATTGATCTTTAAAAGTCTTTGGCCACCATGATTAAACATAAGTTATCTCTTTCTCTCTCTTACATGAGATTACGCTGCCCGCATAGCATGGTATAGCGGATATTACCTTTACCACATTTAATTTTCAAAAAACAAATTTTCTACTTTTCTGTGAACTGAACCTGAATTTGCATTTTTTTTTTGTAATTTGTTATCATTTTTATATGAGAATGTATCCTAGTTAACGATTTCAATTTTTGATGGAAAATACAATAATTGTTGACTTAAGGGGGACCACTAGTGTGACCGGCTGAAAAAAAGGAAATTTTTGGAAATTTTTTTTAAAGAAAACTACTGCATGGAATGTTTTACTATTTTAAGGATATATTTATGGATATATAATAAATACATAATAAAATTTTTGGACCGAAAAATTGAAAATTCAGCGAGTTATTCGCAATCTCCCAAGGCTCCGAAAAAAAAGTCCCTCAACTGCTGCAGTGATAGCAACCTTCACAGTGCTGGCAATAAAAAAAAAAAAAAAAAACAAAAAGTTTATTAAGCTAGAAGGTATTGCTCGTACCGTGAACCTCAATCGAAAAAAAAAATTGAAATTTTGCGTGAAAGTTTGATGATTTTTGGCCTGCCAAAATTACATTTTTTATTCGATTGGAAAACTGGAGGTTTATGGTACGGAGAAACATATATAAAAGAAGTTGAAATAAGAATCAAATCGATCGGATGATTTGTCTTCGAGTTACAACTGCAGCAAATTTGAAAAATGTAGTTTTTCTTTACCTTACCTTTGAGTTTTAATCACTGAGAATTTTTACTAAAATTATTTACGATGTACTCACTATAACGGTCATAGTAAAACTAGATGAGTCGTTTAAATGTGCCAAGGTCTAGCTCTAGCTGCTCCACAATATGTGACTGGTAGCCACATCCAGAAACTCCCGAACTATCAACTTTCATACATTTCTCAATACCTCAAAGTTAACAATGAAAATCAGAATCCGCTCTTCAGATGGCTGTAACTCAAAAACTATTTGAGATATGCACTTGAAATTTTAGTATGTTATCTTTAAAGGTTTAGACTATCAAAATATACAAAATAATTTCGATTTTTTAAAAATGTCACGCTAGTATCCCCCTTAAAAGCTAATGCGGTATGATAACTTCAATCATATTATGTTCAATGATGATATTACCTATAATGCATTTTTTTAAAATTTTTTTTAAATACTGGCAAGTTGTTTATTTGATGTTTCTGAAAAGGATTGAAAAGAAAAGACACAAATGTTTTAAACTATACATTTATTTATCTGTAGTATTAATAATTATAGGGTGAAAATACATCGAAGTAAGTATTATTGATCTATACAGCAATATTCATTTTAATTCCACATAATATATTTTACGAGCCTGAAAAATACTTCGTTCTTAAGGGTATGCTCATTTATTTGATAATTTAGGCAAATTATGAGTATCCATAACCGATTGGAATTTCAAGGACATTTTGAATCCATTTTTATATTAAATATTTAAATTACTCTATTTCTATCGAAATGACCTTGACATTCTAATATTGCGGATACTCAGTATAGTTGGTAGCAGTCAGTGAATTATGTAATTTAAAAATCTGGAAGCAAAAAAGTGGTTCAATAACTTTTTGCTTAATAAGCTGCTCCTTAGGTCCTTATATTTTACGCAGTTGAAAGAAGTTTCACTCCATTATTTCGTAATATTATACAATTCACTGATAGATTATTATTTCTTAAATAGCAGTACTTTGTTTATAATAAACGCTAAAATGATAACTAAAAACTTCCTTTGTTCCTGTTAGGAATATTAAAAATTCAAGAGGATTTTGGTGGGACATCTAGCAGCGGAATTTGAAGCTTTCAGTTACATTTAAATGTGTTGTTATGATTATTTTTTGCTAACCTATACATATAATAAAACTGTAACGAGACCGTTTCTGTACATGGAATATTTTTTGAAAATTGTACTGGTACTGTAAATAGTTATCGATGTAAATATCAAAACAGCGATTTTTAAAATTTTTGTGTGTCTGTCTTTCTGTCTGTCTGTTCACGCATCACGTAAAAACTACTGGACGGATTTTAATGAAATTTGGTGTGATGATAACTGATTACCTGGGTCAACATCTAAAATACTTTTTATTCCGGGAAAATGTCTCATTCCCACGGGAAAATGGAAAAACTATTTTGAGCATGTACACACATTACGTAAATTTACATATTTCATAATTTCATAACTACAGTAACAAAATGTAATAATGTAAATAAATTGAATATTGTAGTTTGGAAATTTTTCTGAATTTGAAATCAAAGAAAATGTTGCTAATTGTTTACCGAAAAATACAATAAATACACAATAAATTGCCAATTTGGAGACAATTTAATGCATTTTGTGTTGCAAGAAACTACAAATTGGAAAAATAAACTACTCAACGTTTCACGTGAACAACGTCACGGGTACGGCTAGTCAAAAATAAAATAATAAATATTAAATAAAAACATGGTTGAACGTTACTCTTGAACAGCTTCAAAATTCAACCAACAGAGGCGTGCGTTATCTTGTGTCGTCAACTATGCTAAATAATAATTGTTCTGAGTACATACTAAGGTTTGTTTATAAAGCTTTCAGTAATTCCTCTAATCGTCACCAGATGTCTCCATCAATTTTTAAACCACGCCCTTGTTCAATTTCTCAATACTTTATATGTGTAGAAATTGAATAAAACCAAATTCATTACATAAGACTTGTTTTAGGTTTATTAATAAACAAAAAACTACTATTAATTACTTTTTTGACGTTATATTTTTTAAAATTGATCCAATTACTAACTAATGTGATGTTTATTTGAAGTTTCGAAAAATTTTCTGATTTTTAACCTTGACTTATAGACTTGACTGTGCTGTTATAAAAATATTTTCTGAATAATTTATTTTAACAGATTAATTTCATTATAGGCAGTCGAGTACCGACTATAATCAATCATAAAAGTTGCAAAAATATACAGAATAAATCGAAGCAGTAACACTGATTTTGCAAATTGTAAAAGCGTTAATTTTTAAATTTATTTATAATAATATTCTAATTTAAAATATATTTCTTTTTTATTTCAAGGCATTAAAAAGGACAAATTTAGGATTGTACAATAAATCTTTAAAATATAAGGTACTTTAGGGTAATAACGCCCTCTTAATTTTGTAATTACTTTATTGGTCCGTTTTAAATATATGTTTCCCATCGGAACACCCAATTTTCTCACATACAGTAGAGATTCAGTTAAGTTAACATCAGTTTTGTTAAGTGACGTCACTTTTTTCTCACTAAAGTTTAAAAGTCTATAAAAAAAAAACCTCAAAAAACGTAGTTCACGCAATAATGAGTATTAAATATAAAATTTTGAAAATACGTTTCTTTATATATATTTTATAATATCTCGGAACCACATTTTTGGAATTGGTTGACACGATAACTCAAAAACTATTCCATGCATCCTTTTTTTTAAATTTTTTATTTTAAAAATAATTCAATTCTCCGGCATCTATACCTAAGTCCAATACACTTTCAATATTTTTTATTTTTTTTATTTTACTTTAAAGAGCGAAAAATATGACAAAAATCGTAATCAAAAGTTCACACATCCGCCATTTTTTTTTATTTCAGCAATAAATTGCTGAAAGAAAAAAAAATGGCGGATGCTATTATAGGTATAGGTGCCGGTACTCTTCTAATATTTTATAAATCTTTTTTGTTTTTGGATTTCAGTGGTTTATTACCGGCGCTATGATGTCAACCAACAAGGCATCGGGTTTTCGGATCGTCACACTGCACTAACTATAAAATGGACAATTTTTTATATTTTTCCTTGAAAATTTTTTTTTGTATAGTTTAATACTTAATAAATATGTGTACAAAATTTGAAATTGATATTTACTTCCGTTCTTGAGAAAAAAAATTCCAGAAAAATACATAATTTTTAAGGACTCTCAAGTAAACCTCCCCTTAATATAATGAATAAATTTAAATAATAAATATCAAAATACTTGAATACCAGGTACTTAATAACCAATTTGGAGAATTTGGTGAATCGAAACCAAATCGTAGCTGCCTATATAGATTGAAAAATAGATACGGTACTTGTCAATTGTCCGTTCAAGGGAAAAAAAAACAATTTCTATAGCAGATATATCTATAATGAAGAACTTTCTATAACAGCAGTATTTTTAATGAAATTTATACATTAGCATAAAATCCAATTAATCCACTGGAATCCAAATTATTAAATAGTTTGATCTTGTACGTCATCTATGACTTAAATTATTATTTATTCCCGATCATGTATTAAATGACCGCCACTGATCTCAATCTGCTTCACTAAAGTTTACCAAATTTTTCTTAACTTTAGTGAAGCTCTACTGTATCTGAAAAATTAAGTGGGCGTTGTTACTCACAACTACCTCAAAATCATCTTCTTATGGATCATATTAAAAAATATTACTATTTATAATAACGAATAACTTATGTGGTTTATATATTTACAAAAAAAATAAAATAAATTTTTAGTAAAAATTATGTAACATAAAAAAATAAAAAGCTAGATCATTTAACAACAACCTACAATTTATGATAATATAACATGCATCAAACAAAAAAATTTAAAGTACTTCTTAAAAAACGAAAAAAATAAAAGTAAAAATTGAATTTTTAAAATGCTAACCTTCTTGACCGAAATCTTCCTTGAACTTTTCCAGTTTCGCTAGATCTTCTTCATTCACCGTCGGTTTGGACGTGGCAATTGATCGTAACATATCGGACATGGTCACCGGAGGTTCGTACAATTTATCACTAGGCACATCCATCCATGACATTTCGATCGCGCCCTCTTCACCGGGTGAACAGGGCGTTAAAAGGTCATGGACAATAACCGATTTATCTACCGGCGATGGACCGGATACGCGTTTAAAATGGGTGGCGGTTTGAACTTTACGCACCGGTTGCATAAGCGCATCACGTACCACGATGCTGATATCAGCACCCGAATAACCCTCAGTTCGGGCTGCCAACTCTTTAAAATCTTGCTCGGTAAGAGTGTGTGATGTATTACCTAAATGCAACTTGAACATAAACTGTCGCGCGGGTAGTTCTGGTAATGGGATATAAATTCGTTTCTCGAAACGTCTTCGAATAGCTGAATCGAGAACCCATGGGATATTCGTTGCACCTAATACTAAAATACCGTCATTATCGTTACCCACGCCCTGCATTTGAACTAGAAATTCAGTTTTTATTCGCCGCGCTGATTCGGATTCGTTATCAGATCTTGACGAACACAAAGAATCCACTTCGTCGATAAATATGATACTTGGTTTATGCTGCCTGGCGAGTTCAAATAAATTTTTAACAAGTTTTTCAGATTCACCAAGCCATTTCGAAACTAAATCAGATGACGACACGGAAAAGAAGGTTGAGTTGTTCGCCTCGGTGGCAACAGCTTTTGCTAAGTACGATTTACCTGTACCCGGTGGCTGAAAGAATAATTATTCAGTAAATTACACAGTAAAAAAAAATCGAGAGTCGGCATTTTATTATTTTATAATTTTATGGGGTTGTGTTTTAAAAATCAAACTGATTACCATCGCTGAATTCAAACGATTTTGATATATACGGTATTTTAAGTATTTGAATAAAATAAGGACAAGTAATAGATTAAAGTGATTTTAAAACATATTAAAAAAAGCTTATTATCTTACTTATATTCAGTATTATAGAAGATAAATAAACGAAGTGGCTAGGGTTCGACTATCGGACGAATAAAATAACCTAGTCGTCCGATAGTTGCACGACTAAACGGACGAATAAAATAACTTAGTCGTCCGTTTTGGTTAGGTTAGTTTAGTTAGTTTTGACAATATACTTCGATTTTTGATATAAAAACTAGGTGGTGAGGTTGGTTTTGGTTAGGTTAGTTTAGTTAGCTTTGACAATATACTTCGATTTTACCTAAAAGAATTAGATTTATCGGACGATTAATTTATTTTATTCACCCGATAGTCGGACGACTAGGTTATTTTATTCGTCCGATAGTCGGACGACTAGCAACACCCATAAATAAATAAATATCTTCAGTAAATTTATTTTATTTATAAATGGCAGTATTATAAAGGTTAAATACATTTACTAAGAAAGTAAATCTACCGAGTAATTTACTTTCTACAAAATCTATCAAGTAAATTTTATTCAGTTCTATTATAATTAAATTTGTATCTGCATTTACAAATTCCATGAATTTCACCATAAATTTTGTAAATTATAGACTTATAAGGAATGTTACGGAAATATTCCTCTGCGATTTCGTTCATTTTAAGATATATTGTAGTACTTGACAAAGTAACAAACATATTTTAATTGTACGTGCCCAATCCCATATTTAGGGGGTTAAAACACGTCTTCAATAATTTTCTGAAAAATCATATTTTGGTATTTTTCTCATACTAGCCCTTAAGCAATTTTGATGAAAAGTGATCAAAAGATTTAGACTGAGGTTACATTACCATAGAATTTTTTTCATTGAGGTCACTTAATTTTTAAGGCGTTAAACACTCCTAACAGTGGGTTTATTAAAAATTTTGTTAGGGAAATCATAGCTCAAATTCTTTAAAATTCTGTAGAAAGGCTACAAAAGCTACAAGTTAATAAATAATACGTGCTACCCACTGTAATGGGGCAACGTAACTGGGGGGTTATGGGGGGTTGTATATAAGAACGAAATTTTTAACAAAAATTAAGTATTTAGGATTTTTCCTATTATAAAATTTATAAAATATAGGAAAAATCAAGTTAATTAGTAATTTCTTGACTTGAAATAGATAATTTTGAAACACTGAAGTAGCATTATGAGAAAAACTGCTGAAAAATATGATTTTTCAGCAAATTTTTGAAGGGGTGTTTTACCCCCTAAATATGGGATTGGGCACGTACAATTAAAATATGTTTGTTACTTTGTCAAGTACTATATTTTAAAATGAACGACATCGCAGGTGGACACTTCCGTAACATTCCTAGTTAGTTATTTTCTATAAATAAACTAATGTCTGATTGGTGAACCGACTAATAACTAACTTATTTTTAAGATAACTTTATTATACCGAACATTATTTTACTTGGAATGTTAATTTACTAGACGAATTCGTTTGAAGTAAGATGAGACATCTATACTTTAAAATAAAAACTAATACCTATCAAACAAATGTTTGTTTTTTCGATAAAATCCTTAAAAATATTTTTGATCAAACTTAATTCAAATGAGGCATATTAAGAACAAATTAATTACAAAAGTTTGCAACATATTTCGAAAATTACAATAGTTATAAAGCTTCCGAATCTAGAAATTGGTTGTGTCCATAGATAATTACAATCGTTATATAACAAAAATGGTAACTAATTAACTATCAAATAAAATAAAATTATACTTACGCCAAATAATAATATTCCTTTCCAAGGTATTCGTTTTCCTGTGAAAAGATGCGGGAATTTGATAGGCAAGATAACAGCTTCTTTCAAGGCTTCTTTTGCACCTTCCAAACCGGCTACGTCTGACCATCTAACACTAGGTTTTTCTACAATAATAGCACCTTCCAATTTGCTCTGTAATTTTTTCTTTTCTGGATCATCAGAATCACTGTCGCTATCACTTTTCTTTCCATCTCTTTAATTATTTAAAAAAAAATTAATATTGACAAAAAATTTTCTTTTTGGTGCAAAAAATACGTACTTTGCTCCTTCACCTTCCTTTACTGGTTTCCGTCCTTTGCCTTTTTTCAGATACTCCTTGAGTTTTTCAGCGCGATCTAAATACTGCATACACTTGGCGCGAATACTTTCTTTAGCCTTTTCTCCTTGTGCTTCATCTGTAAGGAATAATTTCAAATTTTAAAATATCTGAGGTCAAACTTTATTTTGCATTATAAAATTTGTTGTGTATAATTCCAGTATTACATTTAATAGCGTGAAGAAAATATTCGACACCGTGCTCGTATAATCGGAGGGCCTCTTCATAATTTTTGTTACGATCTTCCTCTGTTGCTTTCGTTACCAATTCAATAGCTTTCTGGAGAGTAGACCCAGTTGCCATATTCTTAAATTGAAACAGGTTATGTCAAATAATAACGTAAATTTATAATAAAATATTAACGTACTGATGTGAAAAAATAAAAAATTTAAAAAAAATTAAACTAATTACACAAGAAAAAATACGGGTATGAATTTAAAAATAAAATCTTACATTTGTTAAATTCGTCAAAATCTATGACTCAGAAAACACAAATGTCAAACTTACAATTTATTAATTGAAAACTTTGAAGGTACGAAATGTTAGGCTTGGTTTTTTAACAAAAATTAAACTAAAACTAAAAGTGATTTTATTAAAAAAATTATTTAGATTTTTAAATAAAAAGCTTTTTAAGAATATTCAATATCAGTGTCATGACTGCATATTCTCTCTTCATTAGTGACGTCATAAAAGTCAGAATCATAGATAATGAAAATATCGGCCGAGACCATTTTAAATTGAAAGCGGAAATACATATTTAGGGGAAAGTATCATAAATCGTACCGTCGCCTTAATCGTACCATGGCAAAATTTCGTATTAGAATGTATTTTTTTGACATCTATCTGTTGTCATTTAAGTTATTTTATAAAATAATTGTCATAAAAATTAACAGCTAGCAGTGTAAACTCCGAAACACAAATTTATAACAATTTTAAGTTTTGACTAGTGTTTCATGTAAATTTTGAGTCATTTTTATAAGACTTTGTTGAAGAATATGGTAGATATTAACAACTATTTTGAAATTTATTCAGTAAAGTAATACATTAGTTTTATTTTCAACTAATTTTTATTTTCCTAACCTCATTAGTTAATGTAATATACTCTTTTTTTCAAAAAGTAACATAGTTGCCTATATTGTACTAGTACTGGTACGATACAGAAAACTGATAACACGTAATTACCTAAATCGTACCCTTAAAAAGTATTAACAAAAAATTGCGAAAGTAAAATAACTAAAACTATTTCGTTAGCATTTGTAACCTCTATTATATTTTTAGAATATATTATAATACCTATAAAAATTTTTTCTGTTTTTTAGAATAAATATGTGTGAGAAAAGAAAATATTACAATTGGTCAGAAGCAGATATAGAGATTGCTTTAAAATTATACTGAAATAAGATGTATGGCTCTAATGAACGTTATGTTATTTATATAAAATTCTAAAACCTATATTTAAAAGGCATTTAAAATGTTTAAATTTTGGAGTTAAGGACCATAAATATTAACAGGACGCCCCATAATTTTCAATAAATAAATAGAAGGCTACATACTGAAATTTGAAGAACGCTTCTTTGGCCTTACCATATTTGATGTACGAGGATTAACATATTAAGTAGTAAAACGAAACAAAATTCCTTATAATTCTAACAAAAGTAACGTAATGGTTGAGAACAAGTGGGTCTACTGTTTTATGAGTCGATATCCCAATTCGCATTTGTTGATTTTTTTGTTTTTAATAAAACAATGATTTTAGCGAATTTCGAAAACTCGAAATTCAGCTATTACAGTAGGTGTCATGACGCAATCTGAGTCCGGGACTATGGCAGAAATCTGTTTTGAGGTCCCTAGAATACGAAAATGATATTCACTAAAATTTATATATATATATATATATATATATATATATATATATATATATATGTGTCGCCACGATAACTCTCGAACGAAACGTCTAATGCTTATGAAATTTTGTGTGCGGACTGGATTCTGAATTCGCTCGGCTAAGTTCGTTAGCCAGACACGTCGGATGCCCAGAAGTAGGTTTTCTGGCCATTTTTTATCATTCGATCCTATCATAAGGCAGTTCAATTTTTACATCGTTGAAAAGGAAAAAAAAAATTATGAAGAAAATATTCTTATAATTTTCTTTCTATTTTAAGTATTTTTCGAGAAAATGTAAATTTTCACTTTTATTCTTTCTTTGTTAGTCTAATAAGTAATTTATATTTATATCTCAGTTCTTTATTAAGTATAAAAATATTTCACTTTTTTATTAAAGAATTTTGTGAGAACAAGTGAAAACTATTCACATATATTTGATATAACACACATACATGTATAGAGTTTTGTTTCTCATTTATTGCATTATAATTAGCATGGTTCTATCCCATGTTAAAAAATGTAAATTAAACAGATTTTCTAAGCTAATGTAATGAAGAATTTTTTTTTTTTATTGAATTTTTAAGTAAACAAGAAATTGAAGATTATGTTATGATATAATATTATTAAATATATGAAACAAAACAAAGTATGTATAATGTACATATGTATGCACGGAAAAATATTTTGAATCGATTTTGAAAATTTTTTCACTAATAATTAATAATGTTAAAGAATTAAACCATTTCAAATGTATTTAAGGTATTTTATGTGAGGTCAAGGTTTTCGGGACCTAAAACGGCCAGAAATTAATTAACCAATCGATTTTAAAAATTTTTTCACAGTTAGTAAGTTAAAGTATTTGAATTAATTAATTAAATGATGTCCGCAAGAAGCGTACGGACTGCCATAGATTATATGAGATCCTTAGAACCCTTTTCTTACTGTTAGAGTACTAGACTTGTATGAGTTTCGCCAGGATTTACTGATCCCATAATTGTAAAAAATAAACTAAACGACCAATTTTAAAAATTTCTTCACTGTTACAGAGCTAAACTATTTTAGATAGATTTAGAATACATTATGTAAGGTCCGCCAGGGTCCACAGGACCCAAAAGTGTCAAAAATAAACTAACTGACCGATTTTGAAAATTTTTTCACTGTTACAGAGCTAAACTATTTTAGATAAATATCGATTACGTTATGTAAGGTCCGCCTCGGTCCATAGGACCCAAAAGTGTCAAAAATAAACTGCCTGATCGATTTTGAAAATTTTTTCACTGTTACAGAGCTAAACTGTTTTAGATAAATATAGATTCCGTTATGTAAGGTCTGCCAAGGTCCATAGGATCCAGAAGTGTCAAAAATAAACTAACTGACCGATTTTGAAAATTTTTTCACTGTTACAGAGCTAAACTATTTTAGATAAATATAAATTACGTTATGTAAGGTCCACCAAGGTCCATAGAACCCAAAAGTGTCAAAAATAAACTAACTGACCGATTTTGAAAATTTTTTCACTGTCACAGAGCTAAACTATTTTAGCTAATATAGATTACGTTATATAAGGTCTGCCAGGGTCCATGGGATCCAAAAGTGTCAAAAATAAACTAACCGACCGATTTTGAAAATTTTTTCACTGTTACAGAGCTAAACTATTTTAGATAAATATAGATTACGTTATGTAAGGTCTGCCAAGGTCCATGGATCCAAAAGTGTCAAAAATAAACTAACCGACCGATTTTGAAAATTTTTTCACTGTTGGGGAACTAACTATTTTAGATAGACATACATTACGTTATTTAGGGTCCGCCAGGGTCCATGGGACCCAAAAGTGGTAAAAATAAACTAACCGACCGATTTTGAAAATTTTTTCACTCTTACAGAGCTAAACTATTTTAGATAAATATAGATTACGTTATGTAAAGTCTGCCAGGGTCCATCGGATCCAAAAGCGTCAAAAATAAACTAGCCGACCGATTTTTAAAATTTTTTCACTGTTGGGGAGCTAAGCTATTTTAGATACATATAGATTACGTTATGTAAGGTCTGAAATGTCAGTAGGACCTAAAAGTGTCAAAAATAAAATAACTGACCGATTTTGAAACCCTTTTACTATTACCAAGGTAAACTATTTTAGATAGGTACAGGTTGTGTTATCTGAGATCCACAACTGTCCTGCGGATGCAAATGCGGCGTAGAATGCTACACAACGGGTTTTGAATATATATATATATATATATATATATATATATATATATATATATATATATATATATATATATATATATATATATTACATAAAGTCCGCCTAGAATATACGGTCGAGCTGATTTTTTAATGAGGTCCACCGGGATCTTGCAGATCCGAAAACGCCAGTAATAAGCTATCGAACCGATGCTAAAAAATTTCTCACTGCTAGAGAATTAAATTATTTTAGATGGATACAACTATGCTGCACAAAATTCGTTCGGGTTCTTGGGTCCCCAAAACTACCAAAACTAATTACCCAGCTGATTTTAAAAATTCTTTTACTCTTAGAAAGCTAAACTATTTTAAATAGGTACAGGTCTTAGATGAGATCCGCCAGTGCCCAAGATTTGGAAATTCGCTATGTTATGCAGATGCTGCGACAGGGGTATTTTTTAAAATATGAGGATATTTCCTTTGTCACTTTATGTCTAAAACAAATTCTGTTTTTAAAATTTAATAGCATTTATTTAAGTAATATTCGTTGGTACGACTTAAGAATCTCGTGGTACGAATTATGAATCTAGTTTCCTAAATTGATACCAATTGCACTAATCTTAATTTTTACATTTTTTAAGCATTTTTGATTTAGTTTTCTTATTAAAACATGACAGGATGGATCGAAAAAACTTCAAAATTTCATTCCAACATAAAATTTTTGCCAAATTTTTGAAAATATTTCCATAAAATCAGAAAATGTACAAAGTGGTTTCAAATTAGGCAACTCTCCCCTACAAAACTTTTAAAATAATTTTTTTCAAATATTTTATTATAACAGATTTATATTTCAAATTTCTTTTAATTTGACAAATTGAATAGCTTAAAAGCTCAATTTTTACCTTACGAAAAATTTATCTAAAAAATTCTAAATTCTAAACTCTAAAATTTAATTCTTGGTACCTACAGCTTTTTTTAACGGTTTCTGGAATTCTTACTATTCAGATTGAAATAAAATTTTAGTTAGTACCTATCTATTATGAATTTTATAGTCTTAAAAGAAAAACAAGTTATTTTTTATAAAAATATATTTTAAAAAAATAATACAATTATATACAATACATTTAGTTTATAAATAAATAAACAGTTTATACCTTTCATACCAAAGACATAGGAAAAACAAATAGAAGTAAAGAAAAATAAACATAATTACATATTTATTATGGGTAACTCACTCCAATTAGTAGCGTTTATGTCAAAAATGTTGAAATTCAATGTTTTCATCATTTGTATTATTAGGTGTGTAAGATCAATGAAGGACTGTAACGATATGTACAGATACTTGAAAATAAAAGTGTTAGAAAATGTAAAAATTTTACAAATGAAAATATCATAAACCAAATTATCAAAAAAGTCTTGTCCATTGTTATTAAACTTGCGTGGTGCGTACTATGTCGTCTGTAAATACGTCGTTGTCGTGATATAATAAGTAATATATTCTTACGTCTTTGGTTTAGGGTAAAAGCCCCCTTTGTGGAACGGTATCTAATACTGGAACAGTTTTGACATTTACATATTTATTTTTTTAATTAAGTAAGGAAACTTTAAATGCGAGGTGGATTTAAATTGAAAAACAATCATTCTATTGATAATAATTTTTGTTATCAGACGTTTCTTTCAGAAATAACTTCATTAATATGTAAATTTTCATAACTAGATACCGTTCCACAAAGGGGGCTTTTACCCTATACTGGTAAATAAAAAAATACTGCCGTCTTTTGGTTTAATGGCTACCTATCTAATTTTTCATTATACTGAAATTTTAAACTAGTAATATATTCAACAGTATCAAATTTAGGAAAGAGATTTTTATAATAGAAAAGAATGAGCTCAGTTTTATTGAGTTGTTTGTTGATGTCTCAATAATATATTTAGGGAATTGATGCTGATCAATATTTTCCTTCAGTGTTTTAACTTCTTGATGATTTGGTAATTTGTCATCTTTGCTAATTATTTCATTTTTAGACCAAATCTAAAAACACATATACATTTTAGAATACAATTATACTTACGTTTGAATTTAACATTTTAATGGCCGCTCTAGTAATTCCCCAATTTCGCTCTATATTTCACATATTAAATAAATTTTACTTTTACCTATTCACAGGCAAATGGGATAAATGCAAGTAACATAGGAAAGAATAATAACCTGTTATACGAAATAACTCTTATTGAAAACGTATAAAGAAATTTTAATGAAATTTTCAGTTAGTAACGCATTGTTAAAGAGAAATTTCTGTACATAACTGATCAGGGCTGAGTTTACCCTAAGTGCCACCCCTGCTTTTCCCTAAAAACAAATTTCTTCACAAGTTTTTAACTTTTTCCTACAAAAAAAATAAGTGACGCGCAAAAAAAGCCAAATTCTAAATTTTTAACGCCCGGGGCACTAGCTCTTCGTGCCCTTAGTGTAAATCCAAGACTGTATCTGGTCTTTAGACAACTTAAGATATCATGGTTTCCATTCAAATGAGCGTTTCACCTCGAAGCGTAACGGATTAGAAAAATATGTACGGTGTGTATATAGAAGTTTTCACTTTCAAAAAGTTGAATTTTGATTATCAAAAATTATTACATTTTCTTACCTTAACAATAGCAGATCCAACGGAAGTGGAAAAATGAGGAGCGTCCGTTGTCACTTCACAACTAAAATTCCCACTTAACATTGGACCAATTCTTTTAAAAGCCACTTTATGCGGATTTGATTTCGAAATCTGTAATAAAACAAAAAATAATAAATTTAAAAGGATTTGATAGTGTTGATGAATCGACAAATTAATATAATTTAGTTACATCAAGCTCAATTTGAAAGCTATTATTTGTTGAAACAGGCAATGGAAAAAATTTACATTTTGGATTCTCTTTTGGTTCATAACGAAAAAACTCGTAAGATCCTCGATACCATTTTACAGAATATAGTGGTTCTCCACGCAAATTATACAAACAAAAAAATGCGGCTGGCTTATCTTCAATAATCGTTGCTGGAACAATTACTTGCACATCTAAACTACATTCTGAAATAAAATTATTAAATTAATTTTGTTTCAAATTTGTACTACTGATTACTTAAATTTCATTAATAAAACTTTTACATTTATTTGTTGTTAATTATTTACAAACGTATTTTAAAATTTTGAATTCCATTGTTGGTTATTTTTTAAACGTTTACAAACTACAATTTTAATGTTATGAGTATTATACAACACTGTTTGCTTTGAGTTATTTTTGAAGCAATTTTCGGAATAGACGCATTAGTTTTAAAAATTTCTTACCTTTAGATCTAATAATTATTATTAAAAAAAATATAAGGTAAACAATATTCATTATTGCTATTGATCTTTTACATATTTGTAAAGTAAAAATTCATAAACTATTCAAGTGACAAAAAATGACTCTCTGATCTCGATTGGTTCAGTTTTGAAAAAAATTCAATATCGATTTGAAACGGTGATTATGCATTTAAAAAATAGACTTTGTTTATTATATATTGTATAATTTTGAATTATATTTAAATAACAACAGCTTTTTGAATGAGTGGCTAAATCCCCTCTCCAGTGACATGGTTGTATGTATATTAAAATATAAAATAAAACTAGGAGAATTGTCTAAATTTAAATTTAGAAACGAACAACAAGTTTTCGATGAACGTTTGTGTATGTCTACAATAAATATTATGTATTATAATTATGATAACAGGTATTTATTCTTTGCTGGTGGTTTCTATTAATTTAAATTCAAAATGTTGGAGATTGTGCCTTACCTAATATGGGATATAAATTTCACGAAATCCATTTTCGAAATTTCACGATTTTTGAGCATTAATACCGATTTCCCGAAATTATCCTTTTGTATAAAAATATAAAGGAGGTGGGTAAAAATCGATCATTTTTCGCCCATCGGCCTATTCCTTTCATATTACTTTTCCTTATTAATATTTATACCTCGGTAAATTCAAGAGTCGATGCAAGTTTTGTACATCTAAATATGTATGAGACGTCTCAGTCGTTGGTCTCACACACAAACTATTTTGTTTTGTATCATTCCGATGCGCTTAATGAACCAAAATAAATAGATGTGTATCGACCAGTGCGTTAACTTTACTATTCGAGAAAAAAAGAATATCGTGGTTCTCATGCGGCATCTTATGAGAATATAATCACCAGAAGTTCAAAAATATGTCTAAAAACGCAAAAAGTCGACAAACATGCTCAGGCGTCTATAAGTATCTATTTCCATAGAGAAATCTATCTACTAACTGACGGTAAGCGATTGCCGATTACTTATGTTCCTGGGAAGGTAAGTAAACTTTTATGACCTGTTATTTTTTGTAACTATAGTAATCAGAAAATAGAATGTTAAATGTTGCTTACGCGTGAAGTTACCTATTATATAAACGCCAACCTACGATTCAAGAGATTCCAATCAACTGACTGTACATAAGTACTGACTTCCGGTGCCAATTTCTTTCTGATCAATTCGAAATAGTCTGGCAAATCCTTATCTGCCAAAAAACAAAACAAAAAAAAACTGCTACATTTCTGACTTTGATAAAAATGAAAAAAACCGTTTCAAAAACCCATAATTCGCTCCTAATTTCGTTATTTTAGAGTTTTATTTATGGTTCTTAAGGGGAGGTTTACTCGAAAGTCCTTAAAAATTATGTATTTTTCTAGAATTTTTTTCTCAAGAACGGAAATAAATGTCAATTTCAAATTTTGTGCATATATTTATTAAGTATTAAACTACACACAAAAAAATTTTTCAAGGAAAAAGATAAAAAAATGTCCAGTTTATAGATAGTGCAGTGTGATGATCCGAAAATCTAACGCCTTGTTGGTGGACATCCTAGCGCCGGTAATAAACCACAGAAATCCAAAAACAAAAAAGATTTATAAAATATATGAAGAGTACCGGTACCCCTGCCTATAATATCAATAAATTGCTGACAAAAAAATGGCGAATGTTTGAACTTTTGATTACGATTTTTGTCTTATTTTTCGTTCTTTAAAGTAAATTTAAAAATAAAAAAAATATTGAAAGTGTATCGAACTTAGGTAGAGGTGCCGAGGAATTGAATTATCTTTAAAATAAAAAATTTAAACAAAGGATCCATCGAATAGTTTTTGAGTTATAGTTTCCACCAGTTCCAAAAATGTAGTTCCGAGATATTATAAAATATATATAAAGAAACGTATTTTCAAAATTTTATATTTAATACTCATTATTGCGTGAACTACGTTTTTTGAATTTTTTTTTTTTTATAGAAAGCTGGATTCGGTTAATGTGCAAGAATCTTGTTTTTAAATTATTTTCAGTAAAATCACTTTGGGAATATATTCTACACATAATTTGCTATCAATTTCGGCAAAAAAAATCGATTTTTTTTTATCAAACCTCAAGTAAACCTTCCCATAAATTACTTTCAGCAAAATCACTTTGGGAACATATTCTACACATAATTAGCTACCAATTTCTGCAAGAAAAAATCGATTTTTTTAAACGTCTCTCAAGTAAACCTCCCCTTAAGGTACTGAAAAATTTCAGTAAACTCGGTGACGTCATCAAATCAAAATATTCCTTTTTTTCAAACGTTACGAAAGTGATTTAAGTTAGAATGATTGGTGCAAGTGGGGTAATTTGGGTTTGAATTTTTTATTTTTGCTATTAAAATAACGCAATTCGCCTAGAAAATATAACTGATTCGGCAGAAGTCTTTTTTCTTGTGGGCACACGTTTCTAATTTTGGTAAAAATGAAAAGAACGACATTGAAAACCTATAATTCGCTTCCAATTTTATCATTCTATCATTTTATTTAGGATTTTTAAGAAATTGAAAAATTTTAGTAAACTTGCCGACGTCATCAAATTAAAAAAATTCTTTTTTCTCGAATTAAGTTTTATGAAAATGATTTGAAAGAGGGTGATTGATGGAAATGGGGTAATTTCGGTTTAAATTTTTCGTTTTTGCTATTAAAATAACAAAATTCCTTTAAGAAATATAATTGATTCGAGAGAAGTCTTCTTTCTAGTAGCCATGGATTCAAAAACCTATTATTCGCGCCCAATTTCGCCGTTTTACCATTTTATTTACGATTTAAATGGAAATGTTTTGATGTAAAACCGTTTCGGAATATTTTATGGCGCCACAGTAACGTAAAATTTTTTTTAGCCGAATCAAGATAAAGAATTTTAAAAAAAGTTTAAGAATGCAGGAAATGTGCCGGGCCGTGGAGAGAAATGGTGCGTCCCGGGAACAAATCAAAATTTTTCCCCCAAAACAAAGTGACGAGTAAAAAAATGCTCTTTTTAATTTTTTTTCGGGCTCTAACTACGGGCCTCCTCTTCCAGCCCGGGCCCCGAGACCGGAAATCCGGCTATCCCACTCTCTCGTTGGACCTGGAAATGCGTATAGTGTGTTATATAGCGTCTAATTGGGCTCAAAATTCCCAATGGTAATTCGACTCGTGTTATTATTGAGGACATATGATTATGAGATTTTTTTTTACGTAAAATCTAAAGTCTGTAAAATGGTGCAACATGTACACGTGTTTTCTTTAAATATAACAAAAATAAAGAAATAAATTTTTTTGGTTTTTTATTTTCGAATGGAATTTTCTGCGAAACAACAGATGTCTCTTGAGAAATAAATACACAAGCGCGTTGCTTTGGTTGGATGATTGTGATGATATACAAACGTATAATAACGGTGTGTATGTTATTTAAAAATAAATTTAGTATCAAATTGTATTGTGCACATTAAAAATAAATGGCAAAAAATTAAAATAGGTTCTTAATAATGTGTTTGTTTTATGTAAACTTATGTTAAAGTTAAAATGAATAATGGTCTGCACTCACTTTTAGAAACTCGGAAGTTTTATATAATAAACAGGTGATGTACCGTATGTAAACTAAAAGTTTAGTAAAACTAGGTTTCTTTTAATGGAGTATAATTAGTTAATTTACACCAACTACTGAGCGTTTGAGCATGATAGATAATAAAGAGGAAAATAAATTAGATATTTCAATTGTCGGTGCTGTCACTATCTTGTTTTACAAGGATATGCACCCAGAGTGAAATTCGGGATTTTGATGAAACTTCGCTGGTGTGTAGAATAGGCAAAAATAAGGGACCCTTATTTTTTTTTATCGGCCACCTTCTACGTTTTGGGGGTGAAACCAGCCCCTAAAATTGGGGGTTCAAATCGTATTTCTTAAAATATCTCGAAAACTATAAGAGATAGAGGAAAACTTTAAATTGACAAATGTTACTTTTAAAAAGACCTATTCACCTGTATAGGTTAAACCAAGATCGGGTTCATAAGAAGGACTGGAGGGGCGAAAATGGGGGTAAATTTTCTTGTACAGTCTGAATGGTTCAATGTATCAAATTTTTACCATTATAAATAGAAAGAGCACCAAAAATTAGGGGACACGTGTTTTTGCGTTTTTTCGAAATATGTGTGATATCCAAGCCATATAAGGAAGAAAAAAAGAGGGTAGATTATATTGCATTATTATTGATTACAAATACCTTCTATATTTTTTTTATTTTTATGTTTATTGTCATCATGAAAATATAAATTTTTACTTTCCGATAATGATTCATGTATTTTTCAGCACTTACTTAATTGGTAATTTAGCAATTTGTATATTTGGTTACTAATACTCGATATTTTTTTATACCTATTTCTACCAAAGTTTCCTGGTCTGCAAGTAATGTTCAACAAGAAGCAATAATCTTCCGTTCAACAACTGCCTTTATCTTCTTACAAATTCGTTTTTAACCAAATAAACGCGGTTTATTTCTTTCTCAACATTCAAACTATTTTTCATATTACTTTTGTGTTTTATAGGTGTCAACCCCATTTCCCAAATGGCAAAATTTATTACAAAGCACCTGAACAGTGCGCGAAAGAGATTATTGCTTTTTGTCGAGTATTCAAACACAAGCATTCGAATAATGGTAACCAAATGTACACATGGCTAAATTACCAATTAAGTTAGTACTGAAAAATATATGAATCATTATCGGAAAGTAAAAATTTACATTTTCATGATGAAAATCAACATAAAAATTAAAAAAAATATAAAACGTATTTGCAATCAATAATAATGCAATATAATCTACCCCATTTTTTTCTTCCTCATATGACCTGGATACCACACATATTTCGAAAAAACGCAAAAACACGTATCGCCTAATTTTTCGTGCTCTTTCCATTTATGATGGTAAAAATGTGATACATCGAACCATTCAGGCTGTACAAGAAAATTTACCGCCATTTTCACCCCTCCAGCCCCTCTTATTAACCCGGCCCTGGTTTAACCTATACAGATGAATAGGTCTTTTAAAGAGTAATATTTTGTCAATTTAAAGTTTTCCTCTATCTCTTATAGTTTTCGAGATATCTTAAGAAATACGATTTGAACCCCCAACTTTAGGGGCTGGTTTCACCCCCTAAACATGGAAGATGGCCGATAAAAAAAATACGGGTCCCTTATTTTTTCCTATTCTACACACCAGCGAAGTTTCATCAAAATCCCGAATTTCACTCTGGATGCATTTCCTTGTTAGAATTAAGCTTAATAAAATAAGTGCACCGTATATAAAACAAATTGAATTTGTATATTTATATTTTTATTGATGTGGTACGGTTTGTTAACTGACTTCGTTTGAGCATTATAATCAAGAGACAAATCAGAAATGAACAAAATATACAGGTAGCTCCTGAAAATTGCAGAAGAAAAAGTTTCTTAGATTGGGAAGGTTTATTCACTAGGTGATTGTGAATTTTATTCTTTTATTTCACACAAGTTATATAGTCAAACTATACTGGCTAAAGAAATAATGTCCACACTTTGTTTTATAATAGGAAATAGGAATGTGTCGTTCACACCATATTCGAGAGAGTATATAGGGGTTACTTATTTATCGAGAGAGGCGGTTTGTTAAATTCCAGTCCGTAATGTCCCCTCCCAGCATATTACCCTTAAATCGTTAAAGTATAGGCGCCTTTAAGAACCGATCAGACCAAGACGGTCATCTTGCGGGCTAAGTGGATGTCATATAATTATATTGCACTACTTGACATACCCAAACATTCAAGTAGGTAATAATTTTTCAACACAATTAAGGTCAAATTTCGACAAAGAAAATGTAATACGTGTTTTGATCAGTTTGTCACGTTTTAGCTCTTATGTCAGGTATGCAGTATAATTTCTTAATTACCGTTCCGGGCGCCCGCCACCGTCTGTCCTCACACTAAGATGCTTCATTTCAAAAATTTATATTAAAATTCATAGTAGACAGAAATACATAATTTATTACATTACTAGCCGTATGCTCAATGGGATTTCCCATCGACAACATCTTTTTATTAGGTACTCACTTTCTGCTCACTTTTAATGTTTTTCAAAAGCCTAAATATGAACTTTCATTTTCTGCTTTAACGCATTAGGGAATAAATTTGCAGAAACAACTAACTTTTATTTATAAATAGAAACTTAAACGCGAATTTTCATAACTCCTGTGCTTAATTTCGTCCTTCTAAACTCAGCAGTTGAGGTTGTGCGTTGTCTGTCAGTCAAAGTTAAAGATTCATTAAATAAGATATTATTTATTTTAATAGCCATCCAGTAACAAATTTTTATATATTTTTAACTTCAAAAACGACGACTTTCCATACAAATTTTCATCCCCTATTTAACTCACTTAGGGAATGAATTTTCAAAAATCCTTTCTTAGTACTCACCTACATTATATAAGGAACTCCAAAATTTGCAAAATTTCATCCTTCTAAACCCAGCGGTTTAGGCTGTGCGTTGTCTGTCAGTCAGTGTTAGAGATTTATTAAGTATAATATGTAGATTGTGTGAATTTTTGTTAATCACTTGATATGTATAGACATACTTAGGGCCGGATTTACCTTTGCGGAGGCCCCGGGGAATTTTTCATGTGGTGACTCCTGAGTACCTCATATGTAGAGGCCCTTAAACACTTTTGTGGAGGTCCCTGGTAAGACGAGAAGAAATTTTCGAAATTTTTCCATTATTCCTATTTTGAAAAATTAATTATTAACTTCGTGGAGGTCCCGGGGCATGTGCTCCAAGTGCCCTTATGTAAATCTGGTTCTGGACATACTTGAGATAAAGGTACTTAAGACATATTTTTCAAAACTTACGAGCAAACTTCATTGATAGTGACTTCCAAGTTTCGTAGTATGTCGATATATGTTCTTCAGTAATGTTTAATTCATTTATTTGCAAATGGTAATGAATTTTACATATATGTATTTTGCTTAGAAATATATGAAATTCGGTTTGAAAATATGATATTTTAAAAAGCATTCTTCGGTCAATTTTATAGAATGAATAGTTTAAAAGTTTTAAAACGAAATTCTATGAATTTGTTGGTAGATTATACTTTGAGGTTTAGTTTTTGGTTAGTTCCAGAAAAGTGTCATAGCAAAATTTAAATACAAATATAATTGAAATCAATGTGCATGTGCATGTATAGTGCATAGTATGAGCGTCACCTGTACATTGTTTCATTTTTTTACAATAAGTCATCTATCTTCTATTAATTTTCACCCAAACACTTTGTCAAGCCACATAAACAAATAATAATTGTGTTATTTTTACACCAGACGCATCTAAAAATACAAAACGTCAACAGGAGTTTAAGTAGATTACTGTACCTACTTATTGTTAAAATGATGAACTATATTATTATTGTCTTGTCTTGTCTGTTATCATGTATTGTGTAACAAGGCCTTGTGTCTACACTACGATTAAAATCACGCGTCTATGTTCACTATAAGACAGTTTAATAGATGTAAACATGGCAAGTAAAAAGAGAGACTTGAAAAACCTCTAGGATCTAGAGGTTTTCTAGAATCTAGAGTCTAGATAAATATTAAGCAATTTTAACTGAGTGAACTTGATGACATCATACAGGCAAATTTTTGTTTTTTTCCGAATTATCAATTAATTAGATGATTTCTTAAGCGTTTGTTTAAAAAATTCGACAGTAAATAATATATGTACACAGCATAGGCAGACGATTGTTGTACATATTGAAACATGGCGTATTTTCGTATAGTGGACACAAGGCTTAAGCTACATAATTTTTGATTAGATTGCCAAATTATTTGTCTAGTGTCTCACTAACAATTGAATAGAGGAAAATTAGTTGAACATCTGTGAAAATGTAATATATTATAATATGACATGTACTCGGGGCATATTTAAATTTTTCTTTTATTACGCTTCATTAGAAATATTTGAAATTTACAGTTCGTTAAAATTTTGTTCAAAATATATTATTACAATTTTTGTTTTTTCGTTTTCTTTTTTAAATTGTCACATTATTTACATATTATTATATTATAGTTGTTTAGAAATAATAGTATCGGTTTTTATGTTTATTTATTTTTTTATTACATAAATGTTAGTGACATGTAAACCTTTTGAGGACGTGTATGAAATTTTATATTTTCGAAATTATTATAAATTTGAATAAACTGCTTCGAAAATTAAGTTATACTGTTACAATAAACTAAAACCGGTAATGTGGACCCTGGTGGAGATGCTGTGTAGTTTTGTTTGCTATATAGATTTCAGTATTTTTATAATTCTCATCTTATTTTACATCTAGTCATTACATTTCTAGTCTTGTATAATATTTAAATTTGTAAATATTAAAATTTGTAATTAAATTCGTAAATATTATTTGTAATAAAACTTAGTCTAATGCGACTTTACTCCTTTCTGATGTTTTTCACCTTAAAAGGAAAAACGAGACCCTTAAAGATCACTTTCATGTTCGTTCGTTCGTCTATCACGCAGGTTTTTCTCGAAAGCTATGTAACGTAAGATTTTGAAATTTGGCATAATGTTAGGTTCGGATGAGGCGCACATTTATCGCTAATCAATGATATTCATTCCTCATTCATTTCTTGGGATTTCACGATAGCGCCATGGCTACCATTACTCCGGTTGTGACGAAATTCGTAGGGAACTATCCAAGAACCAAATCGCATAATTTATAAAAATTTCATTAAATTAAAAACAGTCGAATAGTTTCGAAGTTATGCGATTTGTTGGGATCTTGGGACATACAGACGGATAGATAAACGTACTGACACACACGAAACCAAAATTGGTCAGGAAATGCGCGTGAAAAAATTCGTTGTGAAGGAAAAAAGTTTTCAAAAGTGATCACAATACTTTCGTTACTAGTAATCTCGAAAGTAAAAAAGTACAAAACAAAATGTGTCAAAATTTATGGTACCTATGACCTAATTTTATTTACATTACTTATATATTCCCCGTTTCAAATACAACTGAGAATAAGTAGGTAATCGTTAAAAAATTAAATAATTCTTATATTCGAAACAAATAAATCTTCTCTTCTTTTCTAAAAACAAACCGCAAATTTAAAATTTACGTAAGTGCAATAATGAAAGAGATAAAGCCAAGAAAACGGAAATTATTTAAATTCATAAGTGATGAATCATGGTTAAATTTAAGTGAAATGGACCAAAGTACTTTGTTAAATTATCAATCATTGTCGAGAAAATATTTTAAGATGGGAAGTGCTAAGATATGAATTTTGACACAATATGTTTTTACGTTTGTTAGTGTTAATAATGTTTTATAAGCGAATTGTAATTTAAGGATTAATATACTTACAATTAGTATAGTAGTGCTTGAAGAAGAAACCTTTGTCAAACATTATTTGATATGGGATCGTTAATAATTACGATACATTATTCAGATATTTATTTGATAGAAAGTAAGCAATTAATTAGTGTTGAGTTGTCTATAATTTTCGTGGCACCATTATGAATTTGTGGTAACGTACAGTTTCTTGTTCTTTTTAGTGTTCCGTATCAAAATTGGCAAAATGAAATTCTCATGGAATCACTTTGGTGTCTGTTCGTCTGTCATAGGCGATTTTCTTTGAAACCATTTGATACAAAAATTTGAAATTTAGCACAGAAATAGAGCGTGGTGTTCTAATTTTAGAGGTGAATTGAATTTTGATTCTGGAGTAATTTTGGGGTGTAACCTGGACAGAAGGAAAAAGTATCGCGTGGATTATCAAAGGAAAACATATTGAAGCATGAACTCAACGCATTATGTATCATTTTTTTCACTCTTATTACTAAAAGGATCGCGCAGAAAAATTTGAAAGAAATCATGAACTTTGAAAATGAGGTGTAGATTGAATATAAATTATCAGGAAAAATACCTGAATATTCTAACATAATTTTTTTGGTGCATAAAAAGAAAGCTCAATAACAAATTTTATTTTGATTAGATATTGTGAGCTTGTAATTACATTAATTTTACGTTAAATGAATATTTTGGTAAAAATTTTAGAAAATGAATTTCTAAAAAATCAAAAAGAAAGAATAATTAATAAATGTATATCTAATGAATCAGCCTTTTGTTCCTTATATGGATTTACCTTTAAGGGATCGGCCGTCACATTTTTAACGAAATTCGTGGGTTCGAACTCCGGAACTTCTGAAATAAAATGCTTTGAGGCAAGAGGCTACCTGCCGCAATGAAATACTATCGAACTTCTCTTAACACGAATATTTATTTATTGAAAATCTACAATAAAATTAGTTAATAAGGGTTACAATTTTAATGAGCAAATTTGCCACAAAAGAAACTTAGAGGTTTGACCGAACTTTAAGTTAAATCAATTAAAATGAAATGTGATATCTTACTATCTTAACTAACATTGGTAATGTAATTTGAAATCAATAGGTTTGCTATCTATTTTCTTTTCTCCTGGCAAATATATATATTCATATATATGACAATTCACAAAAAGAAATAAAAGCAAAATGCGTTAAAATAAGGTGGTCAAATTAAAGGTGACAATGCTAAAATTCGTCTCAAACACAATTTTTAAAAAAATACAGTAGTATAAAATCTAGTGAATTACTTGATAAGCGAAATATAAGTACAACTTCTGTTAATAATTAAAATTCGGAATAAGAGAGTAAAACTCTAAATCTGCCGCCTTAAGCCAAAAAGACGTAACTGACAAATTTTTAAAGGTTAATCCTTATAAGGAACAAAAGGCTGATTCATTAGAGTGGTGGCAGCGCAGTGGAATAAATTGCTCGACAATTCGATTGTGTCGATAAATGTTCGAACGACAAATTGTTCGACAATTCGATCGTGTCGATAGTTTGAGCGATACCAATGGGATAACGTGTTTTGAGGCTAAATTCGAGTAGAACGAATAGATTGATAGAGAGAAAAAGTATTAAAATAAAATACAATAGGACTTAAATTTTGTTAGCAAAAAGGAAAAGAAAGAAAATTTTTTTTTTTTTTACGAGGGAATAATCAATTGTGTTCAAATTAGTATTTTAAAAGTTAGAAAAAAAAGGTAATGGTTGAAATCGTAATAGAATATTAGTGAAAAAAAAAATAATAATAATTGTTTTGTCATTGTAAACGTTATTGTTAGTAACATAATATACACTATATTAAAATTTGTTATCAGCAAAAATTTTTTTTTATGAGGAAATAATCATTTGTATTCAAATATACATTTTAAAAGTTAGAAAAAAAATTAAAGATTGAAATTAGAATTAGAGAATATTAATAAAATAAAGAAAAAAAAACGCCACCACGGGCCGCGCTAGGACTTACTTATCAAGTCAGCAATTTTTCCGTGCCTGACCATGCCATTCGCGATATTTGGAAATCAATCAATTGTTTTCGCCTAGCAACGGCATTTTACTGACTTGAATTTATCAGTTCATGAATTTAAGAATTTATTGCACTTTACATTTAATTAAAAAAAATTTTATTATTTTCTTTTTCTTCAGGGTTGTCCAGTGTATACTCATTACATATACGCGAAAAATATACATAAATGTGACAATTTCTGTACTTGACTAAGCACAACTTTTTTATGCATTTTATATTTCTAAAATTTTTCTAGCGTATCCATGTATACGATTTATAAGCTCGAACTGTATCAAAGAAATTGACAAAATATTTAACTAATTAAGATTATATTCTACTTATATGTTTTTAGGGTTCCACAAAAATAAATTTCAGAACCCTTATAATTTATTTCATCATGTCTATCTATTTGTCTGTCCGTCTGTCCCACACCCATAAATTCCTACATCTTTGGGCCCATAATATAGTATATAAAAACAAACTTACGACTTCAGTAGTTGAAAATATAGTATGTTATACAGTCGAATCGCGTTATAAGTCCGCCGATTTTATTTGTATTGTAAACATTCCCCTTCCATGATCGAAAAAAATTCATTTGAGTCTCTCGTTATAAGACATGAACATTGGTGTTGATCTTTAATAGTGCAACTCATAAATCATTCTGTCAGAATCTTTTTATTCACTAAAGTAATTTTTTTTATAGGTCCGTGTTTATATAATACATGTGTAGTTGATCAAGGCAAGTTTTTTTCGTTCATCACGCGGATTATATTACAAACTTTGTTTGACTAACAATATTATTTACAATTTCTACAAAAGATTTTAAAAAATTTTTTAAAGAAAATATATGTGGACAATATTGTTTAAACTCCTATCACACAAACTATAGATTCTATAGAACGAATTTAGAAAATATTAGTAAATGTATTTATTAAGGCCAGGGTAAGGTATTAAAATAATTTTTTTTTTTGCATTTTTTTAATTTTTTTAACTGAATGCATAATATCTTAAGAATATTGTCTTAAAATTTCAAGTTGATTGGAGTAAAATTGACGAAGTTATAAGCATTTTTGTTGTTACCTGGCAGATGTTTCGCTCTGTATATATCTCTCTCTCTCAGTTATATTATAGAGATTTCAATGGAAGTACTAACGTGTTTATACCTGTACTGTATATTTTGTCAGTATAGGGGACAAAATTTAGTTTAGCAGTAAGTATTCTATATCAGTTTTATACAAGAATTTTTAAGTGTTCAAAACTTTAAAGCGTTTTCCCCACAGCTCACGTTTTCAAAGTCGGTGCCCCTCATAACTTCAAAACTACAGCACCGATCTATTTGAAATTTTGAATACTATTTCTGTACATAATTTACGAGGTAACGCTGGAGAGTTTTTTTCAAATTTGTTAATAATTTTTATTTTAGAATAACAAATTTGCCGATTTTTTTCGCAAAAAATCGTGTTTTTCCTTTCTAAGTGTTCCAAAAAAGTGAAAAATTGAAATTTCGAAAAACCCCCCCAGCGTTACCTGAGGAAAACTATTATCTAACTAATGAACTTTAATTTTTTTATTTCGGATGATCCAGAACCAAGTTATGAGGGGCACCGCAATTTTACTTTTTTCTGAGACACGTTCGAATAATTGCTGCCATTACTGTATTTTTTAATATTTCTTCGTGAAAATTTTATACAATATTCTTCGAATGTTATACTTTAATGTACCATTGGTTTTAATAAAGAGATTTTAACTGTGTCGTCACAAAAAAATAACAAAAACATGCCTTTTTTGTACGAATTAACCTTACCCTCTCCTTAAAGATAGGTAGATTTTGTGCCGCTTCTAACGAATGGTAATACTGCACTAAACGTTCGGGTAATTTGATTTAGAAAAGTATACACTCACAAGTTTGAAAAGTAGGGGAAGTGCGAGTCACGGCGGTTGACTACTAAGCACAAGTGGGGGTACAGGAATTCTTAGGATTATATTCTCCTACAGCGCCGTAGCGGACTTATAACGCGATTCTACTGTAATTGTTATATACATACCCGAGATCAAATGTTGTGACCATTCCATTCTTCTACTACAAATTTAGTTTGCTTACAATCGTATTTAATATTTTATTTTCAGTATCAACAATTTAAAAAACATTATAATAAAATGTGTTTAAAAAAAATATTGTAAATAGGAGTTAAATATAATTAAATAATTTACTGTTGAGAGGTTTACTTTGTGAAATTTCATTTTAAATATTAAAAATATTTAAAGTTTCAATTACTTTGTCAATTTCACTAGAATTGAGTAGAATTTACTAAACGCGTTTTCAATCTCGCGACCATCATCAGAGTAATTGAAGAAATGTATGTGGGAGTGTAATAAATACTCTTAAAAATGAATTTGGGAAAAAACCCGTCATTATACTATTTCATATGAAATAGGCTGTACAATAACGTACCTGAAAGACGATGTTGATAAACCAGTTTTGAATAATAGAGATAATTATTTTTATCTGTGTAAGGTAAAAATTTTTTTAACCAATATGTTTAAGAATAAAGGAGGGGTGTCCATCACCATTGAACAAATATATCCATCTATTACTGCTGGTCCAGATCCAAAACATTATGTATCACTCCCTTTCCTAGGTGTCATCTCACAAAAAATAGGCAATTTATTTTCAAAATATAATATATCACCCGCCTTCTGTTCATTTGGAAACCTCGGCCGTTCACTTTTTAACGCAAAAGAAAAAACTGATCCGCTAAAAAAGAGTGGAGTTTACCGCTTAGATTGTTCGCAGTGTAATGCTAAATACGTGGGACAGACGGGTCGCAGCTTCGAGACAAGGTATAAGGAACATGTTGGATCTCAAATTCATAGCTCAAATTTTGGTTTACACGTCTTAGAAACAGGTGATTTCCCCAATATAAATCACAAACCAAAAGTTCTACATATTTGTCAAAAGGGTACAAAACTGAATCTCTTGGAGGCTCTTGAAATTAATAGATTGAACAGTGACCCACAAGTGGAGGTTTTAAATGATCAAAACGACCTAAATAATTCACCTTTATTAAAACTGAACTTCTAAACGAAAAAATATAATTTCAGCAACTTTAACATTTTGGACACCCCTCCTTTATTCTTAAACATATTGGTTAAAAATTTTTACCTTACACAGATAAAAATAATTACCTCTATTATTCAAAACTGGTTTATCAACATCGTCTTTCAGGTACGTTATTGTACAGCCTATTTCATATGAAATAGTATAATGACGGGTTTTTTCCCAAATTCATTTTTAAGAGTATTTATTATACTCCCACATACATTTCTTCAATTACTCTGATGATGGTCGCGAGATTGAAAACGCGTTTAGTAAATTCTACTCAATTCTAGTGAAATTGACAAAGTAATTGAAACTTTAAATATTTTTAATATTTAAATATAATTAAAATTTGAATAATATACAATTTTGAAGATAATAATGGTTTGTTTATTATTTAAAAATGTGTAAAAATAACTAAATTGAAATGCGCTCGTTATTTAAACGATTGTAAACAAAATATTACAAAAGTTAAAGTATAATATTGTTGGTTTGGTCAAAGACGTATATGTGTCGATGATGACCAATACTGTTTAATGCATAAACGATAAACGTAAGCAGCAAAGTGTGTCGTTACTAATATCTCTTAAAAATAATTAGAATTTCAAAAATGCCAAGAATTCGTTCTACAGTTGGTATTGACTTCATAAGTGTTATTTTCCTTGCCTCGAATGCAGTTTTGAGTTTTAGTTACCTTCTCTTAAAAAATAAAATTAAATATGGAAAAAAGTAGGAAATTGCAATCGGTTCCAAAAGAGATTGTTTATTTAATGTTATTTTTTATGAAATTCTCCGAAATTTATTTTAACGGTTAACATTTTTTTAAAATCCTTTAACATTACTAATTTTTTTTAAATAGTTAAGTTTTATTTTATATGTAAATTTTTGAATTTCCATACCACTCTAGTTGCGGTAAGTATTACGACGATAAAACTTTCAACAATAACGGATAGTATTTCATACAAAAATACATGTTTAAATTATGCAAATCTGTTAGACATAAATGAAGATTGATAGCGTATTGCCAAACCAACAGCTGAAATCAGATGAACCTACTAATTTAACAACACATTTATATTATTCTTCTTTGAATATTTTTATAAGGTGTGATCTAATTACTGAATAATGTCAAAAATAAAAACATATTGTTACGTAAGGCTGTATTTTTTATTAAAATACAAAAAAGCAGATAAAAATAGTCCAATAATCACGCGCCTACAATGTTCCAAAAATTTTCTAATTTTACTCCTATTTTATTTTTAACAATTTGTATTTGTGACACAGCTATAAGCAATAAATAATATTATATACGTATAATGTATTCATCTATAGATTACCGTCATATGTATCATCTTGTATTACAATATGTAATTTTCTTATTGTCGGTATATAAGTTATACAGGATGTTTTATTATAATTAATGCACGCTTTGTTGGTTGTATAGTATGCATAGTATCATATTACATTTTATAATATTTGTGAAGAACCGCCAACATCTCTAGTGTGTGTTAGACAAGTATTAAGTCAGGATTTCGTAGTTCAGTAGCTAGAATTTTTCACAATTCGCGGGATAAAATATTTCTTGCTTTTATTTAATATTAAACTTAGCCTTTAATCTGTCTTCCACTTTCTATATGAGTTAAAAAAAATCAATACTAGTTTTTAAAAAAGTCGCCAAGTGCGTGTTTGATACGCATTAAATATAGGTCCTCAGTGATTACTGTTTCTCAATTTTCGGGATAAAGTATATAAAGCATTTAAGAACATTTTCACGTTTTATTAAAGAAATAGATGAATATGTTTGACCATAGACATTAGAAATGAAAGGGTTTGGCAGCAAGTGATCAACGAGAACAGACGTGTCAATTTTGAGCTAGTTAAAATATTACAATTTTTAGAAATATAAATTATATTCTGATCGTAATATCTTATAAAAGGTGAAATAATCATAAATAACAGTTGTGGAGCTAAAAAAGTGAAGTAAAAATCATAAAAATAATTACAATAAAAAAGAAAAAAAAAACTAATATTGCCAGGTTATGTGAAACTTAAAAATAAAAATATACTTATTTATTATAAATAGGGTAAGAGACCCGATGACCGATCACTATTTTTAGCTGTATCATTAAATTAGCTTAAAAAAATTAAAAAATAAACAAAACACCCATTTTTTTTTCTTAATAAGTATGAAACCAAGTTTTTTTAATCCAATGGATATGTTTTTAAGAAAATATAACCCAAAAATTTTGATTTATTAATGTTTTTGTTTTATAATTTGTTGACGTCTATGAAAAAGCGGACAGAAAATATTAACCTCCTTTGAAAGATCAATACACTGACCCCTATGAAAAATCGCGCATTAATGTACATGAAGTACAGTACTACAAACCTTCTACTATCAAATATTTGAACCATTCTCTTCCAGCCACTTTGACACTCTATCCACTACTAGGTGAGGCTCTATGTCATAGAGTATTATCATAGAGTGACATCTAGTGAAACATAGAACGTCAAAGCAAAAGCCAAGAACGGTTTAAATATTCGATAAAATAAACCACTAAAATCACAATTTCGTTTCGCTCTCTGCTGATCTTTTAAAAAAACATTGTGTAAGATCTGACTTAGCCGTTAACCATTGTGAATTTTTAAACAGTTAAATTTAGTTTATATTGTATCTGTATGTGTCGTTTCAGATCTAATACATACATATCATACATATTATGTTTGACGTTTTTATTTGATATAACCTATATAAATAACAATTTGGAAGTTTTAATTCAATATTAATTATTTTTCAATTGATTTTACGTTCTGAAATAAATAAAATATTAAAGTAAAATTATAAAAACGGTTAGTTAAGTGTTTTAAACCCAAAAATTAATTAAAAATGTTTATAAAATAGATATGCAATATATAATTCTCAAAATGCGGTACCTAACTGTAAAACTCAGATCCCAAGAAGAATCAGTCATACAAATAATATTTAACGCATATAAAATTTAATTTAGCTATCCTAATCTCTTAAGTGGACTAATAACAATTATTTGTATACTTTTATTATGCTAATAACTTTAAAAATTCGGTGAAAAATGTTACAATTTATAACTCATGTGTTTTGAATAATGATCATCCATCATATTAAAAATTTACGAATTCAACAAAAATTTTTCGATATATATATATGTATTTCTTAAATTAAGTGAGGAGGCATTAAATGTGAGGTGAATTTAAATTTAAAAATAATCATTCTATTAATAATAATTTTTTTTATCAAAGGTTTCTTTCAGAAATAACTTCATTAAGATATAAATGTCAAAACTGATCGGACTTATAACCCCGATCGACAATGGGGTCTTTTACCCTATACTTATCTATTATTACATAAAATAAACTGCTACATTCCGGTTGATATACTATTGTTCATGATAAACATTTTTATAACTGACTCATCACTTATAACCTAATTTTAAATTTGAAATAAAAATAAAAGCAAAAATTAACATGGAGGCAAAATTAAAAGAACTGTATCACGCATTGGTTCAAAAAATCGACGAGGTTCGGCTAGACATTAGAAAAGATGTTAAAGATGAGTTAACAGAGTTAAAAACAATGTATTCGGAAACTAAGGAAAAATGCCGCGAGATAGAAGAAACAGTTAAAAATTTACAAGAGGAAAATTTGTTATTAAAAAAGGAGCTAAACAAAAATAATATAATCATACATGGTGTACCTACAATGGAAAATGAAAATTCATCTTTTGAGGACAATGTACTATCCATCCTCAATGATAAACTAAATCTAAATCTTTCACCGTCTAATATAAGTAATATATACAGATTAGGGAAAACGGAACAAAATCGGCCGGTAAAGCTGTGTTTGATTACCACAAAACTGAAAAGCGAAATATTCCGTAAACGTATCATGTTAAAGGGCACCAACATTTACATAAATGATGATTTACCACGTGAACTTAGAATTCGGGCCAGCGAGAAAAGAAAACAGCACATAGCCAAGAAAAATGATAAAAAAAGATTGCTACCACAATCGTCTGAAGAAGGAGACACAAACATCGGTAAAAATACGCAAGAAGCAAAGAAGATCTATATAGAAAAAAAATTTTTAAAAAACTACATTCAGAACTAACTAAATAAAGAAATGGACAATGAAACTAATCTAATTAATTTACTATCTAATTTAACACCGGAAAAAATCAACAGTATCTTTTATTTCGTGAGTGGAGCCTTAAAATTAAGAAGTTTTGTTTTAAATGAGTAATATTTATATATCTTGCCAGTTGTAACTTTTACAAAAAAAAAAAAATACCTAAATAAAAAATAAATAAATAAATAAATAAAAAATCATGTTTTAAATGTAATATTAGAAATATGTAGTGTCAACATTATACATACATGTGTCTGAACGTATGTATGAGTATGAATGTGTCTAAATGCAGATATGGATACGTATCATAGCCCATAGGTTATGATAAACTACTACAAGTCACTTTATAAGTATGAATTTTATAGAGTATGTACTTTTTATTTATAACATATATAAGTATTGATCATTAGATTACAATTATTCGTAATGAGTTAGAATTAAAGAAAACAAAAGAAAAAGGATATAAAGAAAAATAAATTAAACCTAAGAGAATTGGTAAATATATACAAATAAAAAAAAAAGGAAATAAAATAAATATGTCTAATATTCTATTAATAATAAACCATTTCTATTTTTGTTATTAAACGACCAATTAATTACTTTGCATTAATTTTATTTATTAATTTTATTAAGCTAGATAATATCCTATTAAGAATAGGTTAATACGTATTATAATGTTGTGTCATTTGTTACTGTTACTGATTATTGTTAACTTTTAATTGTTGTCAACCACTGTAAGCTTCATTGCAAATACAGAAATTTCAATCAATCAAACATTAGAAATGAAAGGACCAGTAATTTATATTACGCACGAAAGATAATACCTATACGTTAAAAAGAGACAAATGTTATAAATAGCATCTAAATGCCAATATATATTTCTTTTTCTAGGATACCCCAAACTTTAAAATTAAAATTGAAACATAGTCAGCCATGATTGCATTAAAAAAATTTGAAAAAATAATGTAAAAATTGTCACTATTTTCACTTTTTAAATTGTGTTTTTTGTTTTATTTTTTTAAAGAAAATATTATGGCAACAAATTTTGCAACTACAAAATATCAAATCAAAAGATAGAAACTATATTTTCTAATTCAACAAAAATTGTAAAATAAATTTTTTAAACACTTTTTTATTAAAATAATGATAATGATAATAATAATACGTTGAATTCCATTAAATAAATATAATTAAACTCAATTTAAATAAAAAATAATAACAAATATTATGTTTTTTTAATAATAACGAAAAATAATAAATTGCATTAAAATCAACAATGTACAACAATTTATTGCGAGAATCGATTCAAAACCTGTAATATAACATGCATAGGTAAATTAATAATACTTTAAGATAAGCATACAATATGACGATACATGACCGTCTATGACTAAGGCGAATACGTTGTGTGGACACACATATATACTTAAGAAGCAGTGTACGTGAGTAAACGAGGTATGGACTCTCCCCTCACTTAATGTCGATGTCGCACTTCTTGGAGTGTGCGACAACTGGATTTTTGCTGTATGCGCTACTGATGTTTCAAGAATAGCAAGAATTTGAACGAAATTATAATAGGTCCGAAGATTGACGAATGTCTTCGGATCTATAAAAATGACATTGTTTATTAATGGTTTATTAAATTTTGATACTGAATATTCAAAAGTGATCAAGTAGAACAGAATAGAATAGAATAGAATAATTTTTTTATTGATAGAGAAGCTTCTCTTACAATAGACTTGCTGGTTTACAAATGATTAAGTTATTAAATTTTACATTTATTACATTATTACATTAATTATTAAGTTATCAAATTTTAAATTTCATAATTCTTATTTCTACCACTGAATACATAATTTTTGGTTACAAACGTAAATATTATGGGCGCAAGCTAAAAAGAACTTTTTTATCTACATCTGCATTTACCTTTGTCTATCATATTAATAAATAGGAGTTTACTCACTCACTCATATAAAAACATAATTACTTGATTTGGTTGGTAACTATGGAAATAATACAATTTGTGTTCCCCTCACCTCAGTTTCTGGAGGTCTTTTGAGCTTGCGCTTATAATACAATTATGAATAAATCCAATTACGAGCAAATAAAAAAATGAAATTATAGATAAATATAAAATACAATTATAAATGAATATAAATTATATAGGTAGAGGCACAAAATTTCTATTTTATAAATAAGTAATAATTTCAATATTCGTAAAGATTATGGTTTTAGTATAAACTGTACATCATTGATACTCATTGATAATGAAAGCTCTTATTTTCAAAGCATTTATTATAAAATAAAATATTTTGTTTAATATTTAAATATTTTTTACATAAATAAATATTTAAATTTAAATAAATAAATATTTTTTACAGAACTGACTTGTAAAAGGTTCCTTAAATAATGATGTCGTAAATGACTACATATAGGGCATCTGAATATTAGATGTTCTAAATCTTCTAACTCTTTGAGATTGCACACTGAACACATATTTTCACAGTCAATTACGTATGAGATTCTTTTGAAATATATTCGTATTTTAGATTTAGAACTCAATCGTAATTGAATTAAAATTCTTAATTTAGTGAAATCAGCTTTCAAATTTAAAATATTAGAGGATTCAAGATTTTTATACCGTGAAAAACCATGAAAAAAGATTTAACGTGCATTAATTTTTTGAATAAGAGCTCTCTGATTTGTAACGGTGAAAGCTCCGTTAGCTAACGTTAGCTAACAAAATTTTCGTTCCGAACGCTACCAATGTTTACACTTTTCATCGAGACTAAACTTATTATTTTTTAATTAATATATTATAAAATAAAATATGCCGTCTAAAATTTTCTCGTTTATATAATTATTTATGCATATTATGTGTAGATATTAGATAAAGCATGGTAGGCAAAGCTTAATCACAGTATTTGTTTCCTATATTTAAAAATTTGTACACTCCGTATATACATATTTATATTTAAGTGGATGTTTTTATAAAATGAAAACAATAACGTAAAAAATTTCATTGATACAATGATTTGAAGAGGACAATGAATTGTTACGCAACAAAGAAAAAAACACAAGCTTAATTATAAATAAAATGTTTTCAAACGTCACGGTTTACGATACTCGCCTTTCTATTGTTCATTCATGATCATATTAAAAATACTACACACAAGACGTTTTAAATAATATATGTACATAACGTCTTCGAATAAACAGTAGGTAGAGGCATTTACATCGAAACAGAACATCTAGACGTAATACTTACAGTCCAAGAGGCGATTGTTGAAAATGTTGGGATACTTTCAGAGAAGGTAGTAAGTATCCAATGTGACAATGCCTTAGCTACCTCAATAAAAATGGATGGAGAAGAGAAAATAATCACCCACAAAGGAAATAGTTAAGTAGATATACTTACTTTTGTCACATTCTAACGCTGAAATTTTGAGAATAATGTAGGGTGGGCTGAGAAAACTGTGTAGTCAGCTTAGGTAACTCAAGTCTTTATTATTTAAAAAATGATCTGTTTATAAAAAAAAATCTTGCAATTTTGCTGTGAGGATACACGATTTATAAGTTAACTCTATTGGGAATTGTAAAACTTAGATGTACCAAGTAGTGATCAAATTAATAACTACTGGCAAGATACTAGCGTGCCCGGATCTAAGGGGGGGGGGCAAACCGGGGCCCCTGCCCCGGGCGTCAGCTTTAGGGGGCGCCAAAATCATACTAGGTCGGTCTATATCAAATGCTCTAAAAAAAAAGTTGGTTGCTCGACCATTTTAGAAAAAATTAATATTCTTGCAGTTGTTTCTATATTATATTTGAAGTATTGAGAACAATTCTTAAAAAAATTATCTTGAACCGTTTAAGCGTGGTAACCATTTTTGTTTTCAAATTTGCGCTGATTTTTGTATTTCCAGCCATTTATGCCAAAGCACATATTTCATAAACCGTTCACCCTAAAAGGTTGAAATAAAAACCATTTTAAAAGTAATAAATCTCTCTTTATTTTAAGTGATGTCCATATTTAACCTATTTTTGCCCCTTCCATAAGAAAACTTTACCTAAAGTTGGATATCAAAATTTAGCAAAATTCACTTTTTGAACACTTTTTTTCTTATAGAAGGAATTTATTTTTTTTTTTTTTTCGTTAAACCTTTTAGTATTTTTTATGAGAATAGCTGTATACGGGTACAACTACTCATTATGAAACAAATACACACCATTTCAATTGTGAAACTTGTATCCTTCAATTTTTACAAACTTCCGAAAACTGACTTTTTTCCAAATTTTGGAAATTTGCGACCCTGTATCTCTGACGGGGCTGGTGATAAAATTTTAAAATTTGCACAACTTGTAGTGCTTTCGGAGTAGATTTATTAAAATAAAAAATCAACTTGTACCTATATTGATCCTTTACAAGACCCTCAATTTTTATCATTGCCGTAACGGGAAAATTAGGCGTTTTGTAAAGGACTTATATACTTATGAGTTTTTTTGACAACTTATGTCAAACGTTGGAGTGGGGGGGCGCCATTTTCAAGTTTTTGCCCCGGTTCTAAAAAATTGTAGATCCCGCGCTGGATACTAGTAGGATATACTTGGCTATTAAGAAGACATTTCATCATTGGATCAAGTCAAAAGACAGAAAATAATATCTCTTTACGTGATATATATATATTTTAAAAAAATACACCTAAAGAAAATTTTAAAAAATTTTGAAAATTTTCTCGAATTATAGATTTATTTCAAACTTTTAGATTTTAGATTGGTTATATAAAGTTGATGTAGGTAACTTCGAATTTGCGAAACTCAAGTGGACTACTTGTATAATGATCAAATATCGTAGGTCATACGTTGCTGAGTCTTGTTTTAGACACTTCTCCGACATCTTTGACGGTCGGCTCTCACGCCTGTTTTGTTATATATTTATACAATGCATGCGATAAGTATGCAAGTTTAAAAATAAATGAACTCGCTTGTATGCCGTCTCTTTGGCAGTTATTATTATATTGTAAAAAGAAAATAAAATTAAGCCGGTGCAAAATGTCGCACTGTACTGACGATTACACCGTACATCGTACATCTGTTGCCATAAATCTGTCAAAAATAATAAAGCGATAATGACGGTGTATGTTTTACAACGATAGTTTTTCTTTATTGGATCACGTATGTACAATCAAAGAGCAAATTTTACAATAATCCCTTGAACTTTACAAGTTTTCCACGAAATTTTAGATGGTCTTTGGTACATTAATTTATTGGTAAACGTTAAAATTTAGTAATCAAGTCAAAATAGATACTCACCTTCGGAAAAGCTCGCATAAAGCTGAAAATTGATATAGATTTTAAATACAAGATTGTTAATAAAATGTAAAAAACGGCTTTTTACATTGACTAGCACAAGGTGGGATCGATGGGGGCTTTTAAAAAGCCCCCATCGATCCCACTTGAGCTAGTAAAAAAAACCATGTTTTTTGTAGATACCTTGAAAACGGTAAGGTTTATCGTAAAAATAGTTCTACAAAAAAGACCTCTATACATTTTTCCTACGAACTTATCCTTTATAAGATATTTTAAAAATTTAATATTTTCAACTTTTTTATTTTATATATTATATGCAAGAAAATGTAAGCTTATTGATTTAAAGTATTTAAATATTATTTTTAAAACATTCATTATTTTGTAGCTTTTTTCTTACGTAGAATTTTTCCTTTTTTTCCAGTCACTCTGTCAGCGGAGCTAAAGAAATATGTAACTTCCCACCCACACCTCCTAAGTCTATTTACATAATACTTGAACGCTTCCGCTTAAAAGAGGTAGCAGAAATTATGTCACTAAATTTACTATAAAAAAGTAAAAAAAAATTATACGAACCGAACATATTTATTCTCTGTTCAATCAAAAAATATTTTTGTTGACTTAATAAATTTCTTTTTTTTTATCTCTACTCGAATAAAATTTTTCAGTCAAACAGTCATAAATTTTCTTAATGCCATTAATTCACCTGGCTGTTAAAAATTTTAATAGCAGTATGAGGACTAACCGCAAAGTGGAGGACACCATATTAATTTGTGACAATAAATAATCAATTTTTTTGAATTTAGTAGTTATTATGTATATTCATCATATTATTCTTTAAAAAAAAATTTTTTATTTACATTAATTTTGCTAAAAAAAAACGTATATTTTAAAAACTTGTAAAACTTTCGCGCATTGCCTTCCATATTTCCCCAGCCGGACCTGCTGATGGTCTTGGTTTAATTACATTTTTCAATTCCTAATAGAAGATAAAATTCAGTATTGGTATAAAATTAGTAGGTACCTACTAAAAATTGAAACAAACCAAAAATTAAAAAAAAAATATTTACCCTAGATCTTGCATACGTCAAAATATTCTTGATAGCTATTAATATTATCGGGGCTAGTGTTATACCTAGGAATGAAAAACCAATTGATCGCCGTTTGTATACTGTCAGATAAGGATTCTTTTCCAGAAATATTATTACAGTTGCCGCCTGAAAAAAAAAATAAATTACCAGGAAATAAATTAAAATTTAAAAAATATCAAAATATTTTACCAATAATATAAGCAAATTTAACCACCAAGTAATATAACAGGAGTAATTTGGTGATGCGTTTAACATAAATTTTACATCGTTACTGAATCTTTTACCACCATAAATCAAGAAAACTACTACTAGTTCTAAAAATCCAATAATTAATATAGATGATCCGCAAACCTTTAGTAGTATATTGTTTAGAATTTCATCACCGGCCTGAAAAAACGCAAAAACTTAATAAAGTTTGGTTAAAATACATAATACCGCTTAAGAGCGTGTAGAACATGCTCACGGTAGTGTTCCGACAACTAGTTTTTTTGCAGTTTTTCGGAATAATAATTTAACTACATTTATTTATAACTACATTTATAGAAGCACTTATAATTGCAGTGGAATTTTGACTAATTTGAAGCTGAAGGAACCATTCAAAAATTCGAACTATCCTGAACATCAAATTAAATAGAAAAATACTGTTCGGATCCGATATTTAACATTGAAAACATTTTTTTGCACGATCGTGTATTTTCATGCATTTACCGATGCTGTTGACAATGCTGGTAAGTTACATTTCCCGAACGTTTGTTTATATCCATGGAAACCAAAAAAATAACAGTGCGGTAATTGAAATAGATGCGTGGTAAGTGAATAGGAGTGTGGTAAGTGAAATTAGCTCAAAAATGATTGTAATTATTTATTTATATTGAAATTAAAAGTACAATTTGATCAATTAGGAAAATAAATCGATTAATATGAAAATGTTCACTAGTTTACACATTATTATTATTATTGTTGGCATTAGTCTTCATTTTTTATTCGCATTTCAAAATGTCGTTCAATCATTAAAATTGTCTGTGGTTTTCATAATCTTCCTTTCATTTTACGAGAATAAATTTGCAGCCAAAAATAAAATGTTTCAACAATTTCATTATTCTCACTAATATTATAGTTTAACAAACTATTTTCCTCAATTTTTTTTAATAGAAAATTCAAAAAAATATTCACACCAATGAAATATTGACACTTAATTTTTTATTTACAAATATAGTTGTCAATTGTCACCACAAAGATTCGTATTAGTTGCTACATACAAATATTTATAATATTTATTCATGGCATCAGGGGCGGACAGTGACTTTAAGGGTCTGTGGGCTAACACTACTTGGGGGCCCCCAATTTGAAAGGTCACCCAATTAAACACACTAATTTCAATTTGATGAAATAATTATTTTCCAAAACGTATTATGTATAGGAAGGTATAGTAAAAAGAAATAATATAATATTAAGTATTTAATTTATATGACAGGTACACAAACAAGTACTGTTAAGACATTATCGCAAAAGTAAACATGTTTGTAATGTGAACTTATAAAATTGTCCAAAACAAACTTATTTTCTTTTCGTGTTAACCACACTAACATTGAGCTTTTATGTTCATTTCAATTTTCGTAATCTTCTAAACACGTTCCTACGTGTTTCCAATCAGAAAATCCAGTTGTGTATTGAGGAGGAGTTTTTGAAAAAAGTTTGCAAAAACAAAATACACTACCCAGTACTGGTTGAATAACATAACCAAGATCTTTCCAGCAATTGGCCATTTTTCATTTTCTTAGTGAAATATCTATTTGAAAATGACCTGTTTTGTTCTTTATAATATTTCTTCGTTGAAGCTGAATATATATTTCTTGGATCTTTATTTTGAAAGTCAGTCATTTCATGTGAGAGGATGCTGCTAATAAAATCATTATTTAGCGACATTGACCACAAGCCCACGGCAACATAGTTTTCAAAGTCAAAGTGAAAGTAAATATTTGCCTAATCTTTTTCCACGTCAGTATTGCTGTCCTCTTGGTGAAGAACAATATCTTTCTCAGAGAGATTAGAGAGCTAATGGCAGTTTATGGTGCATTTTCATCACGGGTATTTTTTTCTTGGTTTTGCGATATTCCCCTCCCTTCGGCTAGACTATTTTCAGCTAAGTTCTCTTTCCTTTCGCTTGTTAATGGATTTATAATAACTATTGTATTCTCATTTTTTTGTTCTGATTTAAAAAAAAAAAGTTTCAATTTTTGTACATTTGTTTTTTTCTTTTTCTCGAACTAACTGTAATTTTCGCTTTTCAGCCCCACTTTTGTATTTTCTAGCAGACATATTTTACTTTTCAACAATATTTTGCCACGTTTTACTAACTGAAATTTATTTGTTAAAAATTAGATAACAGTAAATATTTAAATTTTAATTGCTGAATTCTGTATTTCTATTACTGTATTCAGGGTTGGTTATTTTAAGAAATTAAATTTTCTTTAAAAGGATGAGTATATTTTCTGTCTCAAAATATAAAGAATTACTAGTTAATTTCAGGATACCTAAACTTACACACGCTTTCAATAGTATTTATTTAGCCTTTAGAAATTGTTTAATTACCCTTTTTTTTACTTGTTTGCACTTATCGCTAATATGTACATAATACATACATTTTTTATTAACATCCGTTTTTCATCATTCATTCTATTTACTTTTTCTCAAGTCTAACTGAACGAAATGAGCGAATGAAATGAACCGGTTCATTCAAGTGAACGAATTCTAGTGAATGAAACTACCTAATTGTAAGTGAAAGAAAATTCGCAACTCTATTACTGACTATTTTTGTGGTATACATAGAAAGTAGTAGTTCCTACGCGGTTTATTATGTTTTTTAATGTTAAATAATGTCAGACTTCGAATGAAGGGGGCCCCTTATATCCACGGGGCCCTGGGCTGCAGCCCAAAAAGACCATTAGTAGATCCGCCCCTGCATGGCATTCTATGTCATAACATAGAAATATAAATTTCACCTATATTATCCGAATTTTATTTTGTATTTAATAATTTTTATTCTTTAATTATTTTAATCGATCGTGCAATAAATATTATACAATACACGATGCGTTAAGTGCATTTACTGATCTCGAAAATTGCAAAAACTCGACTCTGCGGGTCTCGTTTTCGCAACATTTTCTCGATCAGTAAAAGCAACTTACCGAACTTATATTGTAAAATACTACTAAACTTCACATTGTATAAAATAATATGAAGTCTTGCTCTTAAGATTATGGTCACATCATACGATACAAGATTGTCTGTTGGAACTTTTGCTGGCAACCGTCGTAGGAGTTTTTCTGCGAAATGACGTCACTGTTGGTCCCATTGCATGAACGCCCCCTAGATTTCCAACATAGATCCTGTCCCATTTTCCGTGTTTGTTTTTTTTTTTTTTTTTTTTTTTTTTTTAGGCTATTTGACCGTTAGTCGAATGAGGAAGACGCATTTGCCACGTATAGGCAACCATTTACTATCGCTACCGGTAATTGTCGTAAATGCATCGGAACCATCTGCAAGCCTATAGGTTAACAATAACACACATCGTGTGCAAGTGCAGCCAACATCGCAGAGGAGCCATTACAGTGTCCAGCACAGCACAGCAACTCGGTTGGAGCCGTGCAACTAAATCAAGCGTTGTGTGATGTGGGCTTTATAATTATACAAAAGTTACAATATTTACCAAATTAAAATCTAACATCATACACAAACAACATATAATGTACAGAACGAATGACCAAAATACTTTATGTTCATAAATGTATGGAAATCTTTTAGCCATTGCCACCTTTAATACCTCAAGAGTAATAAGCTGTAAAAAAGGATGTAAAATTAAAAAATTAATGTTAAATTAAAAAAAAAATATGTAAAATTATTTGTAAAACTTACACACGAATTTGCAGCTACGGTTGCCAAAACTAAGAAAAATATAAAGTTATATGTTTTCGAATGGTGCCACCCCGTTACCATGTCCGAATAAACAATATAAATCACACTTAAATCTATAAGGAAATTGTTCGTTAGATCGAATATTCAAATACTGTATATCGTCGGCTAAGAGTGTAAAACTCCTAACTCCACGTTACGTTAAAGAGAGTTAGCAGGTTTACACTCAGCCGGCGATAATATATATGTAGGGTAAAGTGGGGTAAGTGCGCACCTGGAGCAAGTGCCTTCGCGTCAAGTAGAATTTCCAACTAACTACAAAGTGATTTAAAATAAATTTTAAAATATCCGCTAACACTCAAGAGAAACAGGTCAACCTTAATTTGGCACTTCCGTCAATTATAGAGCAGTAACGGCTATGTTTTTCAACAATGTGTTTTATGGTTTAACAAAGAGTTGCTGAGTACATTTTCAATAAATACTTAGTAGAGTCTATTATAATATTTTTATATTTTTTATTTAATATTTTCAGTTGTTATTAAGGTAAATTTTAATTAATTGAGAAGATTTTTTCTTTTATTCTGTTATTTTAGAAACACTAAAGGGAGCGCACTTACCCCAACATTTTTTCCTACTTGGCAAGTGCGTCTTTTGGATGGGGGTAAGTGCGCTCTTAATGTATTATATGATGTAGCGCTAAAGGGAGCGCCCTTGCCCCACTGTGTTATATGATGTAAATTCTGCTTGTTTTTGCCCGTAATTATTTATTTGCGCATTTGCCCCAAACCATGGGGCAAGTGCGTTACATGTACACATTTCACAAAAATAATTAGAGTTCATTATCACGAAGCTCTCTAGAATTTCTTTCTTATGATTATTTAAGTTTAAAGACCAGGTAGTTGGTAACGCTGATAAACAGATAAGATGCTGATAACTAGATAAGATGCGATTAATAACATTGATACAATAATGGTCTCAAAGTTAACTATCAAAAAATGGGGGTGCACTTACCCCACTTTACCCTATAATAAATTATGTTGCATTTGATTATTGTTAGACCAAAAGCTAGCGTGCTCAACGTGTAAATGACTCAAAGAGTTTTCTACTCTTCTACCATCTGTTATTTTTATATAAATTTATTGTTTGTAAATTTTAAAAAGTAGGTAAAATGAACTATAAAAGTAACTGAATGTAGTAAAATTTGTAAGCAAGAAAGTTTTTTTTATTGAAGAGTTATAATTTTTTGAGATATTTGTAACTAAATATTTTTTGGCAATTCTGAGCAAATGACAGGACCTTATAGGGTGACACTTGTTCCATTAAACACAAAGTATTTTTATACAAAATTACAGACGATAGAAAATTTCTTGAATGAAATACACATGGCTATGACTTTTGGTCTATTTCTATAATATTATGTACTCTTTAAAAACTTACCAATGTGCGTCATATTCTGAAGCGGTATTTTGTATCTACTAAACATTTTTCCAGTATTTAAGAAAAATAATAAACCCATTAATATGTTTGATACTACACTAATACCAGTTATCAATTTTAAATCTTTGAATAAATACTGTGCACGGAAATTATAATTAGAACCCAATGTAATTAATATACCAGAAGATGTACCCAAACTGAGTAATGCTTGCACCGTTGCTTCGGCCCACATCTAAACACAAAATTATATTAATGTTAATTTTAAAATAATTATTTTAAGGAGAGAACCTGGTTTAGACCCACATCTAAAGGAAAAATTATAAGGTTTATTAGTATTTTTACATGCTTAAGGGGGACCACTAGTGTGACCGCCTGAAAAAAGGTGATTTTTGGAAATTTTTTATGTGTTTAACGTCTGTTTTTGAGACCATTTAGTCTATAACAGACGCCACGCACATCATTATTTGTATACTTTTTTTTACTTATTCGTTACACACTATATTTCGTTACATTATACATTTATGATGTGGATGGAGAACAAGGGGAGTGGGGCAAGAGGGCTAGGATTTGGTAGGTATGTGTCTGCAGTCATCTTCTTAAGGAACTATGCCGATATTCATCTGGAATTGTGAAGGGAAACTGCAGAAAATCTTCATAAGCATAGCCGGCCGCGGGATTCGAAGCCCTGACCTACCAGTCGGCAAGCGCTAGTGCACAAGCACGCTCGGCCACTCCGCTGGTAATTTTTTTTTTAAAGAAAACTACTGTATGGAATGTTTTAATATTTTAAGGTATATTCGTTAATGTATAATAAATTCATGATAAAATTTTTGGACCAAAAAATTGAAAATTCAGTGAGTTATTCGCGATCTCCCAAGGCTCCAAAAAAAAAGACGGCGCGGAGCCTAGTGCAGCTACATCGCTTACATCGCTCTCAGGCCGACCCCGATTGTAAGATATTTTTCTAAAATATTAGATTCTATAAAAATAAACCAGGTTCTCTCTAAATTAAAATTGAATTATACCTCACAACTTAGAAATTTTTGCCAGTCTAGTGTAAAGAATAATTTAAACCCATTATAAAAACCATCCTCAGCAAGGCAAACGATTAAAAAAATAATTAGTGCAATTATTGCTATTGGTTGAGTAATAAGTATCATCCGAAATGCACTTTTAAAGCTTTTCGATGTTGAATGAAATATAATAAGCCAACAAATAACAAGACAAATCGCAATTTCAGTCCGATATTTATATCCATGGTCTTCTCTAATAGTTATCCTGTAAAAGAATATTCAAAAATTTGGACGACAGATACTAAACCATATCGGATAATTTAAACACGTATTACTGCCAATAATAAACAGCCGAACTATTAGTATGTTCATGAAAATGTTTTTTACATGCCGTCTGATTGAAATCCAAAGCGGATCGACGAATGTTTATTATTTTCAATGTATGGTTAAGATGTTCAAAATCTTGACTGCATTCAAGCCATGGAAGTTCACTTTTAAAGGATCCTGACAGATAAAATAATGAATATCCCATATTTGATACAATACAATAGGATAACAAAAAGGAATGAAGTATCATTGACCAACCAAGTCCTACAACTCAAAAAAAATCGCCATCGTAATCCTTGTGAGGTACTTTCACATGTACACTCTTTGACGCACGCTTAGTATGTACATACCAATCGCACGTTCTTGCGTTTGATCGTAAAAGTAAGTCAGGGGATTGGCGTGTGGCATTGCAAATGTATATTTTAAAAACTGATCATGTTCTACCCCGTACACTTTCTTGCAAGTGTAGAATTTTATTTTACTTTTAGACCGTTAGACGGAAACATATAACAAAAGCAACAGTTTGAAGCGTTTTACCACATTAACGAAAACTTTCAAGAATTCTAAAATTCCACACGCAATATTCAGTATACGGAATATAGTCTCATTTTTGCATTTAAAAATGTAATTTTGTACTGTTGATTTGAAACCTGTAGGAAAGCGTGCGTAATTGAATTTGATTTATTTTATAATATACTTTTAGAACATTTAGAATGTTACACTCCAATCCTTCGATCTTCAACACAGAAACACACGATAAGTGTGTACATTCCAATTAGTGATGAGCTAATGCAAGACCAAGACCAAGACTTGGCAGTCTTGGTCTTGGTCTTGCTAGAGCAGTTTGAGTCTCGGTCTTGGTCTTGGTCTTGCAAAATGCAGTCTTGGTATTGGTCTTTGTCTTGGTATTGCTAAAAATCTTGCACTTTCTTGCATTTTTTTATTAGCGAATTTTTTCCTTCTAAACTCTAAAATACTTACGGTATTAACTATACTTTCAAACTATTTAAATAGCTTAGCAAGAGTCTTGCTTTTTTCTTGCTTTTGTCTTGGTCTTGCTCACTTGAGTCTTGGTATTGTTCTTGCAGCCATACTTATAGTCTTGGTCTTGGTCTTGGTCTTGCAAAAAATGCAAGACCAAGACAAGACTGCAAGACCAAGACTAATTTTGCTCATCAGTAATTCCAATCAACCAATTCATCATTTACTTAATTATTATGTGACATAATCATTAATAATTAATCTATCTAATTAACGCGTTTATGAGTGAGTTGAATAGTTTAGCAAAACATAATTAACTTATGATTTTTAAAATTTAAAATTTTAAAATAACATACCAAATTAAAATTAAAATATTTAAATAACATACCAAACGTGCTTGAAAAGAGTGTACTTATGTGTGAAGGCTACTATACTTATTCTTTATTTTCTTAATATATGACGTTCTCACCTTCAAATAGAGGACAAAAGTCAAAAACTTTTTCCGGACCTTTTGACGAGTATTGACCCAAACAGATTTCCAAGAAATTCATTGAATGTGCCGTTAAAAGGACCATAAGTATATAAATATAAACAAATCCCCCGTTTACGTAATGGTATGCCACTATAGGAAATCGCCATAATGCTTGGAAACCCATGCAGTAACAGAGTACGGTTGATAACATTCTAATACGCGTTCGTTTAACTTGTCTCTCTTCCTTAACAAGATGAGGAAATAAAAAACAAAAAACATTAATTGGCGTTTGAATATAAAAGGTCTTTTTTTTAGAGTGATAGAACTTTAAGTTGAAATAACGAATTCCACAATATGCTGTTTTGATGTTAACCTTTCCATGATAATTTACCAATCTTTATTGAACACAAAATTCATTAACATCTATTAGCTGATCTTTATAGAAAGTTTTACCATCCTTAAAAAAACACCCAGTAGCATCTATACAGGGACGGATTTTTAAATAGGTAAAGTAGACAATTGCCTCGGAACCCATAGATATTGAAAAACCCCAGAATTCGGTAATAAACGGTCAAAGTGGGTGTAATAACCGAGTGCACTTTTCCTTTAAAAATTTAATTAGGTACATAAAACTATTTTAATTTCAAATATTATCGAGTGCTTGTGAGACACTACAACGTATGACAAACTTTTGTTTGCATTTCAACACACGTAGTATTGATATGTTCACTAATCGTTCAGCTAAACTGAAACTTTAAGCACTCGATTTCTTTGGTATAGTATGACCAAAAACCACATGTAAATTAAAAATCACAAAGTGATTGAAAAAAAAAAATCACTTTTCAATCACTTTGTGATTTTTAATTTACATGTGGTTTTTGGTCATACTATACCAAAGAAATCGAGTGCTTAAAGTTTCAGTTTAGCTGAACGATTAGTGAACATATCAATACTACGTGTGTTGAAATGCAAACAAAAGTTTGTCATACGAAGTAGTGTCTCACAAGCACTCGATAATATTTGAAATTAAAATTGTAACTGTTTTTCTCGAATCAGAGAGAGTACTAATACACATAGGTGATTGAATGGGTGTCCGGCTCGACCGCTTACCGAGCATGGGATCGTTGGTGTAGAGGTTAACACGTCTGGCTAGTTACCAGAAGATCCTGGGTTCGATTCCCGGCCGATCCGGACAATTTTTTCAATCACTTTGTGATTTTTAATTTACATAAAACTACAAAAGCTTCAGTTATTACATTGTTGTATATATAGGAAGACATAGAAAATAGGACGATATATTAAAATTAGGAATCTTAATTAGAAAGTTAGAAGGCCGGAAAAAACGGCCCCAAGAACTTGCATTGCCTACGGGCCTATACTTTGTTAAATCCGACCCTATATCTATCATAAACTTACTACAAATAAATCTTTCATGGGTGGTACGTGTCGAGAGGGGTAGGGTACCTGAAATTGTTAGAAATGGAGGTAATTCATAAAGAGGTTATTCAATTATAATGTACTTTTACTTACACCTGTGAGCATATCCCGATTTTCAAACATGTTCTGTATATCACTATCAGATTGTGCCATTATTGTTAAATTTAAAAACGGAATTATATTTTGCCCCTGTCAAAAAAATGACAGTTTAAACGTCAAATATATTTGGTGAGGAAAAATATGATTTGTGTTAATAAAGTTTTGATTTTATTGATGAAATTTGGAATAAATGAAAATTGAAACCATCGATTGTACTAAAACTGGTAAAATGAAACATTTATGCATTCACTTCGGCGTTCGTCCTTCGCTTACGGTGATTTTTTTCAAAGAGAACTTGACGTAGAAAGTTAAAATTTAGCACAGTTATGGCCTAAGATAAAGAAAATGATGATGGCCCAATTATATACATAGACGCCCGGTATAAGAAGTTGATTCTGTTTTTAATGTTTGTTTTTCAAAAATATATTGTACAGCATCAAATCCAAACTTGTTAAATTCAAAAGTATATATGATGTATATAATATATAATACTTTAAGATCGGAAATTTCCACTTTTGAGCACAATTTACATGATATATTTCTAAAATATGATGATATAATCTGTCTCGGTGACTTTAACTTTAACTTTCTAAATTCCAATATTTACCAGTTATGTGAACTATTACCAGTTTTAGGATTTGAACAACTTATAAATGAACCCACACGGGTTACTTCCGATTGTGCCAGTGTTATCGATCTCTTATTTGCATCTAGGCCTGACAAAGTTAGTGGGCTTCAGCAAAGTCCTCCTTTAGGCAACAGTGACCATAATTTGATAAGTTTTTTATATGTTGTACCTAAAATGGTGAAACAAAAAAATATTATTGAATACAGAGACTTAAAAAACATTAACATAAATGATTTTTTGCGTGATATTTCATCTCTGAATTGGGAAGTAATATATTACACGACAGATATTAACTTGAAAGTTTTATATCTAAACCACTTTATTCTCAGTATTTTAGATAAACATGCACCTGTTCAATTTAAAAAAGTACGTTTTAATAGTAGATCCCCCTGGATGACATCAAAAGTATTAAGAACTATAAAATGTAAAAATAATGCATGGTTTGCTTTCAAAAGAAGTCACTCTTTTAATGATTGGCAGGCGTACAAGTTATGGCGTAGAGAAAGCAAAACAGAAATAAAAACAGCTAAAAGATATTATTTTAATGCTATGGTTAATAATAACTTATTCAATTCTAAAGATCTTTGGAAAAATATTAATAATTTAAATATCCACAATAGCATGAAAAACACACTTCCACCTGAGTTTAGTGATCTTAACGAACTCAACAGAGCTCTTAATTTCTCTGGTGAACAGATGTATTCTAATGATAAAAGTGACAGTCATGTTGATAGTAATGTGTCGACTGAAAATAACGAATGTCTGTTTGAACTGGCTTGTGTTGATATTACTGAGGTTACTAATATATTTTCATATTTGAAAAGTCAAGCTGCTGGCGTTGATAATTTATCTTTAAGCATTTTAAAATTATTTTTCCCGTACTGTGCCAATTACATTACTAATATTATAAATTATTCAATCATGTCTGGTACAGTACCCCTTTTGTGGAAGAAAGCACTTGTTATTCCGGTACCCAAAGTAAAAAATCCAGTTACCTACCATGACCTTCGACCAATTAGTATTCTACCTACTCTCTCAAAAATCTTAGAACATGCGATTAATCGTCAACTCCTTAGATATCTCTTGGATCAGGATCTGCTACATAAAAATCAAACAGGTTTTCGGCCTAATCATAGTACCAGTTCCTCGTTAATTTCAGTTGTTAGTAATTGTAAGCGTGAAATTGACCAAGGTAATGTCAATTTGCTCGTTTTGCTTGACTTTTCCAAAGCTTTTGATACTGTTGATCACGATATTTTGCTTACTAAAATGAAACAGTTAAAATTTTCTAAATTAACTGTAAGGTGGTTTAACGATTATTTATCGGATCGTTATCAGAGAGTACATCTAGTTGATAATCCAGAAACTTACTCTTTACCATTTTTGAACATATACCGTGGTGTACCTCAGGGGAGTGTATTAGGCCCCAGTTTATTTAACGTTTACGTATATGATCTTAATAAAATTGTTAATTATTCTAAGGTGTATCAATATGCAGACGATACGCAGCTACTGATCTCTTGCCCGCGACAAAATATTGAACAGACTATTAAGAACTTAAATGATGATCTTAATAATATTGTAAAATGGGCATCCACTAACAATTTAAAACTTAATCCTACTAAGTCAGTATTACTACCTATTGGCTCTAAAGCCTCTATTCAGTGTTTTGAAAATGAACTACTACCGCCGGTAAAAATTAATAATCTTACACTAAAATACGTAGCGTACAGCAAATGTCTAGGAGTCACTATTGATTCCACGCTAACTTGGGATCATCATGTTGCCAATGTATGCAAAAATGCCTATTTTAAACTAAAATCATTGTTCCGCTTCAAAAATTTGTTATCGGAAGAAGTTAAGTTACGCTTAGTCCAGTCGCTGATATTTTGCCAACTTACATATGGGGATACAGTATATGCCGGATTATCTAATCAGTTAAATAATTCCTTACAAAAAGCTCAAAACTCATGTATTCGTTTCATAAAAAGGGATATTAACAGGCGTAGTCACATTCATCCTGTATTGTTAGATCTTGATCTACTTGATATTCGTGGGTCCAGGGCATTACATATACTTTGTTTAATTCACTCCCTTATTACCACTGGCCAACCACTACTACTTGCTGAAGAATTCACTATGCTTCCGTCAGGTCACTTATATAATACGCGCAACACACTGGATCTAATGATTCCATCATACAAAACACATTTGGGCTCTACTTCCTTTTTTGTTATTGGTTGTAAGCTCTGGAACTACCTTCCCAAAACAATCAGACAGATAATATCTAAACAAAAATTTAAATACCACTGCAAAAATTTTCTTTTAACAAATCAAAATTATGCGTGCAGCTTCTGATGGACATTTGATAAAAAATATTTTGTAAGTAGGTAACATACATTGGTACCGTTGTTACATATTTTTCGAATCACACTTCATTGTTGTTGGCATCTTTTTTATTAAATGTCTTTATATTACAATTGGCTTATTGTTTAAACTTTATATGTTTATTGCTTATAAAATTATAGATTTAGTTTCTGTTGATTATTTATAAAAATACTTGATTCTTAAATTTGGTCCTAATTTTTTGTTTATGTATTATTATTAAAATTATTTATTTATTATCGTTGTTATTTTATTATGTTTGTTATTGTATTATGGTAGTCATCAGCTCATCAGCTACCTACAGCTTATTTAAAGTGAGTAATGTATGGCTTTGCGGCTTTTGAACTCAATAAAATTATTATTATTATTATTATTATTATTATTATGTATGTATTTTAAAGTGTAACTAAGTACCTTTGCTTAATTTTTTATGAAAATTTTGAAAAATCGCTGCCCTACCAGCAGGGACGTAGCAAGTGGGTGGCAGGGATGACCCCCGCTAAGGGCACCGGAGCAAGGTGGCGCCGTCGCCACGGTTTTTCTTAATCGTCAGGATATTATATATATATATATATATATATATATATATATATATATATATATATATATATAATATATATATATGTTTTCGAGTAATTTTTTATGTTCTGAGTATCAAAATCAGGTAATATCTAATATCCTGACGATTAAGAAAAACCGTCGCGCCACCTTGCTCCGGTGCCCCTAGCGGGGGCCATCCCTGCCACCCGCTTACTGCGTCCCTGCTGGTAGGGCAGCGATTTTTCAAAATTTTCATAAAAAATTAAGCAAATATATATATATATATATATATATATATATATATAAAATATATATATATATATATATATATATATATATATATATATATATATATATATATATATATATATATATATATATATTTTGTTATATATTTATTTCTAAGAATTTGTTTCGTATTCGTAAATACGGTTTATATACCTACCAGAATCACCCTGAACTGTCAGGGAGAATGACATACATAAATGTTGACATATTTCTTAAATATTTCTTGTTTACACAACATTTATTACGTTACACAATCCATCTTACTTTTTCCATTTTTGGGTAATTTCTTGCATTATCTTAGCTAACATTAATTTTTACTTATTTTATATGTATCTATTCTTTGTGATTGATATTCAACGCTGGTAATTATACATGTTGCAAAAATTTTGGTTTTTTGATTTTTAATGTCCAGTTGCTCCTTTTCACCGGTGTAAGTGCAACTTGAAGTTGATTGATTTATTATTAAAACTAAAATCAAGACTCAAAATTATGGTAGTCGTGATGTTGGTCTTGTCTGAAAGTTAAGGGGGTATTCTAGTCTAGTCTAGAAATTCGAAAAAATCGAGTTTTTTTCATATTTTCAAAGTTCAGACCTTTAAGAAGAAGCCTCTAAAAGTATTTACAGAAATTCGAATTATTTTCGGAGTTATGGTTATTTTTTCCTCTGTACTGTATTTTTCAGTGTTAAATTTAAATTTTTAATAGAAATTACTCGAAACTACTTCTTTCGATACGGTTGACATGATATCTCAAGTTCTAATGCACCGATTTACTTAAAATTTGGTACAGACCTTTTTAATACTATCAAAATTGGTTCTACGTAAGGGTTTTTGGATTTTTTTTTACTATTTTTAAAAAATTCCTAAAGTTGGAAAAAGAAAAATGATTTTTTTTTTTAAATGGACGCCATTATGTGAAAAAAATTTATTTTTTCAAATCGGCTACGTCCAACTAATTCTACATCCTTGTTTATTAAGAATTAACTAAAATTTTATGTTTCAGATCACCAGGAGGGTTGGAATCACGTCAACCAGGAGATACTTTTTTTTTTAAGTCTCCACTTTGAGCCTGTATCGATTTCAAGATACTAAAAATGTTTATTATTTCCTTTTTTTTATTACGCCCGTAAAATCACCTCAAAATCGAGCGTCTAGACTAGAATACCCCCTTAAAAGGATCTCATATTTAAAATTATTCCTGTAATTAATTTTATTAAATAGTATAAAAAAGTGTGAATGAACGAAAAATAATTATTATTACCAATCATTTAAAATTTTATTATATTTGAGTAAAATAACAGTAATAAAATATATTTATATAGTCCAAGATCCTGCCGTATACAAAACTGTAACGTAAAGATACATGTATGACTTTTTGTACGTAAGTAGCACTACTGCAGATTCAAAGCGAGCCATCATTTATTTAACCTAATTTTTCCCGCGTCGCAGAATATGATGTCATTTCCGAAATGATCAAAATGTCAAAATGTGTGCCCCCCGAAAGCTGTTGGACCTTTGGGTCTTTTGAGTGGCCACGTTAAGTCGCCATAGCCCATAGGAAAAAGTTTAAGAAGTTTTGGTCTGTAATATTTTTATTTTCCCATATTTCAGTCTGAAGATTCCACGAAATATTTTTGAAAGATAGTAAATAGGTACTACCGGATATACATAGTATCATTTATTTTTTATAATAAAATCTATCGAATTGGGATGAGGTAAAAAATGTCACTTTTTAACTTCCCATAGGAAATTATTGTAATGGGTCCGATTTTACGAATCGCTAATTTTGACATATCTCCACGTTTTAAGGTCACTAGAATCCGAATCCATCGTTTTTAGCGTGATGTCTGTGTGTGCGTCCGTTAGTTCGTTCGTTCGTTAGTTTGTTCGTTCGTTAGTTCGTTCGTTCGTTCGTTCGTTAGTTCGTTCGTTCGTTCGTGAATTTTTTTTCGTCTCGCATATCTCGAGAACAAATGATGATATCAACTCCGGACTAATTTCATTAGATGCGTAATCAAAAGATGAAGACCGGATAAAGTTTTCAACAAATTCGGATTAGCGGTTTGTTTTTTGTGGTAAAAAAACGGAATTAACTTTATTAAGATAACCTAGATTATATGGATTTTTTACCATAACATTATTATATAATGGCCTAAGAACCTTCCTTGATGTTAAAAATGCCAGTATTTTATTATAAAATTTAAAAAAAAAAAAACGAAGTAAGAAACTTTTTTTGAAATATATTTTATCTCGCATATCTTGAGACCAAATGATGTTATAATTTGTTTGATAAGGGTGAAGCCCCCACCCTTAGGTACAAAAGGCGAAGCCCCCGGTATGGTGCAAGGGGCAAAGCCTCTATCGGGGGCCCAGGGGAGGAGTTGCCTGAAATGAAAAAAGAATTATTTATGTACAGTAGTCTCTAGTCTTTAAGGACACCCAATTGGAAGTTGATAGTGTGGGTAGACCTGTCCCCCAAATTTTTTAGTGAAGTTGATGATAATAGCTATTATTAAAATTACTTGATTTTATTTTCGATTAACGTAGTATAATAATACAGTTGATCCTTTTTTTGTGCGGTGGATGGGACCGCATAAAAAAAATCACACAAAAAAAATATATTCAAAAATATAAATAGCTATAAAAAGTATAGTTCGATCCAGATTGTACAAAAACTTTTTTTATGCGGTTCTCTCTCAAAACATCACTCAAAACGCTCAAAACTATTTCCTTAGAAGTTGCTTTTATAAACAAGATAAGGCATTAATTTACACGTAGAAACATTTAATTACGAAAATTTTGAAAAATACATCTGTAACAAAATTAAATGATGCAATAACTTAGGTATGTTCTTATGTAATGTATTGATAAAATGCTTAAAAGCCGTTAAAAAGTATTTTTATCAAAGAAAGTTATTATAGTAATTGTTTAAGTTTTTTACTGTCTCGTGATTTTGATTCATATTATGCATTTTAATGGCCATTTTTACACGGAGAGAAAATTCCTATAAAAATTACTGTGCTCAGCACTACAATCGACGTGTAAAAGACGAACATATTAAATTCTGTAAGGTAAAAATATAAAGATTATAATTAATCATAAAAAATTTAAAGGATGGAATGTTCTTTTCGTAATATTATCTCCGTAAAATTTGTAAAACAGCACAGTAAAAAGTTCCATTACCGACAAAAAAATAATTTTTAATTGTGTTTATTAAAAAAATTTCCATGCTAACATGCTAATAATAGAAAGAAAAAAAACAGAAAGAAGGTTGGTTTTGTTGGGATCGCTGTAATGAAATGTACCTCAATCAGCGAGTTAGTTACATGGGTTACATGCGAACCATAGGTGTGGACTGTGGAAGAAACTTTGTCAGACAGCTCCCACCAAGCACCTTGATGCAGCTTAGTAGTCAGTTGTTTTTACACTCTCTTAGGATGATGTCATCGTTTAATTCATCTTTTTGTTATTTACCTATCTTTAGTATAATGTATTACAATATATTGTTGACAATAATTTTTGTATACATGTTTTTACAGGTACAGTGCAACCAATATAAGGTCGCGAGTCAGATGCGCAAATGAAAGAGTACGACAACAAGAATTAAACTATAATATACATGCATAAGAGTGTGATAAAAGTTGTGTTAGCATCACATTAAATTTTACCATGCTAGCACATATTTTTTATTTTGGTCGTCGATCGCGCACGGATTATAGGGGAGCATAGTAATTTTTCTGAAATTTTCTCTACAAAAATTATAGGATTTTTCTCTCCGTGTACAAACCGCATAAAAAAATCGCACAAAAAAAACCACACAAAAAAAGACCGCATAAAAAAGAGTTCAGCTGTATTTGTATTTGTAGTTAATGTTGTTTTAATTAAAACTTATTAAAGTTACTGGGAAATTAATTTAGTTAATAATATAAAATTATAGCAGTAAATTAAATAAGGATACAATTTTTTGATCAGCTAATTATAATCATATTATCGCATCTAAAAAAAAAATTCGGCAAGTTCGTGTTAAATAGGCATTAAGTCAGGATTTAATAGTTCAGTAGCTAGAGTTTTTCACATTTCTCGGAATAAAATATTTCTTGCTTTTATTTATTATTAAAATTTGCCTTTAATTTGTTAATGATTATCTAAACCTTTTCGGTCCGAAAAAGACATTTCATATTACGAGTCTCAATAATATCTCAGATAATGAATGACAGAAACAATTCTGGGCTACAAGAATTATATTTCAAATTAAAGAATTGCTTTCAAACATTTTTCTAATGCTCAAAAAAGTCTCGATATTTGTCTGAATTACATGGCCGGCCAAGTGGTAGGAAAACGACATTTCATATTACATGACCAAATACTATTCCAGATAATGGCAAAAATGATTCCGGGCTACAAAAAATCTTCTCAAAGTTAAAGAATTGCTTTTAGACATTTCTCCAATGCATAAAAATGTGTCGATATTTGTCTGAATTTTCAAAATTTTTGGGTAGGCTCGAGCCTACCCGGCTTATCGGCTAAAATCGCCACTGTTAAACATTTGAAATAGACGACAAATTTTCCATTGTTGTTACTACTATTAGCTTTAATCTGACAAATTATTTTAAACGACAATGACGAATTGCGTAATGAAATGCTTAAAATACTTTACAGTTTTAATTATTATAGTTAAGAGATTTATAACAAAATTTAATAATTTTCATGACTTGAAGAAATATGTAAAACCACTGAAGAGGATATTGAGATATGCCGAAATGTATTTGATCATGTGATGTTAAGTATATGAGAAATTTTCCTGTTTTCATTGAATAATTCCAGACTTTTAAATTTCAGTAGATTTTATTTGGGGTACTGGTAAAAAAACAAATATATTCAAGATTTTTAATAATTTTTTATCAGTATTGTATAACTTGATTTCTTTTATTACTTTTTACAAGGAAAGAATTTGAGAGCTCCATTTTTGCGATTTTAATTTTTTTATTCAATTACTCAGTTTAGTAGAATTACGTCTTAAATGATGATCGAGTATCAAAAGGAAAGAAGATAGTAAAAGAAAATATCTGTTGTTGTTCTGTTGTAAAATTTGTAAAATGGTAGTTGTCAAGTTTTTTTCCTGCATCTTTCAACTTGAAACTATACAATGTGTTACAATGTATGTATTTTTATTGATCTTGATGACTTGTAAATCTTGATTGGTCAAAAGATCACTTTTCTTTTTACACGCTCGGTTCAAAAATTTGTAATCAAATTAACCATATCCAGTGGCGGCTCAAAAATAAAATTAAAAGTAGACAAGATGAGAATTAAAAATCACAAAGTGATTGAAAAAATTATCCGGATCGGCCGGGAATCGAACCCAGGATCTTCTGGTAACTAGCCAGACGTGCTAACCTCTACACCAACGATCCCATGCTCGGTAAGCGGCCGAGCCGGACACCCTTTCAATCACCTATGTGTATTAGTACTCTCTCTGATTCGAGAAACAGTTACAATTTTAATTTCAAATATTATCGAGTGCTTGTGAGACACTACTACGTATGACAAACTTTTGTTTGCATTTCAACACACGCAGTATTGATATGTTCACTAATCGTTCAGTTAAACTGAAACTTTGAGATGAGTTTTGCGAGACCACATTTTCTGGTATACTGGCTCTGTTATACAAAGAGAAAATATTTCTAAAAGGTTTTCGTTCGTTCACGATCTTTTATTATAATTAGGGGGGCCATTCATGAAATATGTCACGCAAAAATCATGCATTTCTGACGTCCCCCTGTCACACTTCATCACATTTTTTCAAATCTCTACATAGATAATATAACTACGTCAGAAAACCTGGAATAAAACATACATTGTTATAGAAATATAACTCATATAGCAAAAAAAGGTTGGATATCATTAATATGTAAAATCTATTTCAAGATATACGTAGATTAATAATCTTTTTGAATTTGAGATTCGAGACAATCTAGAATCGTGGACGGTATTTTTGGAGTTCACGGGCCACTTTTGGCATGCGGGCAGTATTTTGGGAACCTTTAAATTAAAATATGTGTTGAAGGTAAACATCACTAGTGCTGATCAAATTTTAGAGATATCTGGTAGGGAAAAACTTGCCAGTTTTACTTCCTAAAATATTGTGGTTTAAGTCATTAAAGCGTCATGAGAACTTGGCGATGTGAGATTCTATATAAAGCGTGAGGCTATAAACAGCCGCATATTTCGTGTATCCTTTACACCGCTTCTGTCCATTATCTTATCAATAGTTGCCAATTATACAAAATATAAATTTTAATTAAATTTATAACTTGTTTAATAACATTGTATACAAGTATATGTATATATTATATTCTGTCTCCAGTTGATTGCAGTCTCCCCACTATACTTTTTTGATGGTTATAACTTTTACATTAATAATGTTACTTATCAATTTTTTAGTTATGGTTTAAAAAAAATAACAATAAACATTTAATACTAGTTCATATTTCACATTCATAACGAATCTGTCGTTAAGTTATTGAATGCCGGTATAAAATTGATTGTTGATAATCGCGAAACATGCATTAAAGAGGGACATTCAAAATGGGAGGTTCATCTAGTGCTCTCTTTTATGGAAAAAATATTGAACCGTAAGTAGATTATTTCAATAATTATTGTTAAGGCTCCAAAAAGCTTTTTTTTGTTTGCGAGTAGATAACGAAAGTTACCTTTGGGATAATCTAATACTTTATAACGTTAAAACAAAGTAATCTTTGGGACTTTTTTCAAAAATAACTTTTATTGGAAAACTGGAAGGATGCAACATAAGTTGCTATATAAGCGATGTATCTATTTGAGTATAATCTAGTGTGCTCAATTTGATGCAAGACTCTTTATCTTTATAAAATTTTGTTCTAAACATACTTAGAAAACAACAATTTTGTAAGTTTAAAAAAAATATATAATTTTTGGGAGAATTTCTCACCCACATTTTTAATTCACATGCAAATATTAGTTGTAGTCAACAACAATTTTTCATTACGTAATTTAAGAGTTCGAAATGAAGTCGTCGGTCAATTAATTTTTATTATGTATAAAATAGAAAATTCAGTTCTTCAGAACATTTTTTATTTTGACATTGTATTTAATTGAAGGTTTTCGAATTTAATTCTACAGATTTATTTATTAAAATAATGTATAGGTTTCTTCCACCTTAATTCATGTGTTTTCAATTTTTTTTCTCCAGAGCCGTAGAAAGAAATGACGAGCCCCGCGAATAAATGAAATTTTTAAAAAATTTTCCCTGAGAACATAAGTGATGAGCAAAAAAATGCTCTCTTTCTTTTCTGATCCGAACCCTGGGACTACAGCCCCGGTTACCTCCTCTCGTCGGGCCTGCTTTCATATTACTTTAATCTTTTCGTTGTTTAGATACTAGTTTAAATTGGTGAAAGTTTTAAAAATTGATTCTGTTTCAGCATTACCTCATTTTAAATTTTGATTCTGATAACTAAATATAAAAAATACTATGTAGGACCGGATTTGTGGGTACTTTTCACATGAATGTTCCTTGTAAGACGGTTAAAATTGTAAACGTTAGAAAATGTATTAGGAACCTACTCTTAGAAAAAATATTTCTAAATAGTAACTACAAAAAACGTATATAAATCGAACATGCTGTCGAATTTTCAAATAAAAAGTAACACTCATTTTTGTATTTGTAATTTTTGACAATATATATGATATATATATTATTAAAATTTTATCACCTTTGGTTATACAACACGGTTACAAAATGATTTTTTTTAACAGAATTTAATTTCATTTAAGTTTATAATACATTATACACAAATGATAAGAAAATTAATTACGATGATTGTTATTCAGCAAAAAATTTTAAAAAAATCGTATTTAGAATTTATGTTTTTATTTTTTCTTTGAAAATGATCAAACAGTTTGGAATATGTCACAAAATTTATAATATTTTGTAAATGTTTTGTACCAATTTTTTATTTTTTATTTTTATTTATTAGAGCGCTAAAATCTATTAATAATTTTATTATTATAATACAGTATCGTTAGAAAGTTTGGAAACAGCTATTTATTTCTGCAACAACGTGAATATGTACGCTTTTCCTTTTAGAAAGTGTTTTTTTCTGTAATTTCTAGTGTAGGATCCCCCTGTAGAAGTTAAGAGCTGAAGTGGGGTCAAATTTTAGGCAAATTTTGGATCTGACCCAACCTTTAAGGGGGTGGTGGGGAACAACAAAACAATAAAACTTTTCCAAACCGGTTGGAAATAATGTTTCGGTCAATTACCTACAACATATCCAAAATTCAGCTTCCTAGGATGATTTGGAGGGAGTAAAGAGGGGAAAAAGTAATTTGGCTGGATCTAACGCGCCCACAGTCCCCTAGAATTAACTTAGAGGGTTGAAATTTGGTATGTTGATAGAGTTCGCACCTACGGTCTACTTTTTGGAGGTTTTAATATTTTACCCCCGCCCCCACCAGCTTTAAGCTACAATTTCACGCTTTTTTGACGTTTTCGAAGTTTGTACCACTCGCACAGGTCACCCAAATAAACCTAGAGGGTTAAAATTTTGTATTCGGATTGAGTTAGTATCAAGGGGGTGCCTTTTGGGGGTCTCAACTTTTAATCCTTACCCCCACCATTTTTATACCAAAAAGAACATGATTTTTCTTGTTTTTTAACAGTTTCGTTCGGGTCAAAATCTCCCCAAATAAACCTATAGGGCTGAAATTTTGTGTACGGTAGCCAGCCACTGGTTTTTGGAGGTTACAACTTCTAACCCTTACCCCCATGATTTTTACGCCAATATTTCCTAATTTTTTTTTCCTTTTTTCTAACACGTCTAGAGACTTTCTAAGGAAACCTAGAGGGCTGAAATTTTGTACGTGTATTGAGTTAGTATCCAACTAGTGCCTTTTAAGGAAAAAATGAACTTACTTTTATAACAAATGCAATACACAAATATTAAGTAATTTAAAAGTCACTGTTTATTGATAAAGTAGGAATTTTGGATTTTTATTATTTATAAAATAGAAATTTTGGATCTTTTTGGAAAGAATATCTTCATAAAGGCCTTCCAGTTTACTACTTAAGTTCATTTTTTAATATTTAAAAATAAAATACTAACACAATGGCAATTGGGGGATAAACATGGGTAGGAATGCCCTCGTACGAATTGTGTTGACTTTTTTCCTGCTAACTGCTATCGGCACAAAATTGAAATTTACTCAGATTCAGCCCTTAAAATCTTAAAACCTTTGTTTAAAGCCCCGATCAACCGGACACTCATCATCAGTTTTGAAACCACCAAAATGACAAATCGCTTGTAGAAATTCAATACCGAAGATGAAGGAAAAAATTCGACTCCCGTGATGGGGCCCCGCTGCTCACGGCATTTTTTTTAAATTGTGTTGCGATGAAGATTCTTACAAAATTTTTAAAAATTCTAGTAAATTGTTAATAAATTAATAAACCATATTTGATAACAATATCTGGAAATTTTTAGAGTTGCAGCAAGAATCTCGTTTTTTACTTGGTCTCACTTGAGTTTTGGTATTAACTTTGCTCATTACTACTTGAAACCATGCATTGTAGTAGACATTCGATGGTGTTACAAGATACATATTGCTGGTTCTAAATTTTCTGACAGCAGTGTACATAATGTACCATACATATCCACTTTCTCTAGTTCAAAATTAATTTTAAAAATATAAAACAAGTAAATTAATTGACGGTAATGCGACCGTGAAATTAATGAGAAAAGATCTTATTGTTGGTTAATGAATATCCGCTACAAGGTAGAGTTGATTTGTGAAAGTGTAAATTATAGTAACGAGGACGAAAATACTGAATTAAAAATTTTAAGTTAATCTAAAACCACAAATTTTAATAAGAAACTTTTGAAAAACTATACCAATTGTTAACAGGGGTGAAAATGTATTTTTTTATGGTTTCAAAATGCCTTTGTTAGCACTGAAAATGCTATACTAGGTGAATGTAGTCGCTTGCCAAAGGGCTTCGCTGTATTATAGAAATGGTGCGAAGTCAGCGATCACAATAAATTCAGATCAATCTTTTTAGTATTAGTTAATCTTTATTTAAAAATTTTAAATTTTTGCGGAAAGGAAAACTGTAATATTAATACCTGAATGGAAGTTAAGTTAGCAGTGACAATAATATTTTTTTTATGTCGTATAAGGTGATAACAGATTTACGGAACGTAGGGCAAATACAACGGGAAATTTTTCTTACGATTAGCGTTGTATCTGATTTTTTTTTTTTGATCAATAATATTTCTCTTTTAAATTGTGTAATTACAAATAGATAATATTCTGATTGTTGTCTATGAAATTTTTATTAATCAGCTATTTATCATTTTAAATTAGCAATCAATATTCTTTTTTTTTTTTAAATATTGAAACATGCTGTTCTTTTCCTTCTATTTTTTTTGTCGATGTCTATTGAAGTATTTGTTATTTTATAAAAAAATTATAAAACTGCGGTTCCTCATATTTTAAGTTTTCTATAGATTCCACTGATTCCACTATTTTAATTTTCTTGAGCAGCTTTTTGATTGGTTTGATTGGTAGTAGAATTATCATGAGGTTTGAGTATTTAAATTTATTAGGTACATTATTTTCTGTTATTATTATGCATTAATTTTTATATGCCTACTAACTGTATTCACAAATAAACCAGTTTAACTATTTGCAGGGCCGTGGAGAGAAATCAAGGGCCCCAGGACAATCCCCCCCCGTCAAATATTAAATTTACTACTGACATCCAACCTTGTCCTTTAAAATCTATGTAACAAAAATATATAAAAGATATTAGCTGGCGCGGCAGAGGTTATTCTACTCTTTCCGGTAGAGTGATGTAATAAGTTTAATTTGGTTACGCTCCTTTCACATTATACGGTTTTTGCCGTACGGCAAAAAACCGTACGGTCGCATTTTTTTAGTGTAGTGAAGAAGAGCATTGGACCTTTCACATTACACGGTCACGGCAAAATGCCGTTGCCGTGCCGTGTAGCAGCCGTCTCTTGCCACTGGACTTCACGGTTGCCGTACGGCGTTTTTAGCTCAGTAGTGTATGTAATTAAATGGATGCTTTCACATTAGACGGCTTTTTAACGTACGGCATTAACAATTTTTTGTTGAATTTCATGTTAATTATTAATTTTATTTGTGAAATGGATTAAACTAATGTTGAATGTGATAACCAATATTTTAATAGATTGTATGTAATTTCGAAATTGTGTGTTTTGATGTTAAGTTCGTTAAGAAATTAATCAAATGAGTCTGTAAACATCCGAAAATAGTTGAAAAACTTATTTTCGTAATTTTTCAGGTCTTCAAAGAGTGTGATAATAAATAATCCTACTTTCTATTTCCTCTGATTTATAAAATTAACATTAATGACACTTATTACTTGTATAATGTTGCAAGTCGAATAAAGATATTCAGTTTACAACGGCAAAAAACCGTGCAATGTGAAAGCAACAATATCACGGCAAAAAGTCGTACGGTTTTTTCCCGTACGGCGAAAACCGTACAATGTGAAAGGAGCGTTAGAGTGAATGTCTCAAACGCTATCTCTAAACTTCCCAATAGTTTAGGAGCTATCGACATAATTCCAAATTTCTTTTTCTGCCCATAACTTCTTACTGATTAGAATTAAGTTATTTTCATCTGCAAATTCTAATACCAACTTTTTACGTAGAATTTGAATATTTTCTTAGAATTTTTCAGTAACTGTCTTACGAAACATGAAATAGATTTTGGCACAGTTAATGGAATTTTTGCTCCGCTTTCTATTGATGTATAAAATTGTATGTCTATCTTGAAAAATAATCTCGAAAATTGAAAAAAATTATTTTGTAATGTTGTTTAAATTTAGGTTGAGAAATGAATAAATTACGCAATAAATATTTAATTAAATATTAGTTACAATGTCAGACAATAATTTACTATGAAATAATAGGGCAAAATATTTTCTTTAAGTTTTTCTATAACTATTATTTTTGATTTATAACCCCGAACTTTTGTTTTCTTATAGAATGTATGTAGGTTTTGACATAATTAAATGGCTTTATTTTTTCCGTTTCTATCGATATAAATGTATTTTGCACCATCGAAAAGAGGGGTAAAAATCACATAAGGAAGGTTTTGATTTATTATTCTATGTAAATTGGTTTCCGAGAAAAAAATAATTTTTGTAATCGGAAATTCGCTATGCGCAGGATGCTGTGATAAGAGTATTTTTTTTTAAATTCATTGTTATGAATTTATATTCTTAGAAATATAAACGAAGACGAAAAATATACAGGCGTTGATAATATCTTTAATTGCGGAGCTAGCACAGGATATATATTATCTTTTATCTTATCTTTTTATTAAATGAAGATAAAAGGTAAGAAAACTAAAATAAATGTCTTTTAGCAAAAAGTCTTCAAAATAATTTTCCTATATTTAATAGCTTGTAATAAAAAGATGCTTCGTTCAATGGACCACTAGTAGAATTTCCGGTATTATGAACCTATACGATTATTTAAACTTACAAAATTAAATTTATATAGAATACTTGGCGGCACTGTAATAATTCTAAAAATATAAATAATAATAAGGAATTTAAGATGTTATTTTTTACTTTATTTTGAAATAATATCTATTGCTTTTAATTTAAATCCACCTAATTTTGTTTTCACATGAGCTTTTTTTAGATAAATTTGATTTTTAACACGATTTGAAAAGAAAAATTTTGTTCTCTTTTTACAAGACTTAATTGAATTTTATACTAACTACCCAAAAATAAAAACAAAATTTTGTTATATTTCTTGGAACTCAATAATTGGATTTCAAAACAAAAAAGCACGTGTTATTTTGATTTTGTTTTAAATAACTGAAAATCAGAGTTGACATTCTTTTCAGTGCTTAATAATTTATAAAACTTCTAACACGAATGTTTTGATTTCATAATCAATTGAAAAAGTTAACTGATATAACTTTTATTTAAATGTGCTTTTATTACACAGTGGTTTTTATAATTTTATAAATGAGAAACTTCTTTTAAAATGACATTTTTCATATAAATTTTACTGAAATGTAATAACTTGTAATTAATATTGTTGTGTTTTGTTAATTAGAAATCAGAAATATTTTTTGGCTGCTTTTATAAAATAATGTACCTAACATAATTGCAGTCATATAAAAAAATTGGGTTTTTAATGAGTTCTTTTGTTTTTGTGTTTTTCAAATCAATTGTTTTTCTGTTTAAAGTTTTCAAGTTATTTTTTGTTTTGTTTTTTTCAAGCAAAACTTACTAATTTTCCAGTGTTTGTGGAATAAGATGTGCAAGCATAACTATAAAAATCCTAAGACTAATGAAATTTTTATTTAATCTACAATTTTTTCAATCTATCAGGTGAAAACAGAATTAGGCGTATGTATATATGTATGTATGAAAAAAAATCGACTTAAATACAAGGTTTTGTACTTTTAACGTCACGATATTTACTGGTTAAAAATCCATTTATATGAGTTAAAATTAGGTAAAAAATAAGATCTATTTGGCCGGCTCGGGCTCCCTTTGGGACCCTGGGCCCCGAAGCTACAACCCCGGCTGTATCCCCTCTCGTTGGCCCTGACTATTTCGTTTATCGCAAATGACAGGAATTAAAATATTTAAATATATTTATTATTTAAATATATTTGATATTGCTACAAAAATGGTTAATTAAAATTATGTAAAAATATCGATAAGGCGTCATTAATGTCATTTTAGATATTGCACAAGTAGTTAATTAAAAAATAAAAAAAACCATATTTTATTCAATTCCGGAAATACAGTATATACTTACTTTAGTACCCATTAGTTTTAGTCTGTAATAATAAAAATTTTAGGGTAAATTAAGGAGTTTTATCATCTATTTTTTCGAAAACATGTCTTTATTTATTGCATTTTATTTGAGTAAGTTATACTAAAATATTTTCATAAAATTTTATAAGAATTAAATTATTATTTAGCGTTATATGCATTTAAAAAACTGAGCTCGAGTACAATTTTTTGCTTCTTATTGAACCTCTTGACAAACCGACACGATAGGTAATTTATTGATGAGTAGGTAGTTATTTAAGGGGGGAGTTCACGCCAGAAACGGCTAATAAACTAATTTTTTTCGAATCTCGTTTTTTATTTTTATTTCGTTCTGTGGTTCTTTACAAACACGGTGATATATAAAACATGGCCAAAAATTTTTTTTTCAAGTAGAAAAATATTTACTTGTGAGCCGCTCTACAGCCAAGTTGCTGCTCCTTTGCAGATAACGCTCCCCCCCCCCCCCTTGCGATTTGACCAGTAATATTTAGTTTTGGTGTGTACACGAGTTATAGTATGCACTGAGATAACGTTCTTTTATTTGTATGCCTTTGTAGACGTGTTAATAAACAGTGAGTAAACCGCTTATTTTGTTATTATTTTTGTTTTTTACCGTTTCCCGAAACTTGTGTTTTTCCCGACAAGGAAAATCATATCTCAAGTTCTAGAAAAGATAGAGACTTAATTTTTTTTATTTTGTTCATAAACATATTGCGCATAAAGTGGAGTATGCTTTTTCCATTTGAACAATGGTAACTATTTTTAAACATTTTTTTTTTAAATAAGAAATTGGGTTTTATAATTTTTAGAACTTAGGGATTACAATTTTATAGTTAATTTTTAAAATTTGCTGAAACCCATACTCAGCTTTATGGACAGGTCCTTTAAGAATAAAATAATGAAAAAATATTTAAAAAATATTCATTACTTTTTGAGATATGGCGTTTCTTGTAAACGCTTAAGAACTTGTGAAAAAGGGCCCCCTCCCCCCACAGGGAAGAGTAATGAATGTTTCAAAAATAAAATTTTCTATTTGAAACCATCCCTAGTTTGAAAAAATTTCAAGAAGCAAAATAATCATAAATAAAAAAGTTGCTTTTTTATTTGAACTCCTCTCTTAATTCCTAACGCGGTAACCACCTTAATTTTACTATTTCATTGACATTAATATATAAACTACTTGTAAATGCAGGAGTAAAATAAAATTATAATGATACTTTTAAATAATTATCATTTATTTTATATGCATATTTTTCAAGTACAAATACAATTCACCTATAAAATATACAATACCTTATTCACAATGATAATTAATACTTCTTACATTACATATAATTATGAGTGTTTGCCTAACTTCCAAAATGTTTATCTAAAAAAATCGGCAATTAAGCATGTTTTGATTAATTATTTTCCGCTCTTCACTGAGATTAAATTAATTAATGAAATTTCATACAACTTATTTTTTAATGTCCTGCATTGTTCTAAAAAACCTTAGGTAATATAGAATGAGACTGAGAAAGATCGCAATTACACAGCCTTGGGATTGAAAATAAATCACAATCAGATAACAAAGTAGTATATTTCAAATAAATATTTTTTTCTACTCCTGTTGAAGAACGCACTCATTACATATCCGTTAATTGTTGAGAAAGTTAGGCATTATTTAAAGGTTTGGAGGAATGATCATTACTCAATACCTTTCGACCAATGAAATCACCGTATTAACCATTGTTCAATAGGTTTGCGATTGTTTTGTGAATAATATATCGCCTTCCTAGAATGAAAGTGGGATATCTGGGAATTTTCCGATTTTCATTTCTAGTACCACGCAATAGATAAATCAATTAGTTATCGAATAGCATATTTCGCAAGTTCGTAGGATATATAATTTTTGAAGATTATTGCTTTAAATCTCCAGGTCACCATTTAAACTAATGTATTATTAAAATTTAAAATGCAGTTATCTCAAAACTAACATTTCCCAGATATCTCACTTTCATACTAGGAAGGCGATATCTAGAAGTTTTAATTTCATATATGTTGCGTAGTAACGTCTAAGTAAACAAAGTAGTTTGTATTTTGTTTTCATCGTTTGTACATATATAAACATTTGATGGAATTAGAGATAGATTAAAAGAGTCGATGAGTTTCAAAACCATCTAATTGACACAACTAAAAATGTTCAGGAAACACCAAAAACTGTTTTCTCACTTATAATAATAATTTTGATGTGGTTTTTACCATTAAATTTTTAGGAAAAATCATACAGTTCTTATAAAGAAATAATAACAACGATACCACTCATCAATAATTAGTAAATAACGATTAAAAATTACAATTAACTACTTTTGCAGCAGTTTGTTTTAATTAGATGGTTTTGAAACGGTTGATTTTGTAATTAGCTACTTTTGCAGCAGTAACACTAACAATTAGACACTTTTGCAACAGTTTATTACACTTTCAATAAGTTTTAAATAAAACTACATTCGTACAAATCTATCTATTTACATCGTACAACGTTGTTTTATTATAACTAGGGATTGTAAATTTACCGACTTTTTCATTTACCGGTAATTCGGTAAATTCTTTTAGCAAAACCGGTTTACCGGTAATTTACCGGTATTTTTTAAAACACGGAAAATATAAGAATAAATATTATAAAAAAAAATAAAAAATAAAAAGAATTACATTACCTACCTTAATAAAATTAAATTACTTTATTAAGATCATCATATACAGTAAAGTAGATGAAGAAAGGTATGCCGACGCGCAGATCGTGATGACGTAGATGGCGAATTATATATTTACAGTATGAGTTTTTTGAGAGTTGCCATTTTTATTACAGCCGAACCGTTGATTTAATTGAAAAATCGTTTAAATAAGAGTTGTAGATATCAACGGGGCGACTGATTGCTATAGTCAGGAGCTTTATAGCTCTTATGATCTTAGCTCTTATCAACGGTTTGCCTGTAATAAAAATGGTAACTCTCAAAAATCTCACGCTGTATAAATATAATAATAAATGAGTAAGTTGTCTTTTTCTAAAAATTCAAATATGTGACGTATGATGACGTAGATGGCGAACTGCGCAAAAAAAGCTTATTTTGGACTCAAATATAGCGTACCTTTCTGTATCTACTTTGATATACAGTATACAAAATAAGATAAAAATTATGTAAAAAAAAATGTATCTGTTTGATTTTACGATTTTGTAGGTATCTACAGCTTCCTTCATAGAAATATACTGCCCATTGTTACTGTTTATTGAAAAACTAATTTTAAATTTTGTTAAATAATCATAAAATCTGAATCAATAATATAAACCTACCTGTTATATATTGCATATACATATATGCCATATATGTATTTTAAAACTGACCATTGCATTGTGCGATTTTATTGTATCATATCATAGAATAGCTTATTATAGATAAACAGTAAGGGGTAATTTGATTGTGTACATTTACGTTCAATAAACTTGATCATTCTTCTATGAAATAAAATGAACTTATAAACATTTTCAAATATATTAGGGTGAATGCGGGAGAGATGCCGCACATTTTGAAAACACTTGATAATTCTTAAAGTAAGCATTTAATTGATTTGAAATTTGGTACACAATAAATCTAAACATTGTTCTTTACAATTATTTATAAATAATTGTAAATTTTGAGTCATAAAGGATTCATAATTAACATTTTTGTAGAGCCTGCAAAGCGGCGTCTCTCCCACACCTATGTGAGAGATGCCGCATCAAAGAAGGTGAGACGCGGCATAGTTCATATTAAAAATTTTGCATTTTACACACATCTCCATACATGATGCATGCCATATGTAACCATTTTTGGCACTTAATGCATCTTAACCAGTCAAATTTTTATTTGTTTCTGAGTACCTTTCAAAACATTCAATACACAGGCAGTCATCATTATTTTTGTTATCTTCACTAATATGAGGGCTCTTCCTGATCCATTAATGGATCTTTTATATTTACGTGGCATAATTTACAGTCCAAAAAAAAAATTGCATAATTAAGGTATATAGGTCTATGTTTTTAACATGTAATATGATGCGGCATCTATACCAACTTTAAATGCGGCGTCTCTCCTTTTTGTTGGGATAGATGCCGCATGTTGCTATAGCAAGCATAGTGCGGAATTTCAACCTAAAATTTTATACAGTACTTTTAAAATATACCTAAATTAATAACAAAACTCATTTTCATTAAAACAATGAAGTATACATTCTTAAATTCTAATGAATTAAATGGCTGATAAAATATTATGTTAAAAAACGTACTTTTCAATAATAAAAAGTTGGATAATTACTAAACTGATGGACTAATCATAAATATTACCATATACAGCTTAAATAAGTAACTTATTTTAAACATATAATCCATCAATAGCGCTATCTGTCAATCAACCGACGAACTATGGCTACTGCGGCATCACTCCCGACGCGGCATCTCTCCCGTACTTACCCTATTTTTAATTTATCGAATTACCGGTAAAAAATCAGCGATTTACCGGTAAAAATTTTAAGGCATTTTTATTAATTTACCGGTAAACCGGTTTACCGGTATTACAATCCCTAATTATAACTTATGAAAACTAAGATATTTTCTTATAATTTAGTAGAATATTGTCCTATAAAACCAGTCCTTTTACTGTAATTTAACAGTAAAATTCAAATCAGAACCACGATGTTTCACACAATTTTGTTCTGCACACATTCGCAGCCTGTTATATTTGACAATTCCACAAGTTTCTTTGTATTTTTTTCTAGTTATTCCAATAGTAAATATTTTCTTAGAGAGAGTAATAAAATTATCACATACAATCATTTGATCTTTTGCAGGCCCTGCAGTGCTACATATTGACCACCTAACTAGATATTTTTGTTCCAGGTTTTTCTAATGACGCCATTTTTATATAAGTAATTAGATAGTTTTGCAACTGATTTGTGTTGCTTGCAACGCCATGTTTTTTCAGTTGGAAAATATTGCAATTAGCTACTTTTGAAACAGTTTCGTATTTTTGTCATTAAAATTAAAAAGGGAAAAAGTTGACTTAGCACCGTCTAGTTGGTATTTTTTGGTGCAGTTTATCCTCCTGAATAATAAACCGTATCTAACTCAATTTTGAAAAAATCGTCGATTAGATAGTTTTGAAACTCAGCAACTTAAAAATTGTATTCTTTTGATTTAAAATTTATATTCAATTTTATTTAAATCAAAAAGGAAAACAGTCGTAGAAAAAATATCGTATTCTACTCGTTTGCAATGGCTATTACTCACTCAGATGCATTATGACACTCGCCTTGTAAACTCGGTTCGTGCCGCAATTTCATCTTCGTGAGTAATAGCTGTCATTACCAGCTTGTTAAATAATATACTATTTTCCTAACCAAGTATTTTTATTTTATTTTGTTATAAATTTATATAGGTAAATTGGGTTTTTGAATAAAAAATAAATATCATTTTTTTTATTTTATTTCAATTCTACATCATAAAATATAATATTGATAATCGTTACGAAAATTTTTTTAAAAATGATATATAATAAATAATAAATTAATTAAAACTTGAAAAATTTTAGAAAATAATATAATTTGGTTAAAAACAGCACTACAAAAGATCGCGATGTCTGTGACGTCATAAAGGTAATATGTCAAAAGTGTCAAAATTGTTAAAATTTAGTAGGAAAAATTATTGATGGTTGTTTCATTGATTTCGACGTTCAAAATCTTGAGGGACATTTTTTCCGGATTTATTTTCGTATTGCTATCACAAAGTGGTACAAAACAAACTCGATATTTCTTTAGTTTCGATATTTCGACAGTGAAGTGTATAGCAAGCAATAATTTGGATAGAAACAAGAATTTCAGAGCAACAATAATTTCATAGTACCAATAATTTCATAGCAACAATAATAGTAGGAGAGCTGCTGGCCGATTTGCAATAGTCATTTCAACACGCGTTAAATTGAGAGGATAGGATCTTGGATACTACTTACTCTACATAAAAATTCAGTACTGGCAAGCCTATTCGGCCGAGTTGAGTCGAATAGACTTGCCAGAACTGAAATTCTATGTAGAGTAAGTATCCAAGATTCTATATCTTCTTAATTTAACGCGTGTTGAAATGACCATCGCAAATCAGCCAGTAACTCTTGGTCTATAATCTATTTGAAAATAAAATGACACTAATGTACCTAATGTAGGGGTTTTGCACGCCACTTCATGCAGGTCATGTCACCCATGACCTCAGATTTAGCTGAAAATTTTTTTATTTGTTTATTTAATCATCCTAATCATTTGTACAAAATTTAAAAAAAATTATCTCTAATAGTTTTCGAGCTATGAATTTTTGAAAATTAGCAAAATAGGGTTAAAATGATGTTTCTGTGGTATCACTTTCGGTGACGTTATTATATTAAAAAATCCATAACTTCTGTAATATTTAACATAAAGCAATATTTTTTTCATCAAAATGTTCAGAAAAGTCAGGAGATTACAGGAAAAATTAATCTGGTTAATTATCACTTCATCTTTCTATATAATTTTTAATCGATAAACAAAAAATTTTTAAAAGTGATTATTGACCAAAAGCATAGCAGTAACCACAGAAATTGTTTTTTTTAAATTTATCCTAAAGATGTAAACAAAAATAATCTGGAACAAAAATAATGGTTTTTTACCCGCTAATTTTTTTCAGACATGTCCGACGTCCGGAAGCTCAAAAAACGAGTTTTTTGGAATAATTTTCCAAAATTCAAAATTTTTGTTTATACCATTGGAAAGAGGAGAAAAAATTACATAAAAAAGGTCTTTAAACAATTATTCTATGTCAACTAGTTTCCAAGAAAAACTATTTTTTATAAATGAAAATTCGCTATGTTATGCAGGATGCTGCGACAGTGGCATATATAGCGATCATTTATAAAAGCTAGTTTTTCTTGGACACTAGTTGACATAGAATAATATTTTAAAGACCTTTTTTATGTAATTTTTTCTCCTCTTTCCAATGGTATATACAAAAATTTTGAATTTTGGAAAATTATTCCAAAAAGCTCGTTTTTTGAGCTTCCAGACGTCGGACGTGTCTGAAAAATATTAGTGGGTAAAAAACCATTATTTTTGTTCCAGATTATTTTAGTTTACATCTTTAGGGTAAATTTAAAAAAAATACTACGGTTACTGCTATGCCTTTGGACAATTTTAAAGATTTTTTGTTTTTCGATTAAAAAATGTCTCAAAATTTAAGTCTAACAAAGCATTACATAGAAACATTAAGTGATAATTGACCAAATTTATTTTTCCTGTAATCTCCTGACTTTTCTGAACATTTTGATGTATTGTTTTATGTTAAATATTACAGAAGTTATGGATTTTTTAATATAATAACGTCACCTAAAGTGATACCACGGAAACATCATTTTAACTCTATTTTGCTAAATTTCAAAAATTCATAACTTGAAAACTATTAGAGATAATTTTTTTAAATTTTGTACAGATGATTAAGATGGTTAAATAAACAAATAAAAAATTTTTCGGCTAAATCTGAGGTCATGGATGACATTTTATGTTTTTATTGGATGATTTGAAATGAAGTGACCCGTAGCTATGCCATATAACCTTTATTACGTCACATAAGCGCTTTTGAACTATCGGCCCGTTATCGGTTGTAAGTTTGAAAATTTATTGTTAATTTAAGATAACTTCTTAATTATTACGTTTAAAAAAAAAAAATAGAAAGAGTTTTCTTATAAAACTTATATATGATCTTTCCATTTATGACAAAAAAAATTTTTCCTCAAAAACCTAATTGGATCTATATATAAGACAAATAATTACTACTTTAATAATAGCGAAATCGTAAATATAAGTACTTAAAAAATGTTTTCAGTAATTACATTGTACTTCAAAATAATTAGTATGATTTGAAAAATTTTATATTCCTGTAAGGGGTATATCCGTCTTGTATATATCATTAATTCTTATAAATTGACATAGGTATTATAGGTTGAACACTGATTGGCAAAACTTTTGGTGTTATTTTAAATTATTAACATTACAAATGTATATTTACAACGTTATTTCATTTTTTGTTGTGCTAGGAACTTAATTTATGTATAGGCTTTTACACAGGTAATTAGTTAAAATTATGATTGGCTAACAGAAGTGTCCGCCTTAACAGGGGCAGGGTAAATAATAGTATTAAAAATAATGTAATATTCATTACTAATTTTTTACCTAAAAATTTTTTAATTTTTTAATTCAAATCAATTTCATGAACGAATTTAAGTAGTTATACCAAAATGTAACGTCTACAACTGTAACACATTAGAATCATTGTTAACAAGTTAAAACATGAACAATTATACCTAACCCATGTAGGCATAGGTACATATGCACTAGACGAATTCGTGTCCGGTTAATGGAGGTACTAATATACTAAATAATATGTCTTTGACAAAATATAATGTGTCCGCGAACGGTTAACAGAGGGTCCGCTTAAGAGAGTACTGAATGCATTGGTTTTAGGATAGCATGCCACCGATATAAATTTGTCCGGCGATAGGAGGGGGCCGATTAAGAGAGGTGTCCGTAATCAGAGGTTCTACTGTATTAAAATTTTTGGGGATGGGAGAGTGAGGCCTAATCAGAGCTGGATTTATATACATAAGGATCCTTAGGCAGTTTCATTTGGCTTCAAAGTCTACAAAGGCAGTATAAGCCTTGAAATAAGGAAGATTAAAAATTTTTGTCTCCCAAAATCAGGCCCGACGAGAGGGGCAGCCAGGGTTGCAGCTCTGGGGCCTCGGATTGAAAAAGAGGTCTGTCATTTCTCTCCATAACCCTGCCGAAAATCAAAAGTTCCATGAGGTTCTTGAACAATTTTGATTTTGTGTCTGTTAGTCCATCCATTGATGTGTCTGTAGAACTTTTCAACAGGCATACATCCAAAAGAACTTTTGAACACGTTTAGGTATTTGTTTGAATAAAGTATTTTCAAAATTTTCTCGAGTTGTGTGTGTTATAAATGAGATACTCATTTTCATTAAAATAATTAATTGCTAGTATTTTATATAATGGCAATTGGCTGTTTCCTTTGTAATTATTACACCGGTTAATTTAAACATGGAAAGGTACAAAAATTAGGGGAGAGTTGAAAATTTGTATGAATGTTCGAAACACCATTATAAATAAGTGATGAAAAGTCCTCATCGATCCTGTACGTGGAAAAAATTTTATTCAAGGTTAAAGGTGTCAAAAATGGGTTTTTTCGCGTTTTTCAACAAAACGGTAAGTTTTATCATAAAATTAGGTCAGACAAAAATTGTAGATCATATAATTATCTATAAAAAATGTCTCAATACTTTCTTCCTAAGAGCCACCGTTTCTGAGATATAACTATTACAAAAGTTGTAATCTTCACAATATCCCGACTAGAAATTTTCCTTATTTGCAGAAAGTATGATCGGGTCCTTATCAGGTTTAGATAAGGCAATCCCTAATAGGGAAAACCTGATAAGGTCCTTATGAGGATGTGGTCAGGATAACCTTCTTTGAAAAAAAATATTTTTCATCGGGTTAACCTGATGAGGAAATTATCAGGTCCATGTCAGGATAACCTTACTTGTAATTTTTAACAGGTTACCATGATCAGGACCTTATCAGGATCATATCAGGATAACCTTATGTAAAAAACATAAATTTCCGATCGGGTTATCCTACTCAGAACATTATCAGGTCCATGTCAGGATAACCTTACTTGTAAGAAAAATATTTTTAACAGGTTATCATGATCAGGACCTTATCAGGATCATATCAGGATAACCTTATGTAAAAAACATAAATTTCCGATCGGGTTATCCTACTCAGAACATTATCAGGTCCATGTCAGGATAACGTTACTTGTAAGAAAAATAATTTTAACAGGTTATCATGATCAGGACCTTATCAGGATCATATCAGGATAATCTTATGTAAAAAATATAAATTTCCGATCGGGTTATCCTACTCAGAACATTATCAGGTCCATGTCAGGATAACCTTACTTTACAATCTCATGTAAGCTTACATGATTTTTTTTAACTGAATCTGTAACAAAATAACCTTAAAATGTAAGAAAATTGTTTCATTTTTACACGTTTAATAAAACTATATTCGTCAATAACTGAAAAATCTTATAATTTTTCGGTTTTGTTTAATAATAAGAACTACTCTCATCTTTATTATTATATATTTGGGTACATATACAGCGGACTCATAAACTTTCGTTATGAGTCCGCTCGTTATGAGTCCACCAATTTATATTTCTATTGTAAACATTCCCCTCCATGACCGAAAAAAATTAATTTCAGTCTCTCTTTATAAAACCGGAACATATTGCTATTGATGTTTAATAAATAATAACTAGTGATCGAAGAGGTTGCGGGGCTGACAGTATTGTCTTTATTTTTTTAAGGTATTAAAAATTGTTTATTTATTTTAGATAAAACATTTTGATGCGATTTTAAATATATACAACAGGTAATTATGGATGCCTATATACGGACAATATCCTCTTATATTGATATGTTTTGAATATATTTTAGATATGCCTGTATACATTTATTGTCACAACTTGCTTGGTCCGATTTTAATTTTATGTATTGTATTAAGGTATGTTTTGATGTAACCAGTGAATGATTTATGTGTATCAATTGTCTTTTTTCTCCCAGTAAAATGTGAGAGAGACAACACATTATTATGTTTTCCAAAAAATATTTTTTTAAATGACAGCTTATTTTTTTATTAACAAGTTTTAAGTTACAGTCAGTCAGTCAAATTTTCAACAATTTTAATTTAAAAAAAATTAAAATTTTTGTACTTTTTTAAAATAACGCTTTTTTGTAACTTGAAACTAATTTTTATTAACAGCTGATGGTTAATAGAGAATATACCGATACAATTTTTTAAAAAAAAAATGTATTTAGCCCGATTTTTTAACGTTTTAAGTTTTGAAAATATAAGTACGGTCCTGTCAGCACCGCAAGATTTCGAACACTAATAATAACCTAGTGTAAAGCGTACGATTAGTGCAATTCATAAATCATCCTGTCAGAATCAAATAACTTACAGGAGCGTAAAAACAAGTGCGAGGGTCAAAAATGACAATGTATTGTAATTTTAAAATCTATAATACAGTAACCTGTTGTGAGTTCGCTTACGAGGCTGTAGGAAAATATAATTATAAGAATTTTTTTAAAATTGATAATTTTTGTTTGAATGTGTAACTAGGCTGATATCTTTTGAAGTTGCTAATATTCTCTTCATTTTTAGTGGAATTTGTATATTCCGCAGATTTTTCGTTTTCGGTATCAACGGATGAATCCTTATAATATTTTCTTTTTTGCAACAAAGATAAACCCTGTTGATCACTCATGGCTTTGAATAAACAAAAAAAAAAATGTAATTAAATGAGACATTGTTTTATGCACAGAGTACCAGAGGTGACACAACTATCTCTATCATGAAATCTGCAGTGTGCAGTTCTGTGCAAGTTAGGCTACCTAGTGGTCACTCGTTCCGTAGCAGTGGATGAGTGTAGGTCAATTGTTTTGATCACGTTTTGATTGTTACTGGCATTGTTAGAACCCCACACGGAGCCACATACATGTTTTGTAGTATTATACATATATACGTATGTGGCACCACGGCCACCACACCTCCGATCACTCACACAAAGACAGATCACCGCACAAAATAAATACAAAGTAAACCCAGTGCACATATATAATATATATTCTATCCTTTTTTTTTGGTTACACTGGTTTCAGTAGTATTGAGATAGCAATGTTGTCTCTGGTACTCTGTGGTTTTATGTTTAAGCGGTCACTCATTAACAGGTCGATGTCTATGTGGTTGTGTATTTTTACGTATTTTATCGCACTAATAATACAAGTGTTGTAAGTCAAAATTTATAAAATTTAACATAACATTAAACTCAAGTAAATATTTCACTATCAGTATTTTCTTTAATTATTGGCAAAAAGATAATTGCTTAAATATCATTTAAAGAACACATAAAGCATTCATTTCTTTGTACCTATGATACGAAGTTATTAAACAGTTTTTCGTTGGTTCTGAAAAATAATCAAAACAGCACTATTAAGGAGCTTCCACATTCTCGCCGAAGTTGGACGAAGTAGTTCCTCGCGAGGTTGACCGAGGCATAAGAATAGCATTGAAACACCAACTGCGAAGCACAACGAAATGACCCTCTACATTCTCGACTCGTCCAACCTCGGCGAGAATGTGGAAGCTGCTTTATATTAGTACTTTATTAGTGCGATATGTCGAATGGATCTATAGCCAGGAATAGGTAACTACGTACATACGCACATAATATAATACATGACTACATGAGGCGTTTGTTGTGTGGTGATATCAGTTCAGAGTTCGATGGTGGGTTGCGAGGTCGAAGAGGTATGTACCTGCCTACATAAAGTTTATTTTTTTGGAGTTTACACAAATGATTTCTCTATTTATATTATTATGTATTAAAAATTTATGTAATTAAACAAATTCAAAAAAATTTTAAGGACATAATAATATATATTATGTAACAATTTTTGTGTACTGTCGATTTATCAAATGTTCCCTCATAAAACTTTACATGGCCACGCTCCTTTAAATATTGTTTAGAACATTACTTTTTATCTAGGTTTTTTATTCACTAATTGTAAAATAATTTTGTTTTATAGTTCCATGCTTACATAATACTAATACATGTGGTAGTTGACCAAAACAAGTTTTGTTCATTCATCGCGCGGATTATATTACAAACTTTGTTTGACTAACAATATTATTTACAATTTCTACAAAAGATTTTAAAAAATTTTTTAAAGAAAATATGTGTTGACAATATCATTAATAAATAAGTATACTCACACCCTTGAAAAGTAGGGGAAGTGCGAGTTAACGGCGGTCGACTACTAAGCACAAGTGGGGGTATAGGAATTCTTAGAATTATATTCTCCTACAAGCCCGTAAGCGGACTCATAAAGAGATTTTACAGTATATATTCCAATGTAAGTAAGGTACTTATAGCATTATTTGCTGTACACAAATATTGTTGTTGTTCAAAACAATGTACAGTATAGATTTTTCTTTTTTGTTAAAAGACTAGTCTTAAATTTATTCCAGATTTAAATAAAACGGGGCTATAGCTAGACTTTACATTGACAGACCATTCGTATTACAAGATCCTGTTGAAAATTATACATAATTATATGTTAAAATTACAATTTTTTAAAGGAATGTTCTCTGTGTACTGCTAAATCCTTTCTCCAAGTATTATAAAAATTGGGTTTTTAATTTACTGTCAATTCTTAACAGTGGCGTAACTAGGCGTGGGCGATGTAGGCCCACGCCCATGGCCTCGTACTTAAGACAGAAATTTCAAAAAGGAAATTAACGGGGGCCTCGAAAAATTATCTTGTCTACTCCCCATTTTCGTCTTGCGACGCCACTGATTCTTAATGTCACAACACGGTATTTTTAAGTTTTTAAAGTCTTATATGTCCCAAAAAGTTTTATTAGAAAATCGTAATTAGTTAGTTAGTTTTTAGTCATTTTTTATTAAAATTATAGCAAATAGTGTAAAAAAGTTCTTTAAAATTATAATTCGTAGACTTCATTTGCAAAACTTAATTTATTTTTAAATTATTACATCAACAAGAAAATTTTAGACAAAGTGAAAACATTTCAAAAATACCAAAAATTACTATTTATTTTACCCAATTTTTACCTACCCGGAGAGAAAATTCCTATAAAAATTACTGTGCTCATACTATGTACAATCGACGTGTAACAGGCGAACATATCCAATTTTTGTACGGTAAAATTATAAAAATTACAATAATATAACTATAATTTTTATAATTTTACCGTACAAAAATTGGATATATTCGCCTGTTACACGTCGATTGTAGTATGGGCACAGTAATTTTTATAGGAATTTTCTCTCCGTGTACTGATCCCACTAAATGACTGTAAGAAAAACAGGGCCATGGAGAGTAACTTTGGACTCCAGGCCAACGCATAAATAGAAATTCTCTCCAAAAATATAGTTAACGAGCAAAAAAAAAAATACTTATAATACATGCCAAAGTTTTAAAGTGACTTTAAACAATGATCGAGTCCCTTTTCGGACTCGAGCCCTCGAGCCTCTCCAGATTCGGTTGACCCCCTTTTCGACGGACCTTATTAAAAATTATTTTAATTTTAACGTGAAATATTAAATTATGTTACTTTAAATAGGGTTCAAAAGTTGTTCAACTGTAATGTACCGTTGGATCACTCCTAGAGTAACAATGTCGGGGCTTAAAAAGAATTCTGAAAGACTTTTGATAGATTTTCAAATGAAATGATTTTCGTTCGTGCAGGTGGAGTGGGTAAAATATATCAGCTGGTCTGTGGTTTATAAAATACATGTGTACTAATGAATTCGACAGGTATGATAGGTATCAACCTTATTTAAAAAAAAAAAGACAGACTGATCCATTTTAACACATTAATGGTCATGGACGCTGTATAGTGTTAATTAGAACTGACTAATTGTAAGCGCGACATAAAGTGGTACCGCGTCAACAATTCCGTATTAGTTGTTAAAATAATGTATTAGTTCTGCGACTATCTTGCCTGATTTTCTATCGAGTCTATTATGAAGTATATTCTTCCATTAATAATCTTTTCTGCAAATTAAGTTTTTTTTTTTTATTAAAAACTTGTTGACATTAGTTTTGTTAACATAAATTTACATTAGTATCGATACTAATATCTATGCAAAACACGTACAGCTTTGTCAAGGACATCTTCAATTTTAGGGAATTATGATATGTATTTATATAAACATTACTAATTAGAATTACATAATGATATCATCAAAATTTTAAATTGTACGCAGTTTATCGAAACCTTTGTAGTGTTATTCTCAACATTGACCTTTTCCGTCAATCAATTTTTGAATTTCTTATTTGCCGGCAAAGTAAGAGTAAATCAAACATATCCACATAGTAATTGTAGTGAATGAAAATAGTTGGAACCCTCTGTGGTTGGAACATATGTCATGTTTTTTAATTATTATTTTATTATTATTAATGATATCTAAATTTTTGTTAATTTACTCTTACATACTTGTTAGGTTGCTCCAAGATATTGTAAGAATGAATCAGCACAATGTTAGGTAAGGTCATTTCAGGAAAGATACACCACGGGGACAAATGTATTACTTTTGGTAACGGTAGTCAGAAATATCATGTGTGTAGCAGTGGCGACGCGTGAAATTATTTCTTGAGGAGACAGTCTTTTTTACCATATTTAAATAGACTTATTTTGTATCTATTTTTATTTTGACCACTAATCAACTTTATTAAAGCGTTTTTCTTGTAACAAGACATTCTGACCCAGAACTTCGATTGTAAAACAAAAATATTGAAATTTTCGTAGACTTTTTTCGTATCGGAGTTCTAACAAACAATTAGTTACGAAAAAAGAACTAACTTCTCTCATTGTTTTTAACGTATTACTTAGTTCTACAATTATTTCGCAAGTAAATCCAACTAACATTTTTACTTACCCGTTAGGTAAACTAAAACTGTTTACTTGATCAATTAGTGATGTATTTAACTTCATCAGTGAATTTAAAATTGTAGACTTGAGAAGTATGTTAAAAGCAATGAAAAAAAATTAGTTCTTGATTCGTAGCTGATTATTTTTTAAAACTCCTATGTGGAATGAGTCTACATTTTGAACATAAAACATATCAGATTCCTTATGCCTACTCTCAATTCTCGCAAAGTGGACCGAGTACGAGAGTGTAGAAGGTCATTTCATGGTTCTTCGTGGCTGGTGTTATAACGGTATTCCGACTTCAGCCAACTTTAGCGATTACTTCGTCGAGGAACTTCGATCGAGAGTGTAGAGCAGGCATCAGATTCCAGTGTAATAAAAAAAAAAACAAAACATTCAATGATTCATTTATTCATTCAAAATATATCTTAAAAACACAATTCAAAAACAAGTAGGTACAGTTCAACAAATCTGACTTTGACGCTTCAAGGTCATTTTCTCTTTATATTAAGTACTATTTCACTTCTTTAAGAATGCATTTTTAATGACCTTGAAGAGGTAAAGTCAGATTTGTTGACCTGTACCTGCACATACACATACCATGAACATCACCAAATATATATGTTCTTATTTTTTTTCAGTATGTTCCACCCTTTTGACAAAAATAAAATTCAGGGAGATGAGGGAAGTGCTTGCGAGCTTTCTTTTGGTAGTAATAAGAAAGTGGTCACTCTTGTACAAGTAGCTAAAAAAATCTAATGAATTTTTTTTTCATATTTTATAAAGGGTATTTAATGTCCATTTTAAATGAAAAAAATATATAATAAAGTACTGGACATAGCAAACAATATGGATTTTGTTTCATCGTTTTATCTGTAATAGTTTACGAGAAAAAAAAGTTTGAATAAAATCACTATTTTTTAGTATTTGGTATTATAACTCCGCAAAATGTAAAGATATTGAGGAAAAATCCATACGTATGGTTTACTCTTTCACGAAGCTACACAATCGCATACATATCGTTGAATTTCATTTCTTGGGCAAATTCACCTATGGTAATGGTTCCAGACCCTTTATTTACTTAATTATTCTAATTTAATAGTTCGTCGTATTTGCTTGTAATTTTAATTTGATGTTCTTATTTTTTATTTAAAACTTAATTGCTGAAAGTTCGTAATTTTTTCAAATAAAAAATCAAAGATTTAATTTTAATAAAGTCGAATTTATTTGATGAAAATAATAGTTCAACACAATGATCACTACAATGATTACAACAATTAAAATATTCAAACACATTACAAAGATTCGAACGCGATAATAATGATTTACAATAATTCCCAAAAAAACTGAATTGGATTGTTGTGTCTAGTTGTCTAGTTTCTTTTTATAATAATTAAATGCTTATAGGTTAGCAAAAGTAAGATTTTTTCTATTTTATTCGATCGAATCTTTGTTTTATAAAAAATACTAATTTTAATGGAAAAATACTGAATGGAAAAATACAGAGAATACTAATAAATTTTGTTTTAATATTTTTCTAGAAAAAATAAGATTTAAAAATGTAATTCAATACGAAATTGTTGAATAAGTATTTTTATATTGTAAAGTGTACGAGGTACAGTACACGACATATATATATATATATATATATATATATATATATATATATATATATATATATATATATATATATATATATATATATATCAGACATTTTTTGGGTCCGAAAACGGGTAGCGCCCCTAGTCTCGCCTCTCGTCGTTCTTATCGTATAGGCTGTATAAGTCTAATTTTTTCAAGAAAAAATTCAACTAAAAACAATGATTTATTATAAGCTGTTGTCGAAAGATCAAGGTTGGCTGACATTCATCTTGATCACAGAATTTTGAAATTAAAAACTTTACATATTTATATGTAGAAACCTAAAAAAAAAAAAACAAAACAAAATTAGTCAAGTGTGTGTTGGACACACATCAAGTCAGGATTTCGCAGTAAGTAGCTAGAGTTTTTTTACAGTTCTCGAGATAAAATATTTCTTGTTTTTAAATATTAAAATTAGCCTTTTATTTGTAAATGTTTATCTAAACCTTTTGCTTTTTATATGAGTTTAAAAAAGTTTAAAAAAGTTATATGAGTTTAAAAAAAATAGTTTTTATATAAAAAACGACGTTGTCTGTTAAATAACGATTCCAATATTGACTATTAAAAAGTGGTCAATTGTGGGTAGACTACCTAATGTGATGACAGATATAACAAATCTAAAACGATTTCGTGGTTATGGCTACGGGATCCTAAAAATGAGTAATTAAGAGTTGTGTCATAAATAGTTTTGTAATTATTATTTACTGTAATTTGATTAAGGCGTGCCATCACTGTAACAATCGAAAAGTGTTTTTTCGATCGTTTTTTTTCTTTTTCTGGGTGGAGGGAAAGGTATTAAGAAAATACCATTCAAAGATGTTATTAGGCATATCATATTACCTTATAAAAAAATTATAATTAGTAAATATTGAAAAATGGCGGAGTTGCAGCCACTCTCTTAAGGTATATTGAATTTCCGTGAGACGTAGGTGTAAATTTGAATCTAGAACAAAATCAAAAATACTCTCTTATCTATACTGTTATAGCTAGTAGAACACGCTGGGGATTTTCGGTAAGTTAATTTAAACATTTTTTATAAACAAGTGATTGCCTTATTTCTTAGTCGAAAACTGCAAGATGTATTTTAAATATTCGTCACTTACGCCGCTTACGTGTTTTGCTAGCCATAACAATGCAGATTAAGGGTGTCTACACAATCAATGAAATAAGGAATAAGAAATAAGAAATAAGGAATAAGAAGTATGCCATCTAGTGACGTTGAGTGGAACTTTACCGTAACTGCTCATAGATATGAATATGTAGGTACTCTTGTACGTCAAATTTCGTAATTTTTTCCACTTTAGTGACAAAAAAGTTATCACGGACGTTATTTTTTCATGAATTTTGATGTACAAAAATACCTAAATACATATACCTATGGGCAGTTACGTTAAAGTTCCATTCAGCGTCACTAGATGGCACAATTCTTATTCCTTATTTCTTATTCCTTATTTCATTGATTGTGTATGACCCATAAGAGGATATTTTTTATTTTATTCTAGGTTAAAAGACTGTGTGTCATGGAGCGCCTCAAATTCAGCATCTCGCCACTTTGTAGAATCTACTAATAATATTTCTTTTTTTATATTGCAATGTATGGCTAATAACAATCCTTAAATAGCATTTCCTTATTACTGTTCCTTCTACCCAAAAAAATGTCAAAAATACGCTTTTTTGGTGGTTGCAGTGGTGGTACCCCTTACAAGCCATGGATCTTGCAATATATAAAAAGAAATTAATTGTTTTGAATTGCAAGGGCAACCATATGAGTTACTTGCAATTGGAAAAATCATGATAAGTGTATAAATTATATATTATGTTATAATCTTTTAAAAAAATAAAAAAATAAAAAGATGTAATTTCTTTCAAAGTTATTTAAATACAAGGTCAGTTTATAGGTCTACTGAATGTATAATCTCAATTTTAATTTTTAGCCATAAAACTTTTGAAATTATTTGATAACTATGTGTCATTAGATTATTATCAGCTTATTTATACAATCAGTTATTGTTTATTGTTATCAGTTTAATTATATTTACACAAAATTGAAAAAATACAACTGATTTTATGTTAAAAGGAAACCTCAAAGTTTCTTTTCGCATACTTCTTACAGTTAGAAAATAATAAACATGCTGGATAATACACTGTAAACATTTAAATGGTCGAACGTGCTAATTCTTGGTATTTGGGCTGGAAGTTTGATGTCTGTAAAAAAATTTTAAAATTTTAAGAAAACGCTTGCAGATGCGTATCTTCCAAATTAATTTTTTTAAAATTAATAAACGGAAATTCGCTATGTTATGCAGGATGCTGTGACAGGGGGTATTTTATAACTATAGTAACCAGAAAACAGAATGGTAAATGTTGCTGAAGCCGTCAAGTTACTTGCTATGTAAACGCCAATTTACGATTCAAAAGACTGAAAAATTAATTTTTCTGGCAGTTGGCTCCTGTTATATATAAACAGTCCGAAGAAAAGAGATTAAACCTCTCTATTATTAAAATAAAAGATGTAGGTATTGTATATTTTCGGTTGCAAAAAATGATTTGTTATTTCAAAACTGCAATAAAAACTGGAACACTTTGTTTTAAAAAAAATTAGTTGATTGAACTATTTATTGATAATGACTAGACAAAAAGTTTATGATGACGGGTACAGGTGATTTTACTAAGAAAAATATATTTTTTGTTGATAATTTTAATTAATAAAATTAAATTTCGTAATTGCCTAAAGCGTAAAATTTTTTAACACTTTTTTTTTTTTTAAACATACATTTTGTGTTAGTTTGTTGGCGCGTTAGGAATTAAAAAATGAGTAAATCCTAAAGAAGTCCATCAATTATTATCGGAAATTTTTGAATTTTTCTTTACATTTGAATTATTTCTTAATTTGATATTATATTACATTGGGAACGCTAATTTTATAATCTATACATATGACAAAATTGTAACGAGACCGTTTCTGTACATGGAATATTTATTGAAAATTTACTGGTACTGTAAATAGCTACCGATGTAGATATCAAAACAGCGATTTGTAGAATTTTTGTCTATCTGTCTGTTCACGCATCACGCTAAAACTACTGGACGAATTTTAATAAAAGGTGTGGCGATAACTTATTACCTGGGTCAACATCTAAGACACTTTTTACTCCGGGAAAATGTCTCATTTCCACTGGAAAATAAAAAAAAGCCATTTTGAGCATGTACACACATTACGTAAAAACTATTTATGAAATTATTATATGATTTTTATGAAATTTGGTGTGGTGATAACCTATTATTTGGGTTAACATTTAAGTTATTTTTTACTCCGGGAAAATGTTTAATTCCCACGAGAAAATAGAAAAACCATTTTGAGCATGTGCATGTATTACGCAAAATTTTAGTTCTATTCAAATGCTTTATAGTTATTATACTTATATACTTTTCACTGATTTTATATACTTCTCACTGATACTTCATATTAAAAAATTGTTCAACTAAAATGATTCCCTAATTTTGAGAATGCCTTAGTATGTCAACTAGGTTAAATAAAATAATAAGACATGAGAAAAAGATGGAAAATATATTCTAGATATTTTAAATTATTTAGATAAAATGTTTGCTGATAGATTTTATTCAATTTTGAGATAGTGTACAGGTTTTGTAAAATATCCTTTATTTTACTAGTTTATTACCTAATACAAAATGTTTCACTTTTCAACAAAAGAGAAATAAGACATGAATTATTTATCCCAAATAAAAAAAAAAAAAAAACGGATAGCTATAAAAAGGATACTATTTACAACAAATAAAGTTATCGAGCTTTTTATGAGGTATACTTTCGCAGCTAGTTTAACAACAACCGAAAATAATCAAATCCCAATAGGTTGATAAGACGAATTTAAAAATTTTATCTTTTCTTTATACTTTCTGTTACTATTTATCTGAATAAAATTATTCCAAATTTTACTATATTTTATAAAGAAACTGTTTAGGTACTAGCTATGTAGTTGATTCTGTAAAATTTTCCATGAAAATATGAAATATGTAATTGTGATGACTAGACGATTTTACATACATAAAAAGCAACTTCTTTTTAAATTAAAAAAGGTCTAGTCATTGTAGACGAAACATTACAAAATGTTAAAATTGAATACTTGATAAAAATTACCTGGATGTTCTTAAAGAAGTTTTTCAATTGAAATAATTAACACACTGTTAACTATCCACTTAATATTTTAATGATTTTTAACTTCTCATAGGAAGTTATTGTAATGGGTCCGATTTTACGAATCGCTAATTTTGACATATCTCATTTCAAGGTCACTAGAATCCGAATTCATCGTTTTTAGCGTGATGTCTGTGTGTGCGTTCGTTAGTTCGTTCGTTTGTTCGTTCGTGAATTTTTTTTCGTCTCGCATATCTCGAGAACAAATGACGATATCAACTCCGGACTAATTTCATTAGATGCGTAATCAAAAAATGAAGACCGGATAAAGTTTTCAGCAAATTCGGATTAGCGGTTTGTTTTCTGTGGTAAAAAAACGGAATTAACTTTATTAAGATAACATAGATTATATGGATTTTTTAACATAACATTATTATATAATGGCCTAAGAACCTTCCTTGATGTTAAAAACGCCAGTATTTTATTATAAAATTTAAAAAAAAAGAAAAAAGAACGAAATAAGAAACTTTTTTTGAAATATATTTTGTCTCGCATATCTTGAGAACAAATGATGTTATCATTTGTTTGATAAGGGTGGAGCCTCCACCCTTAGGTACAAAAGGCGAAACCTCTATCGGGGGCCTAGGGGAGAAGTCGCCTGAAATGAAAAAAGAATTATTTATGGACAGTAGTATCTAGTCTTTAAGGACACCCAATGGGAAGTTGACAGTGTGGGTAGACCTGTCCCCCAATTTTTTTAATTTTAGTGCCTCAACGTTTTGATCAATGTTAAAGATTAAATAATATTTAAAAACATTAAATTTTTCAATCAAGTTTTTCAAACCGTAACGTAAAAGCCCCTATACCAGAACGCGATTATATGTCCGAACAGTTTTGACATTATTTTTAATATATTATTGAAGTTATTTCTGAAAGAAACCTCTGATAACAAAAATTAATATTACCTAATAGAATTATTCCTTAATTAAAAACGCCGTGAGCAGCGAGGCCCTATCACGGAAGTAGAATTTTTCCTTTTTTAGCTTCGGTATTGAATGTCTACAAGTGAAATGTAATTGAATGTTTACAAGCGATTTGTCATTTTGGTGGTTTCAAAAATGATGATGAGTGTCCGGTTGATCGGGGCTTTAAAAAATGGTTTTAAGTTTTTAAGGGCTGAATCTCAGTAAATTTCAATTTTTGTACCGATAGCAGTTAGCAGGAAAAAAGCCAGCACAATTCGTACGAGGGCATTCCTTCCCATGCTTATCCGCCAACTGCCTTTGTGTTTTATTTTTAAATATTAAAAAACGACTTTAAATAGTAAACTGGGAGGCCTTTATGAAGAAATTTTGTTCTTTCCAAAAAAATCCAAAATTTCTATTTTATAAATAAAAATCCAAAATTCCTACTTTATAAATAAACATTAACTTTAGTAACATTTTTAAATTACTTAATATGTATGTATTGCATTGCTATAACAGTAAGTTCATTTTTTTAAATTTTTAAATCTACTATTCGCCTACTTGTCTTATAGTATAAATATAAAGCATTTTAAACATATTTAACAATACCATTGAATTCCGATGTAAAAATGGGAGAAGTGGGGGGGGGGGGAGGGGAAGTAATGTGGAATCTCTAAAAGGCATTAACTGGATACTAACTCAATACATGTACAAAATTACAGCCCTCTAAATTTCCTTAGAGAGTCTTTAGACGTGTTAGAAAAAAGGCAAAAAAATCAAGGATTATTTGGTCTAGGTTTATTTGGATGACCTGTGCGAGTGGTACAAACTTCGAAAACGTCAAAAAAGCATGAAATTGTAGCCTAAAAATGGTGGGGGTGGCGGTAAAATATTAAAACCTCCAGAAAGCAGACCCTAGGTATACGAACTCTATCAACATACCTCTAAGTTAATTCTGGGGGGCTGGGTGCGTGTTAGATCTAGCCAAAATCGTCTTTTCCCACTCTACTCCCTCCAAATCATCCTAGGAAGCTGAATTTTAGATATGTTGTAGGTAATTGACCGAAACATTATTTCCAACCGGTTTGGAAAAGTTTTATTGTTTTGTTGCCCCACCACCACCCTCCTAAAGGTTGGGTCGGATCCAAAAATTTGACCCCATTTTGATAGTATGAGTTGCCTCGAAAATGAGTCCGACTTACCAAATTTCAGCTCTTAACTTCCATAGGGGAGCCCTACACATATTATAAGGTAGCGGGAATATATATATATATATATATATATATATATATATATATATATATATATATATATATATATATATATATATATATATATATATATAAACGGATAGCGCCCCTACTTTCGCCGTTCTTACCGTATAGGCTGTATAAATAAGACTTTTCAATTAAAATATATATATATATATATATATATATATATATATATATATATATATATATATACATATTAAACAGTTTTTTCTGTTGAATACAGTATTTTGATCCCTTATTTACGTCTGATACTTAAACCATTCTGTTTCCAACTTTGACGTCTAGATGTCACTCTATGTGTCATGTTACTCATATTACACGTCTGTTTGCATATCGGTTCCCAACTCCTAGTGTCATTAATATTTCTTTGTTTGGATACAGATGTTGACATTTTGTAAAAGAAAAACATTAATAAATAACAATTTTGGGGTTCTACTTTTTTAAAAACATATTCACTGGATTAAAAAAATAAACTTTCTTTCATGCTTACTAAGAATAAGAATGGGTTTTTAATTTATTTGTCAATTTTTATAAGCCAGTTTAATTACACACCTAAAAATAGTGTTCCGGTATAGGGGCTTTTACATTATTTTCATTTATTTTTTTTTAATTTAAAGGAATTGAAAAATGAATTTTCTGAAAGGAGTATGAAATTTCGATATATTTTGTGGTTCATTGAGTTAAAATTATTCAAGTCATTATTTAAATAAAAATCGACAATTTGACCGTTACATTATGCACTATAATAGGGCTGTGGTAAGTCGGTTTAGCTGGATACGGGATAATATATCGCCCGACTGTACAGCTTAGCGTGCTGCTATACAACACGTATCGCTTAAATACATTTAAACTGTACTGAAAACATGAAACTGATGCCTACGAGATGTATCGTGTGATATGTCTCGCAAAGCGACATAGAGTGCATATAATATGTTATTGTACCTGATTTTACCTATCGTAGGATATGTAGCTGTTCATTCATTCTTGCAACACTTAAAAGTTCCCTCGCTATCATTGGCAATTTAACAACGTATACGTACTATTAAAATCAGGGATTTCGATTATGACTTATGACTTATGAATGAGTTAAATAAATTAATTTCCTTAAGAGGTATTCCATATCAGGGCTGGGCAAAATACTTCATACAATATAACAGAACGTCGGGAATGGTTTTCAGGACTACCTACATTTAAAATATAAAATGGAAAATGGTTTTGTTAAATATTTAAGATAGAAAATGGAAAATAGCTATTAAAAATAGATTATAAAATGTAAATTTTTTTAAATCAAATTTATTATCCTACTAATTGTTTGTTGAGAATGCATTTCATTAAACAGAAATTACTAACATTATCATAAATATACTAAAACTAAATAATGGTAGCTTCATGAGAAAATTTTTATATAAAAATACAATTTGCTATGTGAAATGTACTTAAAAACTAATATAAAATTTAATTCAGCCTCAAGATCTTCAAATCTTGACTACGCTACGATTTCTAAATGATAAAAATCATTTTAAAATTAGCAATTAGTTAAAAATATGATTATCTGAACCACATCTGAACCTATTAGTTTCTATATAAATTTCAACAATAGTTTTTTGCAAAACAATACTATCTATTAAATTTTGTAAGGTCCAACACTGACTATTAAAGAATGGTCTAGTGTTGACAAACCACCTAATACAATGACAAACATGACCGAATCTATAAGGATTTCGTGGTTATAGCTACGAAATCCTAACGATAATGTTGTTCACATATATCTAGCTTCATTACAACCCCAGTTCCGATTAAATTCCAATCTCTAGATCGGGATTGATGCTGAAAAATTCTGAAACTTTATGATTGAAATTTCATTACCCGAATTACAGGATAAAAAATACAAAATATCACTCTATTTTAAATACATATTTATAATGAAATGATTTAAAATGGTTCCCAGCCCCGTTACATATTTACTAACCTTGATAAATACATAAGTACTAAATAATCTTAAACAAATAATTGTAGTAGTTGCCATTGAAGTAATAAAAGATATACGTGGGGAGCGCCAAAAGTTTTCGGCCTAACATGATTAAACTTATTTAAAGGTGACGTAATTTATACTCACAGAAGGTATTAAGTCTCTAGTAATCATAAACGCAGCGGACGAGTTTAGACGTGTTTTATTTATTCTGTTGTAAAAGTGTAAACTCAATATGTCGACCGTTTCAAAAATTGAATATCGTGTAGTCATAAAATTTCTGACAAAAGAAGGACAAACTCTAGAAGAAATTAAGGACAGATTGGATGGTGTATACGGTAAAGCCGTGCCAAAGGTTTCGTTTGCGGTACGAGTCCCTCAACGACGATGATCGTTCTGAACGTCCGGCAGAATCGATCACTTCCGAAAACATCGCTCTCGTAGAATCGCTACAAAGAATTTGCTTATTATTATAAAGGCATAGAGATGCTTATCCCACCTTATAATAAGTGCATTGAAATAGCGGGCGCTTATATAGAAAAATAAATTCTTTTCACTGTTCTCTCTGTATTTTTTAATACTCAGGCCGAGAAAGTTTGGCGCATCCTACGTAAGTATGTTTACCTACTGAACAGTCCCGGGACATTTAAGGGAAGGCGTCAAACCGCTCTCGAAATGAACTGAAACATTTAAAATGTTCCAAGGTAAATGTAAACAAAATAGCTGTAATAATTTGTGAACTTTAGTAATTAAATATCTTATATTTGACAAATCTTTTTCGTTGGCAATTTTTGTCTTAGTTTAGTTAGTACTTTTAGTTTTTAAATTGGTCACCATCGTCCAAGAAATTAATTCATTTTACGAAAACTTTTTTCAACAGAAACTTCCATTTTGAATAAAACAGTTACAGAATTAGAGACATTGCAATGACAGTACTTAGAAACTTCTAATGCAATATCTATTGCTAGAAATATAATTAACATTTTCTTACAATATTTCTAGATAAAATTTCCAAATAATAATATTATCCTAAGATAATCAAAAAATCGGTTTGACAACAAATAACCTACTCATTTAGTGATTATTGGTTCTAGATCAGTCATGTAATTCGACAAATTTGCTTTCCAAAAATTGTAATAATAAATATTTTAGACTTCCCGAAGAAAAAATTTCAGATACGCTTCTGCTTATGTCTGCACGTACACAATAAGCACAAGCACATATTTATACACATATTTATGCCGAATTTACACGTGTTTAGTAGATAAAGCAAGTTATTGAATTAAGTTATTAAACTTAGTTACTTTTATCGTCTAAACAATTCTCTTTAGTACATAAGTAAGTATTTAGTAATTTGTTTAATTAAGTAAATAGAAGCCTACTCTATTCACTTGTGCAAATAGCTTATGCTCACTTTACTTTTTAGCGAATTTCCGCTATTCTATGAATATTAATGGAATTCAGCTATTACAGCCACTGTCATGACGCGACTTGAGCCGGGGACTATGGCAGAAATTTGTTTTGAGGTCCCTAGAAACCGAAAATAATATTCACTAAAATTTATATATATATATATATATATATATATATATATATATATATGTACATATATATATATATATATATATATATATATATATATATATATATATATATATATATATATATATACTCCTCAAAACAAAATAAGGGCCACTTGAAAGTTTGTATTTTAAAACTGATTTATGTCGATCCACGTCAAAATAACTTTTCTAAATGACTGTTGTTATGATATTAAGTGGTTGAGTAAATGATAACAGTTAGGTTTAAGTGATATTATTGTTGAGGGGAAGATTTAAACGTTTTTTTGTCTCGCACAGCGTTAAGTGGTTAGTTTTACTTATTTTTTTGAATTTGATTTTAAATCAGTTTGCGCTAGATTATTGATTGCTGAGGTTGTTTTTTGAAGTTTGGCGTGTTATTCAATCATTTATTTTTACAATGCCGAGAATTCGACACCATATGGACGAAGCTACTGCTACCAGAGCCGTAACGATGATTGAGGGTGGTCAGTCTCAACGTTCCGTGGCTCTGCAGTTGGGTTGTTCACGAAGGGCTATTCAAAATGTTTGGAATCGGTATCAGCAGACCGGTAGTGTAACCCGGCGCCGTGGCTCAGGAAGAGTTCGTGCTACCACTGCCCGTGAAGACCATTACATTCGACTGTGTGCACGACGTGAGCCGACTGTTACCGCAGGTACTCTGCAAAATCGCTTACATCGATCTACTGGTACTGTTGTCAGTAATCAGACCATACGAAATCGTTTGCATGAAGACCAACAACGTTCAAGAAGACCAGTAATCTGTACCAAACTGACCGGAGCGCATCGTGCAAACCGTTTAAGATTTGCACGTGAACACCTTGAATGGGGCTTGGAGGAATGGCGTCACGTACTCTTCACGGATGAGTGCAAGGTGAAGTTTTTTAGTGATGATCGACGTGTAAGAGTGGTGAGAAGAAGTGGGGAAAGGTTTTCTGATCGTCACATTCATGAACGCGACAGATTTGGCGGTCCTAATGTCATGGTCTGGGGTGGAATTAGTTTGCAAGGCAAAACTGAGCTTGTTTTCCTGAACGAGGGTACTGTAACGGCTCTAAGTTACATCGAACAGGTTGTCAGACCCCATGTGATCCCTTTTGCACAACGAGCGGCCGACGGATTTATCCTGATGCAGGATAATGCCCGAGCGCATACCGCTCGAGCGACGACAACTGTCCTTAGGGAGGCTAATATACAGATTTTACCGTGGCCTGCAAATAGCCCTGACTTGAACCCAATAGAACATCTTTGGGATCAATTAAAACGGCGAGTCAGAGCAGCCGGAGAGGATGTGCACACCCAACAACAACTGATTGAGAAGATGTTGGGAGGAGATTCCTGATGAAACCGTTAGGCATCTTATTGAAAGCATGCCGAGGAGGCTTCAAGAATGTGTTTTAAAAAGGGGAGGGCATACTCGATATTAAATCACCGAAAAGTTGCATAATGTGTGCTTTTACTCAAAGCGTGAACGTTTGTTGATGACTGTAAAAAAGACTATAAAAATTATAAAATCCTACAAAAATGTAATTATGGATTAATTTTTTATTTAATCTTATTAAAATTAATTTTATTTAGTAAAAAATTAGTTCCTTAATTAAATGTAAGCATACCTTATACTGTAACTTATATAAAAATAAACTTATGCAGCAAAACATGAGTCGCCCTTATTTTGTTTTGAGTAGTATATATATATATATATATATATATATATATATATATATATATATATATATATATATATATTTCCGCGCGATAACTCTCGAACGAAATGTCTTACGTTTATGAAATTTGTTGAAAATATTGGAAGCCTCAAACCGTTGGACGAGTTCCTTAACCAGGCACGTCCGATCCCCAAAACATGGTTTTTTTGGCAATTTTCGTGAAAAAAATTAGTTTTTTTGCCAAAATTTCCTCTTACTCAAAAATTTTTGTGAAGTTTTTTTACACCATTGGAAAGAGGAGAAAAAATCACATAAAAAAGGTCTTTAAATTATTATTCGTTGTCAACTAGTTTCCAAGAAAACTAACTTCTTTAAACGGAAATTCGCTATGTATACAGGATGCTGCGAAAGGGGTATTATGAATTTACTTATACTGGTTTATAAGTTAAATAAAACAACTTACATTCACAATATATGTTGGCTTAGTGCCACTATTGATCCACCTACCAAAGGACAGAGCAACGTCTGCCAGATCAGCTAGTAAATAATATCAAATTCGTAAAAACATACAGAGATAGAGAATATTTGTGGAATACGATACTGCATATATTTTTAAAAATAAACGTTTTCGATAGGCAGCTTATGAAGAAATACAAGCAATAATGGAAATTGAAGAGTTTGAAATCCCTGAAATAAAAAATAAAAGATTATAATCTACTTATTCCTTTAATATATAAAATACATTTCTGTAACCCACAACGGATTTGCTTCCAACATTTTCTGTAAAATTAATACTGAAGCGTTTTGCTTAATGCTTAGTGCAAACTCGAACTAAAGAAACAAATTGTTTAAATGCTTTAGTTAGTTTTAAATTTGATGAATAGGAACAAGTTTTTGTTAATATTTTGACGAAATATTCGAAAAACGTATGATGGACAAATAAATCAATTTTTCATTATAAAAAATAGTTTAGTTAAGCTACTTGATAGAGTAACTTGCTTGGAACTACTAAACATGTGTAAATCCGGCATTAATTATGCTTCTAGACAATAATGAAGTATACACAGAAATAAATCCCATATAATTTCTCAGTTAGTTATAAATTAAATTTTTGCACTAACATAACATCTTTCTCGATATGGTCATATAAATTCTCACTTGGACACACTGAGTTTGTGTACGATTTATTATAAATGTAATAAATATTGTAGTAGGGTGTAACATACTTAAATGTCTAATTCTTATTCGACGCTATAATACTTATAGTGCTGTTGGTTTGTTAAAATTTACTTCAGTTTCTCGTTATAATACCAGAAAAATTATTTGTTTATAGCATCAAAATGACATTGTGTTCGTTTTCTGATTACAGTGTAAACGAAGTTACATTTGAAATCAATGGAAAACCGTATACAGGTACGTTTAATTTTAAAATTTTTAATTGTTGCTTTTAGTCGTTAGAAATGTTTCAAACAATTACATTTAAAAATAAATTTGTCGTAAAGTAAGTGTTACATTGTTGAAAGCAATTTTCAGTTCTTGTTCTGTTTTATGTAGCGGACTCTGAATTTTTATTTTAATTAAAAATTTTTTTGCCTAGTTTGAAGTAGGTTTGTACGGTCCTTATTTAAAATTGAACTTGTTTTTGACTCCTCCAATTAAAACATAATTTTCGTTCAAAACTAAGTTTTTTTTAAATTTATTTAAATTTAAATACGAGTACTATATGTATGTATTTACTATTTAGCAACCGTTAGTACGATAAATAATAAACAACAAATTAGGATCACTATATAAGTATTAAAATAGTTTCTTTTTTTACATTTTTTTTTTTTTTTTTGTTATTATAGCCCCTAAAGCTTTATTACACTTTATCCTGTCAGAAATCGATTTTTTTTTAGAAAGTATCCTGTTGTAAGGTATTATATTCCAATAGTATTTTCTAAAAATTTCAGAGAAAAATATCCAACACGTTGGAAGTTATAGACGATTATCTATTTTATTTTATACTGGGTATATGACAGCTAAGGAAGCTATGTGAACTACGCAACTGACTTTCGAATATTCGAAATTCGAAAACGGCATTCGAAAGAGAATCGTTTGTACCCGATTGTACCACTTTTCGTTTGTACCTCAAAGGATTCGAAGATAGGGAGTTCCCGAAATTCGAGGTTTGGTGAATTTCGTTGTTTTATAAGATATTGGAAATCTGAAAAGGACATTTGAAAGAGAATCGTTTGTACCCGATTGTACCACTTTTCTTTTCGTTTGTACCTCAAAGGATTCGAAGATAGGGAGTTCCCGAAATTCGAGGTTTGGTGAATTTCGTTGTTTTATAAGATATTGGAAATCTGAAAAGGACATTTGAAAGAGAATCGTTTGTACCCGATTGTACCACTTTTCTTTTCGTTTGTACCTCAAAGAGTTCGGAGATAAACGGTCCCTGATATTCGAGGTATGACGAATTTCGTTGTTTTATAAGATATTGGAAATCTGAAAACGGCATTTGAAAGAGAATCGTTTGTACCCGATTGTACAACTTTTCTTTTCGTTTGTACCTCAAAGGGTTTGCAGATAGGGGGTCCCCGAAATTCAAGGTTTGGTTAATTTCGTTGTTTTTTAACACGTTGTAAATCTGAAAACGGCATTTGAAAGAGAATCGTTTGTGCCCGATTGTACCATTTTTCTTTTCATTTGTACCTCAAAGAGTCCGGAGATAATGAGTCCCCGAAATTCGAGGTTTGGTGAATTTGGTTGTATTTTAACATATTGGAAATCTGAAAACGGCACTTGAAACAGAATCGTTTACACCCAATTGTACCATTTCTCTTTTCGTTTGTACCTCAAAGGGTTCGCAGATAGGGGGCCCCGAAATTCGAGGTTTGGTGAATTTCACTGTTTTATAAGATATTGGAAATCTGAAAACGGCATTCGAAAGAGAACCGTTTGTACCCGATTATACCACTTTTTCTTTCGTTTGTACCTCAAAGGGTTCGCAGATAAAGAGTCCCCGAAATTCGAGGTATGGTGAGTTTCGTTGTTTTATAAGATATTGGAAATCTGAAAACTGAATTTGAAAGAGAATCGTCTGTACCCGATTGTACCAGTTTTCTTTTCGTTTGTGTCTCAAAGGGTCCAGAGATAAAGGGTCCCCGAAATTCAAGGTATGGTATGAATTTCCTTGTTTTATAAGCTATTGGAAATCTGAAAACGGCATTTATCTTCAGTGTCCTTAACACTTCAGATTGTGTGAAGATTGAAAATATTGGTCTGAAGTGTTATGGACACAAAAAATATTTCTTTATTAATTTATCAGCCCTATAAAAAATATTAAAATTTTTCACTGAGAAAGTGTAATGTTTCCGTAAGTTAAAGCTATTTGCGCTAAAAATTTTAAATTTTGAAATTACAGCGTGAAATAAATACCATAAAATATTACCTACATAATTCCAATAAAATTATGTGCAAATGACAGGATACATAGATTCCTTCTTAATCTTGTTTACAGTTAGAATAAATACTAGTTATAAATTATGTATTTACATGTTTTTTAAAAATTTTTATCTAATAATCTATACAACGTCTCCTATTCTCTCATTTTTAGCGAGTTTCCAGAATGGAAATTGTTATGGAATGGAATTATTATACTTACAATGTGTGTGTATAGGCGGAATAATATAATCTTAAATAATTACATTCTCTATATAAATATTATCAGAACTTCAACACCAGTGCATGACATTTAAACTTTTTTAACATTAGAAACATTTTTTTGACTTCTATGCTGGTCTTTGTCGGCATAAAGACACCGTTCAGAAAATTTTTAACAGTTTCTATTGAACTTAAAGAAACGAATTTTTAAGAGTAAGATAATTATTTTGATTATTTCTCTAATTTTGGTCTTTGAGATCTGTTCAGCATATTGTAGTAGTTTCTGTACTAACAATATCTTTAGTTTTAGTAGTTTTCTTAATTTAACGTTTTAAAAGTTACTGGAAACTTTAGGAATAATTTTTGCTAAGTCAGTTTAACTTTTGAAAGTCTCTGATTAAAAAAAAAAAAACTAAGATCATTTTTAATATAATATGAGTATAATTTATTCTATGTACTTAATTACTTACATATGATGCGTTATTATGATAAATTGAGTGATAAAAATGATCTGATAGTCCGTATATATAGTTAATTATAGCAAAATGTAACCGTAACCTGTAATTATTTTTGCAATTACATCTATAATTACATTACATACAATAGTTAATAATAAGCCTAAATAGTAATTACGGAAAATTATTAGTTCTGACCTTCCAGCTATCAATTTTGACAATTTTTTTGTTATGAAATTTTGTAGAACATTAGCTATGGTGATAGATCTGTTTTTAACAATTGACATCTCTTTACGCTATAAATGATCGCTCATTTCTTAATTAGTTTGAAACTCATTATGTATTAAAATATATTTTAGTGTACTCTCATCATATAAAACTGCCAAAATTTTGAAGTAAATTTATTAAGAGTAAAACAAGCTCCTATAAAAAAGCAACATGCGGACGGCATGGAATATTTATCTGAACACGAGTCACAAAGAAAGTAAACATTTTAACATTTTTTCTGTTATGAACTTTGACGTCACTAAATGGCGGTCACTTAAAATTATACCTATAATAAGGCTAAGGAAAAAACATTTCCTGTTCAAACTTTTTATGTGTAATCAACGGTCTTTTTCATTCGCTCCCTTTTCTAATATTAGGTACCTATTAATTTTTTAAAATTAATTGATTAATGAATTTTTGTTTTTAAAGTTCGCCCAGATGGAAAAACTATTACTGCAACCACCTCGTTGAATACATTTATAAGAAATGTAGCTCAATTGAAGGGAACAAAAATGATGTGTCTGGAGGGCGGTTGTGGAAGTTGTGTTGCTGTGGCCGAATTCACGCATCCTGTTACAAAACGTGAAACTTTAGTTGCAATTAACACGTGCCTTGTTACCGTTTTATCGTGTCAAGGATGGAAAATAACAACAATTGAAGGCATTGGAAATGTAAAAGATGGCCACCATATGATACAAGAACGTTTGGCGAAATTTAACGGTACCCAATGTGGATTTTGTTCACCAGCAATGGTAATGAACATGTACGCCCTTTTTCAAACTGAAGAAAATCTGACAGAGAAACAAGTTGAAAATTCATTTGGCGGGAATATATGTCGTTGCACCGGTTATAGGTCAATTGCTGATGCGTTCAAAAGTTTAACAACAGATGCCAGTCCAGAATTAGTGAAGAAGTGTGCGGATTTAGAAGATATTTGGAAAATATGTCCTAAAAACCAGAAACCTTGTATAAAATATTGCACCATTGAGAAAATTAATAATATTGAACCAGTATATGTAGCAATCGATTACGGAGAAAAGTGGTATAAGGTTTATAAATTGGATGAACTGTTGGATGTAATGAGAACAATTGAAGATGCTAAATATATGTTGGTCGCTGGAAATACTGGACACGGTATTCAAATTATTTTTTTCTTACGGATTAAAAAGATTTTTTTGACTAATATTCTTCTTAAAAATTTAGGTGTTTACCGACGAGATAATGATATTGAAGTATACATTGACGTAAATTCTGTCACCGAACTGCACGATAATCAAATTAGCGATGATATGGTTGTTGTTGGAGGAAATACAACTTTAACTGAATTCATGAAGTTGCTCTCAAAAATCGGCAGTACTAATTCCAAATTTGAATACTTTAAAGAAATGTACGATCATATTGATTTAGTGGCAAATGTACCGGTCAGAAATGTACGTAACTTTTTTAAATAAATCTTCTTTATTAAATCTAAATTTTGGATTGTATGTATTTAAAGATTGGTACAATTGCTGGAAACTTAATGCTGAAACATAGCCATCAGAGATTTCAATCAGATATCTTCTTACTACTGGAAACATTTGGAGCACAACTTCATATAGTCTCTAAGGATGGTAGTGCCCCGAAAACAATATATCCAAAAGAGTTCTTGGATTTAGACATGAATGGTCGTGTGATTGTAAATATTACCCTCTTCCCGTTGGCTGGTAATTTGGTCTTTCGAACTTACAAGGTACAATATTTTAATAAGAAAATTAAACCTTTCGATTAATTGTTATTCAATTATTATTCAGATTATGCCTCGAGCTCAAAATATTCATGCAATCGTCAACGCGGGCTTTTTAATCAGATTGAAAGACGATGCAATGACTGTGGATAACGCAACCATTGTTTATGGAGCAATAAATACTGATTTTGTTCACGCTGTTGAAACCGAAGCCATGCTTATCAATAAAAAGTTATTTGATAATGAAACACTGCAACAGGTTTACGCACAGTTAGATAAAGAATTACAGTGCGATGTAGCTGCTCCAGATCCTCCACCAGAAGCCCGGAAAACATTGGCTATTTCACTGTTTTATAAGGTAAATTTGAACATCGAATTTTTGAAAGTTAAAAAAGCTGATTTTGGTACTATATTGAATTGTATTTAGTTCATTTTAAGTGTGGCTCCACCAAATTTAGTAAACGATCAAAATAAAAGTGGTGGAATGAAATTTGATCGGCCTGTGTCATCTGCTAAACAAAGTTATGAAACAAAGAAAGGAAATTATCCTTTAACTCAGCCTATACCTAAAGTGGAAGCTCTTGTACAATGCTCAGGTATTTTTACGCTTGTTTTTATTATATTATATTGTTAGACTAAGTGATGGTTCTTTTTTAGGTGAAGCGAAATACGTTGTTGATCACGATGTTTCACGAAATGATTTTCTGTTTGCTTCTTTCATTTTGGCAAGAGTCCGACCCGGATCAATGGTTGTGAAAGTTGATACAGAGAAAGTTTTAGTAAGTATTTTCTTCTTTATTTTCAAAAATCTCTTAATAAACAATCTTATTAATGTACAGAAGATACCTGGTGTTGTGGCCGTCATAACAAAAGACGATATCCCAGGTATAAATTCATTCACACCAAAAGTAGCACATCTTCAGATTGGTGAAAAAATTTTCTGTGATGGTGAAGTTGAATATAACGGACAACCAGTTGGATTAGTAATCGCTGAAACTGAAAGTATTGCCCATAGTGCCGCGAAAATGGTACATGTTGAATATTCTCCACCATCGCAACAAAAACAACTTGTGGTGACAACGCGTGATGCAATCAACATTCCAAATAATCCAAGGATAACTCACGTGCAAACTCATAAACGGACAAGCCAAGGTAATTCTGGAAATCACTCCTAATTTAATTTTCTATAAATTCTAAGGAATCAAAATGTCATGCTTGATTTAAAAACTGTCTGAATTTCTAGAATTTTAATAAAATGACATTTGTGTTGATTTTTACGTTTTTATCAATGAGCATAAATATTTAACATTCAAAAAATTATTTTTGTGGCAGTAATGTCATATTGTATGGAATGTTCTTGGATGGTGTACACTGTACATTATTTAGTTCAGTTGGTTAGATTAAGAAAAAACAAAAGGCCGTGAGAAGCGGGGTCCCATCACGGAAGTCGAATTTTTCCCTTCACCTTCGGTATTGAATGTCTACAAGCGATTTGTCATTTTGGTGGTTTCAAAACTGATGATGAGTGTCCGGTTGATCGGGGCTTTAAAAAAAGGTTTTAAGTTTTTAAGGGCTGAATCTCAGTAAATTTCAATTATGTGCCGATAGCAGTTAGCAGGAAAAAAGCCAACACAATTCGTACGAGGGAATTCCTACCCATGCTTATCCGTCAATTGCCTTTGTATTTTATTTTTAAATATTAAAAAAAGGACCTTAAATAGTAAACTGGAAGGCCTTTATGAATTTTTTTTTTTTTTTTTAAATCCAAAATTTCTATTTTATAAATACAAATTCAAAATTTCTACTTTATAAATAAACATAGTACAGGAGGTACTGGCGCATGAGTACCGAAAACTATTCCACCTCAATTTTTTTATGCGATCCTGTTGACATTGCCCTACTGATGATATAAATGCATGTTGCCAGGGGGCAACCCGGGGCCATATTGTTTAAACCGAAATTTTTTATACAATTGCAAGGAATTGTTATTTTTCAACCAGACAAATTTTTTTTATATTCTTTATTGAAATACAAATAAAAAAGGTCCTATGACTTTTTAGGATAAAGGTAATAGTTTTCGAGATATGAATTTTTAAAGGTTCGAAAAATCTCAAATTTGGAATTTTCTATGTCTTGAAAAATAAGCTTGTAGGGAAACTTTGCCTGACCAAAAAAATAGTATTTCTGAAGAGGTCATCTTTCTGTCTTAAAATTACCTCTGCCCTCCCCCTCACAGGGAGCAGGTTTTAGGGTACCTCATAAACAATATATATATATATATATATATATATATATATATATATATATATATATATATATATATATATAAACCTTGGGTTACTACTACTACAATTAATGATCTGCGATTAATGAACTAATGATCTGCGATCTGAATATGGTGGACTTGCCTCCAATCATTGAGGAGAGAATCGACTAGAGAGAATGCTGTGTATTACAAAATTTAATACATTAAGAAATTGAAGCAAAAAAATTGACTGATATGATTACTTTAATGGCGGTCAAACCATTAATTTAATGGTTTATCTAATATTTATAAATAAGTCTCCGTGGTTACAAGTTGCGTTTAATAAAATAGAGTCATACTTCACAACTTAATGCCTATGTGGTATCTCTAGGAAACATAATATATTCGATTAAGTACTCAATGCCTGTAATAGTCACACTATTATTAAGTATATTAAATAGTCACTAAAAAATAGTATACTATTCAACGAGCTGGTAATGATAGCTATTACTCACGAAGATGAAATTAAATGTTCGTATATGTATCTATGGAAGCGATCAAAATAAAATTCAAATTGTTTTGTTTACTTACACGTTACTACGCAGCATTTATAAAATTAAAACTTATATTATTCACGAGCAAATTGCAAACCCATTGAATAATGGTTAATGCCGTGCTTTAATTGGTCGGAAGGTATTGAGTAATGATCATTCCTCCACTTATTACTTATCGTCTGATCTGTCATTTATTTTTCTTCGCAGTACCTGAAAAATAAAATTTTAATTTTTTCCTGTATGTTTACAAAGAATCTTGCTTTTTTAGAAGTTTGTTTTGTCTCTTAATCAACTTTTCTCTTTTAGGTAATGATGTTAAAAAAGTCATCAAGGGTAAATTTGATATCGGCCACCAGTACCATTTTACGATGGAAACACAAGCGTGTGTTTGTATCCCAATTGAAGATGGTATTAATGTTTATCCCTCAACTCAATGGATGGATCTGACTCAAATTGCGATTTCAACATCTTGTAACATTCCCGAAAAGAAGTATATTAAAATATAAGTTATAAAACTGAAGAAATATCTAAAAGTTTTGTAAATTTTTAGCATTAATCTTTATGTGCGACGACTTGGTGGAGCTTATGGTTCTAAAATCACACGAGGCACTCATATTGCTTGCGCTTGCGCCGTGGCTGCAACAAAATTACAAAAACCTGTTTATCTTCGTATGCTGATGGAAGACAATTTTGAAGCTATTGGGAAACGATTCCCATTATCGGCCGATTATGAAGTTGGTGTTAATGATGATGGAAAAATTCAATATATGAATATGTCGCTTTATTCAAACTATGGTGTGTTTTCAAATGAATCCGTGGTGGGTGAAATAATTCAATGTACTTATAATTGCTACGATAATTCCACGTGGGAAATCAATGGATACGGTGTCACTACTGATATACCTCCAAACACGTATTGTAGAGCACCAGGTTCTACTGAAGGTATCGCTCTGATTGAATCTGTAATGGATCATATTGCAATGGAAATAAATAAAGATCCACGAGAAGTTCGCATACAAAATATGTTTACAAAAGATAATCCACTGCCACAATTAATAAGTGATTTTGGTAAAGAATCAACAATTGATGAAAGAATACAGGCATGTAATGAATTCAATAAGGTAAGTTTCACTTTTTGGAGTCTTTAGACGGTGTTCTAGTCTAGAGATGTGAGTTTTGGACGATTCTCAAACCAAATAAAAACGGGAAAAAAGTTTTACTATATACTGGAGTACTTTTGTAAATCTTAAAATCAAAAATCAAATTTCTAGACTAAATTACCGCTTTTATTTGATATTAATTATTAATCAATATTTTTAGCAAAATCGCTGGAGGAAACGGGGTATCGGAATGACTGCCATGAATTATTCGCTTGGATACTTTGGAAACTTTGGTGCACTTGTCTCGATTTATGCAGCCGATGGTACTGTGGCAATTGCACATGGTGGAATTGAAATGGGCCAAGGAATAAATACCAAGGTTGCTCAAGTAGCTGCGCACACTCTAGGAATTGATTTGGATATGGTACAAGTAAAACCGAGTAACGTTTTAACGACTCCTAATAATATGGTTACCGGTGGAAGTATAACCAGTGAAAGCGTTTGTTATGTACGTAGGATTTTAATAAATGAATAGTATATCTATTCTTTTTTATGTGAAAACACGTTTGATTTTCTTTTATAGGCCACAATGCAAGCATGTAAACTATTATTAGAAAGAATGGAGCCGGTGAAAAAGAAAATAAAAGAGTATTCTTGGCTCAAAATGGTTCAAGAGAGTCGCGTTCTCAACATTGATTTATGTGCATCATATACGTAAGAATTCTAGAAAGAGTAATTTCACTTATTTGATAAACAAATTTTTATCTTTACAGTTTTACAGTACGAGATAATGTAAGTCCTTACCAGATCTGGGGTGTAACATTTGTGGAAGTAGAAGTGGATTTGTTAACTGGATTACATCAAATTAATCGAGTGGATCTTTTAGAAGATACAGGAGAGAGTATGAGTCCAGAAGTTGATCTCGGTCAAGTGGAGGGAGCATTCGTAATGGGTTTAGGATACTGGTTATCCGAAGAAATTGAATTTGATCATGAGACGGGTGCTTTGTTAAATACACGCACTTGGACTTATCATCCGCCTGGCCTAAAAGACATACCACTCAATTGGAATGTATCGTTTAGAAGAAATTCTTCAAATCCCAATGGTGTTTTAAGATCTAAAGGTAATTTTTTTGTGAATATTTATTGAAAATTTCAATTTCTGAAGTGAAAATTTCTATAGTGAGGATAACTTTATTTGAGAGTGTAACAAAGTTTGCAATGGTTGGGTGTAGCTAGAAAAAAAGAATGCCGTTTCCGCATTTCCCTGGATGCGACAGTTAACATTGCAAATATTTTTGAATTCTATCTTTAAGTAATTCTAAATTTTATTCTTTATTTGAATTAGTCATAAAATATTAGGTATAACTATAATGACCTTTAATGCTTTTCAGTGGCTTTTAGTACCTTTAAATTTGTAATGAAGCAATAATATTGGTGAAGAATTCAGCACTTTCGTTGAGCTTTTCGCATTTTAGAAAACAGTTAACGTTTTGACAATTTCTTCTTTCAAAATAATCATTTAATCCGTTTAATCTATTTTATTTGGCTTATTTTTATTGCTATATCTAATTAGTTACCGTAATTGCGGGTTACTTGAGCCCAGACTTGCAAATCATCTGATAATTTCAAAAATTGAGCATAATTGTTATACTTATTTGGGATAGGAAATTCAGTATATTAATTTATATATGATTATGGTTAGTTTATTATATAATATGGATCTTTTTCTTATGGCTCATAAATTTTATAGCTTTTTAGATTTTGGGCTCAAGTTAACCTCAAGAAGGGGTTACTTGAGCCCAAAACTAAATTTTCAGGTGATTTTCATTTGAAAACAGTTTGAGACAGTTTAGATGTTGGTTACTAATTAAAACATTGTACAAACATATAAGGAACTTTACTTATTCAATACTCTTATCGCAGCATCCTGCATAACGTAGCGAATTTTCGTTTACAAAAATTAGTTTTTCTCGGAAACTAGTTGACATAGAAGAATAGTTTAAAGACCCTTTTTGTGTGATTTTTTCTCCTCGTTCCAGTAGTGTAAAAATTTTTGAATAATGAGAAATTTTGGAAAAAAGTTAATTTTTTTATGAAAATTTCCAAAAATAACATGTTTTGGGCATCGGACGTGCCTGGTTAACGAACTTGTCCAACGGTTTAGGACTTTTGGGAATTTCTGCTATAGTCTTGCACCATTTTATACGAAAGTTATAATGGGCTCAAGTTACCCTAATTTTAAGGTTATTTTACTGATTTATCAAAACCTTAATTTAAAAAATTAAAGATATGGTTGGCATATGAACATATCTGAATTTAGTTTAGTAATGAACAAAGTATTAAAATTATACACTTACCTTCCTTTGTAGACTACCACAATTATTTTTACAGTCAAAAGTTAGCAACGTAACAAAACATCAATGTCAAACAAAGAGTAAACAACACTTGCCTCACCTCTAGTGTCAATTTTCAGAACTACCTAAACTTAAACACCGTAAACCTACTGCTGTTACCTATTAGCTAAACATCTAACTTACTTCTGCTACTGACTATAATATAAGAGTCAATCCATATCAAGTGATCCAAATTTGAATAAATTTTTTACCTGACCTCACTCAATATTTTTTTTCTTTTGATTTTCTTGAAGAGCTACTCTAACTTAGTAAAAATTTCAAATTTCAGATTTTTATCACTTATGGTTGCCTTTTTAAATAATTTTGAAATTTGGAAAATTCGCAAATTTTGCAGTGTGACATAATACGTTTTTTACTGTAACTCCGTTTAGGGTTGTGATAGAAATATAAAAGTAACACCATTCTCTTCAGAATTGCTTAAGCTTTAATTTGATATATTACAAGTGTGTGTTTAAAGCAACTAAATTTTTTTATATAAAAACTCAAAATTGCAAAGAAGATTCCAAAGAAATAATATTCTCAAAAGTTTCGAAAAAAATCCTGGTTATTCTTTTAACTTTTATAAACAAAATTTAAAAAAATCAAGTTGGGACCTTCATGGGATCATATATATTTTTAAATATATCTATAAAGAGACGTTAAAAAACGTATTTAAAGGATCTTGAAGTTAGTTTCTCATGGATTATAACTCAGTTTATTAAGAGATATAGGGTTTATATGTGTAAATGGTAATTTTATGTATGTTATGGAAGATACTCAGTGGCGTCACAAGACGAAAATGGGGAGTGGGCAAGATAATTTTTGCGAGGCCCCCTTTAATTTTGTTTTTAAAATTTCTGTCTTAAAAATTAGGGGACAATCAAAGGAAAAAAAAGAAAAACAGTCACTCGCGAGGTCCCTTTAAGTGCGAGGCCGTGGGCGTGGGCCGACATCGCCCACGCCTAGCTACGCCACTGAAGAAACTCTGTGAGTTTCAATAAGTTCTGATAAAGATCCAGTTATTTTATTTGCCCTGAGACAGTCAGGCTGTGGCAAGAAACAGACAAGTAGGATCTTGCAAGCAGAACTTTAAATATGAATCGATCTCATGCCAGTCCTTAAGCAGTGCAGTTCAGTTAATTGTTCAGTGTTTCTAAAAGCGGGTTGTGTAACCCCAGTATGTTATTGAAAGTGTTGCTAGTTTGTAAAAGTGGGTTGTGTAACTCCAGTCTTTATATTCAATCTGATCCAGCAATTCGGTGTTCAACCATAGAAATGTATAGAAAGACAACTCAAAAAGTCGTTTAAAAAATTAAATTATCATTACAGAAAAAAATAGCAGCAGTTATTTGAATTTCTATAATATATTTTGCTTTATCTAATAAATGACAAGACATATTTCTTAAGGGAATACTAACTTTGAGTCAGGGGTATAAAAAGATACCACTACATTAAAGCATTGTTATCACACTGGTCTTTTAAATTGCTGATATTGGATTGTTGTCATGATCGTCATAATTTTCAGTGGTATACAACGTAAATACTTGCTTCAAGAAAAGAACCATAGTTATAGTGAAAAGAACGACAACTGGAAAGGATTCATCCACATAAATTTATGTTTTAAACAAACTCGTAATATAGCTATCTCTCACGAGATCTACTATCTAATGTATTGAAAAAGGATAGTAGAAATTATAATAACTTTTGGGAGTATTTTTGGGAGAAACATTTTTTTTAAATATGATCCCAATAAGATCCCAACTTAAAATTTTGTTTGTTTGTAGACAAATACTTAAGTAATTACCTAAAAATTTTTCAAAACGATTTGAGATATTATTTTTCTGGAATAACCTTTTCATAATTTAAGTTAAAAAATTAAGAGTTATAATTTCTTTGAAATTAGCTTGTTACATATCATTTTAAAGCTTGTAAATTTCTGAAAAAAATGGTATTTTACTCCAAAATATATCTTTATCCTAAGCCGAGATATAGCTAGAAACGTAAAACAATGTGTGTCTAAATTTCACATTTTTCACAATTTAAAAAATTGTTTAATAAAAAAGTACATGAGATAAAAACAAAATCTTTTGGTTTCTTTCTTCTTTCACCTAGTATAACCGGAGGACAAAATCTTAGGTTAATATGAAATAGTAAGGTAATTTTCTTTGGATCACTTGATATGGATTGACCCATAAGCACAAAACAGAAAATAATACTTTTTCCGTTTTGGGCTCAAGTTACACCACAGGGCTCAAGTAACCCGCAATTACGGTATATTATTTATTATCGCATAGAAGTTTCGCTTCAGTCACGTGATTTTCACGGATTTATAATTAAATTTTGTTTTTGTTAGCTACTGGTGAGCCACCTTTGTGTATGAGTGTTGCTGTAGCTTTTGCACTAAGACGGGCATTAGCTGCTGCTCGCGCAGAAAGTGATAATAAAGCAGATTTATGGATCCCATTTGGTAAGTTTTTGTTATACATACATACATACACCGAAAATATTAATGTTATTGTGTTTTCAGATGGTCCAACAACAACGTCGGCTATTTTAATGAATTCTTTACCAAATTACAGTCAGTATACGTTAAGTTAAAAATTTTGATTGAAATATAATAGAAACCATGGTTGTAAGATCGATCAGAGAAAAATTTATAATTACTTTTATTAAACTTAATTTTAATTTGTTATTAATTTATGAAATTATTATATATTAATTTAATGAAATAAATATATCCAAACAAATGAATATAGTAGTTGAATTTAATAATTAAATATTTATGTAACAAGTACATAACGAAAAACTTTATATACGAGTCAATAAAATAAGGGGAATTCACAAGGTCAAATTATGTATAAGCTGAATACAAAGCTTTATGTTTGACTGCTAATTATCGATAAAAATTGAATTTATAAAAGTGAATTTTTAAATTCTAGTTAAAAAAAATTACATAATTTTTGCAGGATCGTGTATTTTTATTTATGTATTTACTGATACTATTGACAATGCTGGTAAGTTAGATATCCCAAACGTTTGTTTACATCTACAATAATTAAGAAATCACAGTGCGGTAAGTAAATTACAATGCGAGAAGTAAGCTCAGTTTACAAATGATTGTAATTGTTTATCTATAATTCTATATTAAAATTGAGTGTACAATTTGATAATATTAGAATTTTTACTTAAATACGTATAAAGTATATTAATTTATATTGTTTAGCTTCAGGATCGTGTCAAATAACAACACTATAAATAGATAGCAAGTTTTTGAGGTATGCAGTATCCACGTAGTATTTACATATACATAGTATTATCCAGATATTCAGTATCGTGTCACTGTTGAGAATTTTTTTTTTTTTTTTTGAGAGTTTTCTCATAAGAATAAAATGTTTTAAGATAAAAAGTAGTCTAGGTCCGTCTCTGTTTCCCAAGTTTTCTTTGTGCAAAGTTTCAACTCGATTCATTAAGCTGTTCAGGCGGGAAAGCAAGACAAATAAACGAAGTCATTTTCCCATTTATAATATTGGTTAGGATATATAAAGGGCTTTCTAATAGGGGTGCTCAAACTTTGACACAGTTCAAGCCACAATTTATTATTAAATTTGACGGTTATAGTAATTATTAAGTATTGGACATTTTTCGGATCAAAGAGCATTCGTGTTTTGTGTATGCAGGTATATCGCACTCAGCCCCGGATCTACGATTTTTTAGAACCGGGGCAGAAACTTGAAAATGGCGCCTCCCCCCCTTCTCCAACTTTTGACATAAACTGTCAAAAAACTCATAAGTATATAAGTCCTTTATAAAACTCTAATTTTCCCGTTGTGGCAATGATAAAAATTGAAGGTTTTGTAAAGGATCAATATAAGTACAAGTTGACCTTTTATTTTAATAAATCTACTCCGAAAGCACTACAACTTGTGCAAATTTCAAATTTTTATCACCAGCCCCATCAGAGATACAGGGGCGCAAAATTCCAAAATTTGGGAAAAGTCAGTGTTCGGAAGTTTGTAAAAATTAAAGGATACAAGTTTCACAATTGAAATAGTGTGTATTTGTTTCATAATGGGTAGTTGTACCCGTATAGCTATTCTCAAAAAATACTAAGCGAGGTTTAAAACATTCCTTCTATAAGAAAAAAAAATGTTTTCTTATGGAAGGGACGAAAATAGGTTAAATATGGACATCACTTAAAATAAAGCGATATTTATTATCTTTAAAATGGTTTTTATTTTAACCTTTTAAGATGAACGGTTTATGAAATATGTGCACTGGCATAAATGGCTGTAAACACAAAAATCAACGCAAATTGGAAAACAAATAGGGCTACCACGCTTAACCGGTTCAAGATATTTTTTTAAAGAATTGTTCTCGATACTTCAAATATAATAGAAACAACTAGAGAATATTAATTTTTTCTAAAATGGTCGAGCAACCAACTTTTTTTTTAGACCATTTGATATAGATCGACCTAGTATGATTTTGGCGCTCCCTGAAACTGACTCCCGTGGCAGAGGCCTTGGAATAAGAGTATGAACAAAATTTTGTAGAAAGGAGTATAAATAATTTTTCATTTTAGAAGTAATTTTCCTTTGGACTAGTATGTACTTACTTATAAAGTACATACCATTATACACAGTTATTATTAAAGTTAGTAAATGTTGTAGATATGTGATCCGATTACTATGATTATTAAGTTTAATAATAATTATTTTATAAAACGTTAACCAAACATCATTAACTAAACATCAAAAGTATTTAAGTTTGTTTTTCTTTAAGACGTAGTTTTTACCTGACTGCATCAGAAGGAGGGTAATGTGTTTCGAAAGTATGTATGTATGTATCCTCTGATTATGTCTGTTTCTGTGGCGCAGCCTACAGCCTAAACGGCTTGACGGATTTTGGTAAAGAAGGTGTCGCCGGATTTGTCTTAATCTGGGGAGTGCAATAGGCCAGATGAAATTTCAAAATTCATCCCCTAAATAGGGGGTGTAAAATTTATATAGTAAACCATTGGGTCTAGAAACGTGAAATTTTGCAGATGAGTTCTTTATGTAACGTAGGGGAGCACTAAGAAAAGATTTTTGGAAATTCATCCCCTAAGGGTACAAATTGGGGTTGAAAATTTACGAAAGGTAAAATTTTGCATAGGGCCACAGGGGTCCTTTAATAATGTAGATGATTATTAAGATTAAGTAAGAATTTTGTAAAAATTTATCCATTAATGGTGTAAAATAGGGAATGAAAATTTATATAGAAAACCGCTGGGCTTAGAAACGTAAAATTTTGTACACAGGTTCTTTTAGTAACGCAAGGAAGCACCAAGAGGCGATTTTTAGAATTTCATTTCCTAAGGGGTTAAGGGCAGGTTAAGGTATTAAAATAAATTTGTTTTGAATTTTTTTATTTTTTTAACTGAATGCATGATATCTCAAGAATATTGTCTCAAAATTTCAAGTTGATTGGAGCAAAATTGACGAAGTTATAAGCATTTTTGTTGTTACCTGGCAGATGTTTCGCTCTCTATATATCTCTCTCTCTCTCTCTCAGTTATATTATAGAAATTTCAATGGAAGTACTAACGTGTTTATACCTGTACTGTATATTTTGTCAGTGTAGGGTACAAAATTTAGTTTAGCAGTAAGTATTCTATATCAGTTTTATACAAAAATTTTTAAGAGTTCAAAGCTTTAAAGCGTTTTCCCCCCAGCTCACGTTTTCAATGTCGGTGCCTCTCATAATTTCAAAACTACATCACCGATCCATTTGAAATTTTGAACACCATTTCTGTACATAATTTACGAGGTAACGCTGGAGAGTTTCTTTCAAATTTGTTAATAATTTTTATTTTACCATAACAAATTAGCCAATTTCTTTCGTAAAAATCGTGTTTTTCCGTTCTAAGTGTTCTAAAAAAGTGAAAAATTGAAATTTCGAAAAACCCTCCTAACGTTACCTGAGGAAAGCTATTATCTAACGAATGAACTTTAATTTTGTTATTTCGGATGATCCAGCACCAAGTTATGAGGGGCACCGCAATTCTACTTTTTTCCGAGACACTTTCGAATAATTGCTGCCATTACTGTATTTTTTAATCTTCGTGAAAATTTTATACAATATTCTTCGAATGTTATACTTTAGTGTACCACGGGTTCCAATAAAGAGATTTTAACTGTGTCGTCACAAAAAAATAACAAAAACATGTCTTTTTTTGTACTAATTAACCTTACCCTCTCCTTAAAATTGGGGATGAAAATTTATATAGAAATTGTTGAGTCTAGAAACGTGAAATACTACAAAAGGGTTCTTTATATAATGTAGGAGAACACCAAGAAGGGGTTTTGGAAATTCATCCCGTAACGGGGTAAAATAGGCGGTTAAAATTTATTTAAGAAACCTACTGGGTCCAAAAACGTGAAATTTTGTACAGGATTTCCTTATGTAGCGTAGGTGAGCTCTAAGAAGGAATTTTTGGAATTTTTTTCTGAAAGGATATAAAATAGGGGATGAAAATTTATATAGAAAACCATTGAGTCTAGAAACGTGAAATTCTGCACAGGGGATTTTTAGTAACGTAAGTGTATATATAGTCTTTGTCGATGAATTAATTCATCCGTGCGAAGTCGATGACTACGTAGTAAGTGTGTGACATCATTTAATCAACCTTCAATGACTACGCAGACGAAGTCATAAACAAAAGCTAGTAAAAGGTCTAGCAGGTTAAGATAGGGTTTGCAGCCCTAGAGAGGTATCTTAAAAATAAGTTATGTTGTGATATCGGTGAGTAATAAATATACCATTTTAGCCTCTAATCTCTCTGCGTTCTTGAGATAGTTGATCATATATATGCTAGAGCAGGTATTTTTGAAAATTTTTTTATTCCGCAACTATTACATCCAGGCTGATAAAACCAAGACTGTTTATTAGATAGTACGTTGTGCTGTATTCTGTAATTTTTACAGAATTTTCTAACAATTTCTACCACTTAAAAAAATTAAAAATAAAAAATTCTTATTTTTTTTTCCATAGTCCTCGCAGAGGTACATTAACAGAAAAAATATATAATATAGCTTAGTGTGTCTACTATTATCACTAAAAAGTGCATTCAGATCAGACGGATGCAACACTTCAAAAAATAAAATAAAATATCCTTATGACCGCTCTAGGGTACTTACCCCTTCATATACCTCTTTCATTTAAACTTACTTATAAATGTATAATCAAGTAGTAGTTACGGTTGACTTCCATCTAAAACGGAACGGAACGGAATCACGAGTGTATGAGGTAAGGGGCGTATATATACAATACCATATGCATGATAGATATATAGATTATATAGAGTATATGTACGGTGTGGATAAATACGAACGGTTAAGGGAAATAGGAGGGGATAGATTTGGATATAAAGATCATGGATCGTTTCTATTTAGACGAAAACGTGCTGTATTTATAGAAGTTATGTAGCTTACTATTAGCACCTTGATAGTCATGAATTATTATGATGAAAATCCCAACTGATACACTATTATGACAACTAATACACTATTACATATGTAGATAACTGTAGGTCACTCTTTGTCTAGGCACAATAAATACTATAGGTACCACAGGTCTGCTTCAGAATTCATAAAGTATTGGATGTCGCACCCTTCTGGTATCTATGGCGCCTTAACAGAGATCGAGCTATATTTATAAAACTTATTGGTGTAAAATGTAAAGATACGAACTTATTGACGTGCTATAGCATGGTGTTGCAGATAATTCGGTTTTAATTGAGGCTGCACAGCACTATAACCGTCTGCGAATAAAAAAATTTTCAAAAATACCTGCTCTAGCATATATATGGTCAATTATCTCAAGAACGCAGAGAGATTAGAGGCTAAAATAGGTGCGAATGGTATATTCATTACTCACCGATATCGCAACATAACTTATTTTTAAAATACCTCTCTGGGACTCCAAACCCTATCTTAACCTGCTAGACCCTTTTTTAATATCAAATTCGTAGAAATTTAAGCTGCCAGCCGCAGTAATTTCATATGCGTACCTTAGTACCTATATATTTTTTACCGGACCGCACCAGAAGGAGGGTAATGTGTTTAAGACGTATGTATGTATTCTATGTCTGTTTCTGTGGCGCAGCCTGCAGCCTAAACGGCTTGACGAATTTTGGTAAAGAAGGTGTCGTTGGATTCATCTTAATCTCGGGAGTGCTATAGGTTACATGGAATGTCAAAATTCATCTCCTAAGTAGGGGATGAAAAATTTTTATAAAAATCTGTTGAGTCTAAAAACGTGAAATTTTGGACAGGAGTACCTTATGTAACGTAGACGAACACCAGGAAGTAATTTTTGGAATTTCATCCCCTAAGGATTCAAAATGGGGGATGAAAATTTATATAGCAAACCACTGACTCTAGAAACGTGAAATTTTATACAAAGGTTCCTTAGTAACGTAGCTGGGTATTAATAGGGAGAATTTTTGTGATTTTTGTAAAAATCTATACACTAAGGGCGCAAAATAGGGGATGACAATTTATATAGAAAACCGCTAGGTTTACGAACATAAGATTTTGCACAAGTTTTTTTTTTTTTTTTTTTTTTTTTTTTTTTTTTTTTTTTTTTTTTTTAGTAACTTAAGCAAGAACCAATAGTGAATTTTTGGAAATTCGTCCCCTAACGATTTAAAATAGGGGATGGAAATTTATATAGAAAACTTTTGAGCCTAGAAATGTGAAATTTTACATAGGGATTTTTTATATAATGTAGTTGAGTACTAAAAAGGGATTTTTGGAAATCTGTCCTATAAAGGGGTAAAATAGGGGATGAAAAATTATATAAAAATCGTTGGGCCTAAGAACGTGAAATTTTGCACAGAGGTTTCTTTAATAACATAAATGAGCATGAAGAGTAGATTTTTGAAAATTCATCTCCTAAAGCGGTAAAATAAGGGATGAAAATTTATATGAATGTTAACTTCTGTCTATGAATTCGTGTAGGTGGGTGGAGTTGATAACGACATACTGTGTACAACTAGTCAACTACAACGAGTTGACGTGGACAAAATCTAGTACGGAAAAAAAATTTTGATGTAATATTCGTGGTAATTTTGGCTACCAGCTGTGTTATCTCGTATAGGAACCTATATATTTTTTCTTTTAAGTTATTAAATAACACTAAAAAGACCTAAATAAAAAAGTTAATTAAAAAAATCAAAAATCCCGACTGCGTAAAAAACAAACTAAAACGATGAAAACAAGATGAAAAAGGGAAAAAGAAAAATGAATAAAAAAGTAAAATAGTCGGCGGTATACATACATATTGTACCAAATAAAACAGAAATGTATGATGCCTCCGACTACTTTACTTTTTTATTCATTTTTCTTTTTCTCTTTTTCATCTTGTTTTCACCGTTTTAGTTTTTTTTTTTTAGGCAGTCGAGTTTTTTGATTTTTTTACTTAACTTGTTTATTACAATTATATAATGATGTCCACATGAAATAATAAATTACTAATTTTTATCTTTAATTCGAATTAGTATTATTATTGACTGTAGGTATGTATGTATTGTGTTTCCAAAAATAAATATGTACATAGACAATCGAGGAAAGTCAGGAATATTTGGTCTAGAGAAAATGTCGCCACTTTGAAATTACAAAAATGATATTGAAGCTAAAAAGGTTTTTTTTATTTTCCTATTCATATAGACTATATAGTGAAGCTATAGCTATAAGAAGGGAAAGTATAATAATCAGACCAATTTGAGCATATCGCGCGTTGGCTCTCTCCACCTCGTATATCAAAAGCTATATGTTTCAGGACACACAAAAAACATATTAAATACTGTATTTACACATATACTTATCTATATATATTTATATATATGGATAGCCAACATCAAAGGGTGTAATTAGCATAAATCTTAAGCTCAGTGATGAAAACACGGATTTAAAATATGTTTTTTTTGTGTCCAAAAATTGGGAGTTTTCAGATACGAGGTTGAGACAGAGTACGCGCGATATACGGTCTTTACCAGATCTTGACGTTTTGGGATTTATGGAATCTAGAAATTAACTTTTACTTGAATTGCATATGAAAATCAATGAAACTTAGGTGAAAGGTACTAAAAAAGGTCTCAATTATTTTAAGCGTCAAATTTTTTTCATTGGTCACGGGATTTAAGCGAATTTTTATATTTTTGTATTTTTTTTTAAAAAACCCTTATCTTCCTTGTCAGAATTGAAAAAATCTTGAAATTTTACAGTAAGGTAGGTAGATGGGTAGAAGTCCTAGTATAATTGCAATATAGGCAATGGATTTTTTCGAAATGGCATCACAGTGAGTGGGGATGACAAAATACAAACTTTCCGCCTTGGGTAACACTGCGGTCAAAATTTCGAATAAAATATAATTTTCAGAAATTTTAATTTGCAACAATTTTATTCTCTAGAACTTCCCTTAAAAATACAAATTCTAACCACTGAACAGAAATGCCCTTTTTGAGGGATATTTTTAGCTTGACCATGCGTACTTAAAAAGTAAGTATATTTGTAAACTAGTCTTTGAGATATTTTCTAAGTCTCACCCTGTATAAAAAGTTTTTTTAAATAATAATACTGTACTATCATTGAACTATTTATTGTAAAAATATGACGTTCTGATCCCACCAAGCCGCTGCCATATGCCTAGTAAGTTTAGCGCATTTCATATAAATATAAGATTTTTTTTATTAACATAATTTGATGAGTTTAAATTTTTCCGATTAAAATGGGTGCTGGATCAAGTTCAGTGCTACAAAATATTGAACCGTAAGTTTCGATTTTTTAAATTTTATTCAATTTTTTATTAAATTTCTCATAATAACGTTTTCGTATTCTAACTCCAACATTTAACAGTTTAATAATAAATAACGTTAAATTTTGAGATGTCTGTGTAACTAGGGATCTTTTCTGGTGCACATAGGAAGGAAAACAAAACAACGTACCTTTAAAAGTCAATATTTTGTAAACGAGATTTTTACGTGGTACGCGAAAAAAAAATTATTTCTACTCTCCAATACGAGAAAGTACCTCAAGTTTTTTAAATATTTTTTATGCTGTATATTAATGAATAAATTTTTTTTGCTGTATATTAATTGAGATCTGCACCTGTATAGTATATATGTTACAGCTATATTGTCAAAACCGCTTTATTATAATAACTCTAGTCAAATTGTAAAAAATTAAAGTAAAAAAAAATGTTTTTTAAGAAAAAGCTTTTATTTAAAAATGGGCTAAAAAAAATGAAATAACTTTTGAGTGAAGTTTGAAGCAATATGCAACATAATTTATAAAAGCTTGAGGCGTTATCATTAATTAGGTATTTCTGTTTTGGATATAACTGTAGCTATTTTACTTTTCAGTAGTTACCAAACTTAATTAAACGCCTCAAGCTTTTATAAATTATGTTGCATATTGCTGCAAACTTCACTCAAAAGTTATTTTATTATTTTAGCCCATTTTTAAATAAAAGCTTTTTCTTAAAAAACATTTTTTTTACTTTAATTTATTTTCTACTTTTTAGTCTGATTACAATTAATTTAAAAAAAAAAAAATAAAGAAGTAATTTTTTTACCTATATTTTAATCGGTTAATTTACCCTAATCAGACATAACTATGGAAACAAAAAATTGCAATGTAAAATCAATGGACAATATCTGACAATTCGAAATGTCAAAAAGTTGTACGGGACTAAAAATCAACAATTTTGGTTTTGGGCGATTTCGGACAAAACGAATTATACAATACTGCATTGTCATCAAGGTGAGACACGTATGCAAAATTTGAAACCTCTAGCTCAATTAGAACCTGTCTAAATTTTGATTCCAAGATTTGATCTAAATCAACATACTAACATAGCAAGTTAAATAAAAGCTACATGATATCGCTGTTCTTATGCAATGTATTGATTAAATGCTTAAAAGCCGTTAAAAAGTATTTTTATCAAAGAAAGTTATTATAGTAATTGTTTAAGTTTCTTACTGTCTCGTGACTTTTATTCACATTATGCATTTTAATGGCAATTTTTTACAAACCGCATAAAAAAAACCGTATAATCGCACAAAAGAAGACCGCATAAAAAAGAGTTCTGCTGTACTCGTTTTTTTTTTTAAAGTATCAATTTATTGTCGATAGAAAATTATTATACAAAATACAAAATACAAAATCAAAAATAGTAACTTAAATAGTGTTTTGTAATCCCTAGTTATGTTTCTTCGCTGGCACAATGCATTGTTACCATGGCTTATTTTTGTAAATTTTTTTCTAAAAAATATAAATATGATTATTAGTATATTATTCAACGAGCTAGTAATGATAGCTATTACTCACGAAGATGAAATTTCGACACGAGCCGAGCTTGTGAGGCGAGTGTCGTAATGCATCTGAGTGAGTAATAGCCATTGCAAGCGAGTAGAATACGATATTTTTTCTACGACTTTTTTCCTTTTTGATTTAAATAAAACTGAATATAAATTTTAAATCAAATTTTTAATCTATTTCTAATTTCATTAAAAGTTTGTATAAATTATGTATAAAACGATCAAAACAAAACATAAACTACTTTATTTACTTGAACGTTACTAGGCAATATATATTAAATTAAAACTTGATATATACATATATACACAAAACAATTGCAAAGCCATGGAATAATGATTAATACTGTGATTTCATTGGTCAAGAGGGTATTGAGTAATGAACATTCCTCTACACCTTTGAATAATGCCTAACTTTCTCAACAATTAACAGATATATCATGAGTGTGTCCTTCAACAGGAGTAGAAAAAATTTATTATTATTTACGTATAACGTAAGATTTTTATTGAGTTCTTGTAGTTTTACTCGAAGTTTATTGATATTTGAATTCTAAAATATTTTATTGCTGATAAGCCCATCGTGATTATATTATTATTCCTGATAAAGTTGATATACATATGGGAATAATTAGTAGTTAGCATAACAATTTTATTTTTGTTCTATTCCTCTAAATTTGAAATCTGGCAGATTAGGTCAAATTATGCTTAACATTGATTAAGTATTGCTTTATTCTTTATTCTATATTGTTAATTATACAATTTATATTTTTATTGTTAATACTATATTATTTTCAAATCTAACTATTCAACCAAAAACAGATTAGTTTAAAATTGGCACGCTACCACATTAATTAAATACACCTTGTACATTAATTTAAAATAGCTTTTAATTCCTCCACTTTAAAATGGCTTTTAATGCCTCAACTCTCTTAATTTTCTTACAAAACGGATAGAGAGATCGTCAGACAAACAAAGAAACAAACAGGCGGATTCGATAAAATTATAAAGGAATCGAGATTTTTTCTTCGGAACCGTAATTAAATAAATGTATTTTCCTCACCGCCTTCTCTGAAGGTCTTTTATGCTTGCGCCCATTATAAATAAGAGTTTATAGATAATTTTCTTTAACATTTAAACAAAATTTACATTGTGAAGGCCGGAATAATTTCTGCTATACATACAAATACAGTAGAATGCACATTACAAAGTAGGGTGCATTATAATTTTTTTTAATAATTTCATATCATTTTTTTTTTTTTTGCTATTTTTGAGCTATATTCGTTAAAGTGGTTATCCATGCGTGATACTTCAGATATTATGTTATATAATTTTTTAAAGTGAAATAGGAAAGAAAAAATAATAAATATCTCTATAATATTATGTATATATATATACAAAGTACTATTTAATTTTGAAATTATATTATTATTATAGATAAATTTGAGTGGATTTAACTAAATACTATGATTCATTTAATAATAATATGTTGTATTAAATATAATATTCTCTGATGAAGGGAAGTGTCAAATGATAGTAATTATTTACTTTATAAAAAAAGGCAATTTGAATCGGAAATAAAACCTTTCATTATGGCATCCAGATTTGACAATAAATGTCGACATATCAGTGACAAAAAGTTAATCTTCCATAGCTAAATTTGTTTTAATGACTAGGTTGGTTTATTGTCACGATGATTATTTAGAACGTATGTACCCAACTGCCGTTGAACGTATAGGGCAGGGTGGTGTAAGACTACGTACTTAAGGGGGGAGTTCACGCCAGAAACGGCTAATAAACTAATTTTTTTCGAATCTCGTTTTTTGTTTTTATTTTGTTCTGTGGTTCTTTACAAACACGGTGATATATATAACATGGCCAAAAAAATTGTTTTCAAATAGAAAAATATTTATTTGTGAACCGCTGTACAGCCAAGTTGCTGCTCCTTTGCAAACAACGCTCATCCCCCCCCCCCTCGCGATTTGATCAGTAATATTTAGTTTTGGTGTGTACATGAGTTATAGTATGCACTGAGATAATGTTCTTTTATTTGTATGCCTTTGTAGACATTTTAATAAACAGTGAGTAAACCGCTTCTGTTGTTATTATTTTTGTTTTTTACCGTTTCCCGAAAGTTGTGTTTTTCCCGACAAGGAAAATCATATCTGAAGTTCTACACGGAGAGAAAAATCATATAATTTTTGTAGATAAAATTTCAGAAAAATTACCATGCTCTCTTATAATGCGTACGCGATCGACGACCAAAATAAAAAATATGTGCTAGCATGGTAAAATTTAATGTGCTAACACAACTTTTATCACACTCTTATACATATATGTTATAGTTTAATTCTTGTTGTCATATTCTTTCATTTGCGCATCTGACCCGCAACCTTTTGTTGCTTGGGCTGTACCTGTAAAAACTTCGAAGATCCCCGATCTTTTCCGACTTTCGATTCTTTATGATGCATACAAAAATGATAGCCAACAATATATTCTAATACTAAAGATAGTGAAGTAACAAAATGATGAATTAAACGGTGACATCCCCGTCCTCTAAGACAGTGTAATGAATACTGCTTGCTGCTTGTAAGACAGTCTAATGAATCAAGGTGCTTGGTCCGACCCGTCTGACCAAGTTGGTCGTCCACACCTATGGTTGGCTATGTGACTTGCTATTAGTGAGGTATATTTCAACAGCGTTCACAACACACAACCTTCTTTCTCTTTTTTTCTTTCTACTATTAGCAGATAGCATTTATAATATACAGCATTGTAATTTTTGTAAGAAAAACAATTAAAAAATATTTTTTTGTCGTCAATAGAACTTTTTACTGTGCTGTTTTACAAATTTTACGGAGCTAATATTACGGAAACAATATTCTATCCTTTAGATTTTCTATGATTAATTATAATTTTTATATTTTTACCGTACAAAATTGAATATGTTCGCCTTTTACACGTCAATTGTAGTGCTGAGCACAGTAATTTTTATATGAATTTTCTCTCCGTGTAGAAAAGATAGAGACTTAATTTTTTTAAAATTTTGTTCATAAAAATATTGCGCATAAAGTGGAGTATGCTTTTTCTATTTGAACATTTGTAACTATTTTTAAACATTTTTTTAAATAAAAAATTGGGTTTTATAATTTTTAGAAATTTGGGATTACAATTTTATAGTTAATTTTTAAAATTACCTGAAACCCGTACTCTGCTTTATGGACAGGTCCTTTAGGGATAAAATAATAAAAAAACATTTCAAAAATATTCATTACTTTTTGAGACATGGCGTTCCTTGTAAACGCTTAAAAAATTGTGAAAAAGGCCCCCCTCCCCCCACAGGGAAGAGTAATGAATGTCTTAAAAACAAAATTTTCTATTTGAAACCCTCCCTAATTTGAAAAAAAATTCCAACAAGCAAAATAATCATAAATAAAAAAGTTGCTTCTTTATTTGAACTCCCCCCTTAACATTTATGTAGTTATAAAAAAATAATAGAAAATGCTATAGAAGTAAACTATATTAATTATTCTAGTAGCTTGGTAATTAGTCAACGCCACGGTAAAGGACTTTTATTACAAAGGCAATACCAGTTGAGCTATTAAAAAGCTTTGACCTTAATGCAAATAGGTGAGTTTCCAATGCCTCCCTATTTTTCGTTATTCTAAATTTTGATTGTAAATATCTCGTAAACGGTGTGCCGTAGTAAAAAAATAAAGACAATTTTGAAAACTTAATGAAAGAAAGTGGTAGGTACTATTAAAAAGTAGATTTCGTTATCGAAAATTACCGATGTGTTTGTTGCCTGGGACTTTTCGTACCCAATTAATATTATTTGATTGGAAATTTAGTACTAGTCGTAGATAAAGTATAGTACGTAACGGGGCAGTAAGGCACATTACGCATAATATTTATTCGTCGTTGTTCGGCTCTTGTGCAACTTTTTCGCTCGTATGTAATACACAACTGACAACTTTAATTACGTAATATATTATTGTCGTTTAAAAACGGTTAAGTATACGGTAATGTCATTACTTCACTAGGTTTTAATATTCATTTTCTGTTTTTTTAGAACTGATGAAGTTACTTTTTGGATCAATGGCAAATCATATACGGGTAAGTACGCTTGTAGTGGCTTGATTTAGGAAGAAGTTCTCTTTAAATTTTATTATAATATTCGGTTGATTTTCTTTGTTTTACAATTATATTCGAATAATAGTTAAACCAGATGGCGTGAAAATAACGGCGACAACGAGACTTAGCACATTTATAAGAGATGTGGCTCATTTAAAAGGAACGAAAATAATGTGCCTAGAGGGTGGTTGTGGCAGTTGTATTGTTGCTGCTGAAATAGAACATCCTGTCACGAAGCGTCCGACTTTTTTTGCTATCAACTCGGTAAGACTACAAACATATTTTTTGTTACATCTTATGTCGTATGAGTAAGTAATATTAATGTTCCGTACCAAAATTTGTAAAACGGAACACTTATGGAATCATTTTGACGTGAAAATTTGAAATTTAGCACAAAGATAGAGTGTGATGGCCAAGTTATAGGTGTGAAGTTGAATCACGATCCTGGAGGTTAATTTCAGGGGGTAATCTGGAAAGTGGAAAGAAAATTTTTCGTCAAGAGCATCGAATAGGGTAACAAAAGAAAGCACGAATTTGATATTTATAATTGTATTTTTTTGTCTTTATTTATTTATTTATTTTTTTTTTTTTTGGAAAAACCTTTTAAAAATTGCTACTCTTGAACCTTACCACTAAAAGGATCGCTCACAAAAACTTGATAAAAATTATGAACATTAAGAATGATTTATGGGTTGAACAAAAATTATCAGGACTTTTTGTTACGTAGTTTCCTTGGTACATAAGAAGAAAGCTTGATGACACATTTTAGTGTTGTTAGTCAATAATTATGTTAACGTTATAATTAAAAATCACATAGTGATTGAAAAATTGTCAAACTAGTTCGGCTGGGACTCGACCCAGGATCTTTTGATAACCTATATTGAGCTACCGATTTCTGTTTAAATACATAATAACTGTTAGTACGAAACACTATTTGCGCAAGTATACAACTTGCACCTGACGATTTGTTTTACATTTTATTTTGGATGAGTAAACAATATTTTTATTATAGTGTTTGACCACTGTACTATCTTGTCATGGCATGAAAATTACCACAGTTGAAGGAATTGGCAACCAAAAGGATGGTTACCATGAGATACAAACTCGCCTTGCAAAATTTAACGGAACACAATGTGGTTTTTGTACGCCGGCAATGGTTATGAATATGTACGCTTTGAGTCAAGCACAAGAAGAATTAAACCAAAAACAAATTGAAAATTCATTTGGAGGTAATAATTGTCGATGCACTGGCTATCGACCGATTGCAGACGCGTTCAAAAGTATGGCAGTAGATGCAGATCCTAGACTGTTAGCGAAATGTGTCGATTTGGAAGATTTGAATATATGTTTCAAGAAAAAATCATTTTGTGACAAACCTTGCGAAACAAATCAAATAAGTAATATCAAAAGTTCATACGTAAAAATTGAAATTGGCTCGGAAAAGTGGTTTAAGGTTTATAGCTTAGCAGAAGTTTTGGAGGTATTAAATATGATTGGTGAAGCCAAGTATATGCTTGTCGCAGGAAATACGGCACATGGTAAGAACCCATTGCAAAAAATTTTCAATTTCTACTTTCATCGTTATTTAAATCTCTCGAATTCATTCTATAGGAGTCCGTAGAAGGGATACAAATATCGAAGTTTACATCGATGTGAATTCTGTAAAAGAATTGCACGAAATAAGGGTTGGAAAAGAATTGGTGATTGGAGCAAATTTTTCGTTAACAGAAACTATGAAAAATTTTGAGAGAATTGCAAATGAAAAGCCTGAATTCCTTTACTTGAAGGAAATCGTTGAACATCTCGATTTAGTCGCAAATGTTCCCGTACGAAACGTAAGAAATTTTTCTTTTGTTATATTTAATCAAATTGTAACATGTAATTCAAGAGCGGATACAGTGGAGTTGTTATGAAGGTCATGACCCCCACCTCCACCCCCTGATTTATTCAAATTTTACCATGGTTTATCTGATTATCATAGAATTTACTAAAATTTTCAATGATTTTAAAACCATAAATGAAATGATAAAATGATGAAATAGTTATAACTAATTATTGATTCTCGAGGTTGTTCTTTTATAAAAGGAATTAAGTCCTTTTGATAACAAAGATGAAAAGTTCCCATCCAAATTACCCTAATTTAACCAATTACCCTAATTCAAATCACTACGAAAGTTTACTAAAATTTTTCAGTACCTTAAAAACCGTTACTGAATTTATAGAATGATGAAACTGAAAGATTATTGGTTTTCAAAGTCGTTATTTTAATGCTAATTTAGGTTTTTTCCTAAAATTTGTAATGTCAAAAAGGCATCATGAAACTGTTAAGAAAATTTTATCCCCTCCTAATTTGAGAGCTGGATCCACCTCTGATATAACTGATATTGTTACTTTTCAAGGTGGGTACAATTGCTGGAAATTTATCTTTGAAACATACTGACCGCCGATTTCAATCAGATGTATTCTTATTACTGGAAACATTTGGAGCAAAATTAACTATTGGTATGAAAAATTTTTGCTTAAAATTTTTGGCTGTCCTTTTTATCTTGAAAAATTATTTTTAGTGCATAAGTATGGTAGTGCAGAAAAGCTAGTATCCCCGGCAGAATTTTTAGATTTGGACATGAATGGAAGAGTCATAACTAGTATCACATTTTATCCGCTTCAGGGTCAGCATATCTACAGGACATTTAAAGTAAGTGAATAATATCTGCAAAATATGGAACTATATTTCAATTTAAATAAAATTATTTAGGTAATGCCAAGAGCTCAGAACGCGTACGCCATTGTAAATGCTGGATTTTTATTGGAAATGGGTGATGATATTAACACAGTCAATAAGGCCACTATAGTTTACGGCGCTATCAATAGTAATTTTGTTCACGCCTCCAAAACCGAGGAATATCTTATTGGGAAAAAATTATTTGATAATAAAATACTCCGGAAAGCGTATAAACATCTTAATGATGAGTTAGATCCTGATGTCGCACCCCCTGATCCAGCACCAGAGGTTCGAAAAAGCTTGGCTATTTCGCTATTTTATAAGGTAATTATTTTCCTTTGCTTTTAACTGCTACTTTAAATATCTGAAGAAAATTTTTCAGTTTGTTTTGAGTGTGGCACCAGATAATTTAATAAATCCTGCGTTTAAGAGTGGCGGACAAAAATTCGATCGTCCAGTTTCTTCTGGAAAACAGGATTTTCAGACAAAGAAAAATTTATATCCTCTTACAGAGCCGATTCCAAAAGTGGAAGCATTGGTTCAGTGTACAGGTGAAGCCCGATATGCGATTGATTATGACACATCAAGACCTGATTACTTATTTGGTGCTTTCTTCCTGGCACGGGCCAAAGCTGGATCGAATATTATTAAAATTAATACTGACGAAGCAATGGTAATTAAGCTATTTTAGACAGTTTCCCATAATATAAATTTTAATATTGGTATTTTTATAGCAAATTTCAGGCGTTGTTTCTGTTATAACAAGCAAAGATATTCCTGGACGTAATTCATTCATAACACCCGAATTAATGTTTCAAGTGATGGAAGAAATTTTCTGTAGTGGCGAAGTGAAATACCATGGACAACCTGTAGGTCTAGTTCTGGCGGAAACTGAAGATATCGCATATCATGCAGCCAAATTAATTAATATCGAATATGCTGAAGCAAGTAAAGAGCGTCAATGTACTTATACAATTCGAGAAGCTTTGGAAATACCGAAAAATCCACGGATTACGTTAGAAAAAGAGCAAAAACCAACAGCAAAAGGTATCTTATAATTGGAAACGTTGAAATAAACTTGATTGGTATTATGATTCAATCAACTTGTTTAAGGAAATGATATTAAAAAGGTGATAAAAGGAACTTTCGATATTGGATCTCAGTACCATTATACGATGGAAACGCAAGCGTGTGTATGTATTCCAATTGAGGATGGAATGGATGTGATTGCTTCCACTCAGTGGATGGATATGACTCAAACTAGCATCGCAAAAAGTTGTAATCTTCCATTAAACAAGTACATCTTTTATTTCTTTATTTTGAACAATGATATTTTTGAAATTCGTGAATTACTCATAGAGAAATTAAATATCAAAGTTTAACGCAGAATGGTAGACCTTCTACTCCCCTGTAATGTTTTGTGACATCACGTTTCCGCTGGGTTAATCCACTTTGGGGCCCTAGACATTTTCTTCTTGCCTGGTCCCCTCTCTCTCCCATAAGAAATAGAACACACCAAAAGTAAATAATGCGAAAAACTAAAACACATCTTAAATTTTTATGAATCAAAATATATTTTTAATAAGCAATATATTTTTGTTTATTTGTTTATTATTTACAGTTGTCTAACAGAAAAGTAAACTATCTAATTTACAAATCTTTTCAAAATTGTTTGACCGGGTCGTTCAAAAAACTGGGCTCTAGATATTTGTCTCATTTGGCTATGCGATGATCCGGCCATGTCCCGGGTGTCTTATACACATACAATGACGCTGTAAAACGTCAAGTAAGATCCGACTAACTCAGACACCACGCTGTACAACGATAACAATTCAGTATAAAGCGTATATCAATAAGGTGTACAAACATTGTTCGCTCTTTGTCGACTTTGTCTAGTTACTATCGGTACCGGAGCGGACCTATCTCCATTATGAATTGTACAACAGACTTAGTGTCGCTGTTGAATCTTCCATTGGCCATTAACGTGTTAAATTACTATGAAGTTAATAGAACAAATTGAATTTTTAATTATATATTTATGAATCTTCACTGATAGTAATTAATATGTTTACTACTGTAGAATACTATAGGTATACCTAAATCTGTAGGAGAGGTGACGTTTTAGGATTTCACTAGGCGGAAGAAAACTATTTGTGCAAAACGTAATTTTAAAATCTCATTGTTGTGGTAAACTTCTCCATTAATTTTTTTTTCCCAAAGTGTAAATGTAAGTGTCCGTCGTATCGGAGGTGGATATGGTGCAAAAATTATCCCTTCCAATTTGATTTTCTGTGCTTGTGCCGTTGGGGCTAAAATCACAAATCGACCAGTTTATCTACGCTTACGTATAGAAGACAATATGGAAATAATTGGTAAACGGTTTCCATTGTCGGCGGATTACGAAGCTGGTGTTAATAATGATGGGAAAATTCAATATTTAAATTTATCTCTTTGGGTGAATTTTGGATACGCTACCAATGAAAATCTTGTAGAATCTGCGGTGGAACACGCCTGCAATTGTTACGATCCGAGTACTTGGGATATAAAAGCCTATGGAGTTTATACGGATACACCTCCAAATACTTACGCCAGAGCACCAGGTAACTATAAAGTAATAAATTGTTGAAGTTATACTTCTTTTGGTGCGTTATGAAAAAATAATTCCACTTATAAGTATTATATAATGTAAGTAGTATTATTAGTCGAATTTTTCCATATACGAAATTTCAGCCTTCTAGGTTTATTTGGGTGACCTGTGCGAATGGTACAAACTTCGAAAACGTCAAAAAAGGGGCTCATTCCGATGCACAATAATATTATCAAATTGGGGTCAAATTTTCCGACCAAAAATCCGACCCAACTTTTAAGGGAGTAGCGGGGGGCGGTAAAACAATAAAATTTTTTCAAACCGGTTGGAAATAATGTTTCGGTCAATTATCTACAACGTATCCAAGATTTAGCTTCCTGGGAAGATTTGGAGGGAGTAGAGGGGGGAAAAAGTATTTTGGTTGGATATAACACGCCCACAGCCCCCCAGAATTAACGCAGAGGGTTGAAATTTGGTGTGTTGATAAAGTTCGTACCTAGGTTGTGCTTTTTGGAGGTACTAATATTTTACTCCCACCCCCCTCATTTTTAAGCTACAATTCCATGCTTTTTTGACGTTTTCGAAGTTTGTACCACTCGCACAGGTCATCCAAATAAACCTTGAGGGCTGATATTTCGTATTCGGATTGAGTTAATATCAGGGGGGGTGCTTTTTGGGGGTCTGAGCTTTTAACCCTTACCCCCACCATTTTTATACCAAAAAACATGATTTTTCTTGTTTTATAACAAAACCCGTTCGGGTCAAAATCTCCCCAAATAATCCTAGAGGGCTGAAATTTCGTGTACAGGTTAAGCTAATAGCCAGCCACTGCTTTTTGGAGGTTTCAACTTTTAACCCTTGCCCCCACGATTTTTACGCCAATATTTCCTTGATTTTTTGCTTTTTTTCTAACACGACTAGAAACTCTTTAAGGAAACCTAGAGGGCTGTAATTTTGTACGTGTATTGAGTTAGTATCCAGCTAGTATCTTTTAGGGATTCCACATTACTTTTCCTCCCACTTCTCCTATTTTTACATCGGAATTCAATGGTATTGTTAAATGTGTTTTAAATACATTATTTCTATTCTAATACAAGTAGGCGAATAGTAATTTTAAGAAATTAAAAAAAAATGAACTTACTTTTATAAGAAATGCAATACACAAATTTTAAGTAATGCAAAAATGTTATTAAAGTCACTGTTTATTTATAAAGTAGGAATTTTGGATATTTATTATTTATAAAATAGAAATTTTGGATTTTTTTGGAAAGAAAAAATATCTTCATAAAGGCCTTGCAATTTACTATTTAAGTTCCTTTTTTAATATTTAAAAATAAAACACAAAGGCAATTGGCGGATAAGCATGGGTAGGAAGGCCCTGGTACGAATTTTGTTGGCTTTTTTCCTGCTAACTGCTATCGGCAAGAAATTGAAATTTACTGAGATTCAGCCCTTAAAAACTTAAAACTATGTTTTAAAGCCCCGATCAACCGGACACTCATCATCAGTTTTGAAACCACTAAAATGACAAATCGCTTGTAGACTCTCAATTACATTTCGCTTGTAGACATTCGATACCGAAGATGAAAGGAAAAATTCGACTTCCGTAATGGGGCCCGGCTGCTCACGGCGTTTTTTTTTTTTATTAATAAAAATACAAGAGGCTACTTGCGCTTAGCGTCTGATAACACTTGATTTACACTTTTGACTCGTTGTAAGCAACAATAAAAAATATTGAAATAAAATCATATACCTTACCCTTTTTAGATAATAAAATTGGGTTTTTGACAATTTTTTAAAAAGTATTTTAAATTATTCGTATACCTCTAATATAATGTTGCAAATACTTTTTTTTTTTTTTAAAATACATCGATAATAGGCGAAAAAAGTCTCTTTATATGTGTTAAAAATTTCCCGCTAAAACAATCATTTCTTTACATGGCAAAGCATGACGTCACCACTCAGTACTGTCAAGTGTCAAATGGTCCATATCTTAGTAAGCAATGTTTAAGTATTTTGTTGTCATTTTTTAACAATTTTATTTTTGAAATGAACATGAAAGATAAGAACAAATTTCGAGAACTTTAAATCACAAGGCACTGGCTCAAATTTCATTGGTTAAAACTAAAACAAAAATTTCAATCATTCTTCCAATTTTTAGGGAATTTCCAAAAGTGAAACTGGAAATACGCTATTACAGTAGGTGTCATGACGGGACCTAAGCCCGGGATCATAACAGAAATGTGTTTAGAGGTCCCTAGAATACGAAAATGATATTCACTAAAATTTATATATATATATTATATATATATATATATATATATATATATATATATATATATATATATATATATATATATATATATATATATGTGTGTGTGTGTGTGTGTGTGTGTGTATGTGTCGCCACGATAACTCTCGAACGAAACGTCTAATGCTTATGAAATTTTGTGTGCGGACTGGATTCTGAATTGGCTCGGCTAAGTTCGTTAGCCAGACACGTCGGATGCCCAGAAGTAGGTTTTCTGGCCACTTTTTATCATTCGATCCTATCATAAGACAGTTCGATTTTTATATCGTTGAAAAGGAAAAAAAAATTATGAAGAAAATATTCTTATAATTTTCTTTCTATTTTAAGTACTTTTCGAGAAAATGCACCATTATATTAGTTTTCTTTCTTTGTTAGTCTAATAAGTAATTTATATTTATATCTCAGTTCTTTATGAAGTATAAAAATATTTCACTTTTTTATTAAAGAATTTTGTGAGAACAAGTGAAGTCTATTCACATACATGTGTTATAACACACATAACGGTATAGAGTTTTGTTTCTCATTTATTGCATTATAATTAGCATGGTTCTATCTCATGTTGAAAAATGTAAATTAAACAGATTTTCTAAGCTAATGTAATGAAGAATTTTAGCGAATTTCCAAAACTGGAAATTCAGCTTTTACGCCAGGTGTCATGGTGCGACCTAAGCCCGGGACCATATCAGAAATATGTTTTGAGGTCCCTAGAATACGAAAATGATATTCACTAAAATTTATATATATATATATATATATATATATATATATATATATATGTATCCGCGCGATAACTCTCGAACGAAACGTTTAATGCTTATGAAATTTTGTGTGCGAATTCGATTTTCCAAATCGTTGGATGAGTTCGTTAGCCAGACACGTCGGATGCCCAGAAGTAGGTTTTCCGGGCGTTTTTTGTCAACAAAATGAGTTTTTTGCCAGAATTAAGCAATTTTTCAAATTTTTTTTTACACCAAGCCATAGTAAAAGGTAAAATGCATAAAAAATGTTTTTATACCGTTGCTCTAAATTGCTTACTTTTCGTGAAAAACTAGGAAATATATCGTTCTCCATTTCACTCGCACTCGCATTCTTTTTTTTTCTGTCTCATTTTTTACGAGCTAAATTCGAAAAAAACCGCTTTTTAAGTAGCGTGTCATGATTTTTTTAATCCAATTTAACGATTCGGCTATATTCTTTTTCTTTGTCAGTTAAATGTTTTTATAATGTATCTCTATTCCATTTTTTTTTAGATAAAAAATCACGGCGCAGTTTTTTATGTGATATGATCAGAATTTAGATGATGTTTACACCTTCCTAAAATTAATAAGAGCTTGCTACAATCGCATAAAAATTACGTTAAATCATATTCAAACAATAATATTTTTACGTAATTTTCTATCCAAATGACAATACTACGTTATAATTATATGTATAAACCCATCATTTTAGTGGTAAATAAATTTGCACATTCAGTTTTTTTTTTCTTTTGACAACAAAACAAATAATTTTAAATTTTGACAAGTTGTATCATACATTTTTGAAAATATTAAATATTTATTTTTTTAAGGCAAAAATGTATTAAAGATCTGAAATTTGTTTAACAAAAACCATACATCTGCTCGTTTTACCTTAAAAATCTCGGAAAATAGAATATTTTTCAATAATTAACTCAGAAAAAGCATATATGAGGTAATTTTCATGATATTTTTTTGAAAATTTCAAAATAGTAGGGTTACAATGTTTTTTTTTTTTTAATTATTTTGTAGAATTTGGTAAACACACATCGTAAAAAGTACTCGCCTTGAAAAAATCAAACAAGTATTTAAAAAAAAAAAATACTATTTCTTAAAGAAAATATTAAAATTATGTACAAATGCCGTCCTGACCAACTGATATATTGGAACCGATTTTGAGCAGCTGGATTTACTACAGGCAAAAGCTCATAGTGAATACACACATTTTTTAACATCCTTTTGAATTTTGTAATTCAATCATTACAAATAAAATCTAAATAAAAAAAATCTATATGACCTGTTTTTTCTCAATTTTCTAGCATCAAATCTAGCGATAATTAACTAGCGGGTGATTGTTTGAAATTATCTATCCATTTGAAAATTGGGATCCAGTGATGTTGTACATTGGCACTACAAAAGTGTGGGTGAAAAATTTCATTTTCACTTTTACTGAAATTATGTCATAAATTCATATTTTCAGAATTTATTCATTTGACAGAAAAATTCTAAATTATTAAAAAAGCCAAATAATTAATAACAATTAAAATAAAAAAAAAAACAGAAAACATTTATTTATATTTGCATTTTTATAAAAACATGTAGGTATTATATTTTACATGCACTTTAACTAAAATGTCAAATTTCACACGTTGTTAATTTTCAATTTCACTCATAATATGCTTAAAAATCAAAACTTAAAGTTTATAACATTCACAATCCGTGTAGAGTGTCCATACGTCTTGGTTTTCCCGGATTTGTCACGGTTCTAGCTCCGGTGTCCCGACAGACTTTTGACTTCGATTTGTTCCGGTTTTTCAAACTACTAATTTTTTATTTTCATCATCTAATAAGTACACAATTTTTCATTTTAAATAATGAATAGTTCAGTATCATATTAAAAGATCAACAGTAGATTCATTTACAACCAAACCTAAAAATATTTTTAAAAAATTAATTACTAATTAAATTTTCCAAGTTTTTTCGATTTTACCTTAAACACGAACTTCCAAAAAAACATTTTCTTTTCTTAACTTTCCATCATATATGTATCTACATAAATAAATTGTAATATTATTTTGCTTGCTTCTATGATACTGAAGTTCCTGAACAATTAAAAATTAAAATGACTGGAATTTTATTCGAACTTTTAAATAAAGTAGTTAACTAACGCGGACAACCGATAGCGCCACAATACAGAAATTGCCAACATTTAAATGTTCATGTTTTAATACATTTTCTTGAAAATAAAATTGTCTAAGAAGCTCACTTTCATAAGAAATTTTATAAAAATTTAAAAAATATATATTTCCTAGAAAGGGGGCGATTTATTTTGAAAAAAAAATTAATATTTTATATAAAGGGCCATTAATAGGTAATCTATAGATATAATACAAATGTAACGAGACCGTTTCTGTATAGGGAATATTTTTTTAAAAATTGTGTAGATACTGTAAATAGTTATCGATGTAGATATCAAAACAGCGATTTTTAAAATTTTTGTCTGTCTGTCTGTCTGTTCGTCTGTTCATGCATCAAACAAAAACTACTGGATGGATTTTAATGAAATTTGGTGTGCTGACAACTTATTACCCGGATCAACATCTAAGATACTTTCTACTTTCTACTTCGAGAAAATGTCTCATTCCCACGGGAAAATGGAAAAACCATGTTGAGCATGTGCATACAGTACGCAAAAACTATTGAACGGATTTTGATGCAATTTGGTGTGGTGATAACTTATTACCTGAGTCAACATCTCAGATACTTTTTATTTCGGGAAAGTGGCTCATTCCCACAGGAAAATAAAAAAACTTTTTGAGCATGTGCACATATTACGCGAAAACTATTGAACGGATTTTTATGAAATCTGGTGTAGTGATAACTTATTACCTGCGTCAACATTTAGGATACTTATTATTACGGGAAAATATTTCCTTCCTTCAGGAAAATACAAAAATTATTTTGCTTATGTGCATGTATACTTAAAACTATTGTTCTATGCGAATGCTTTATAATTACTATACTTATATACTTGTCATTTATTAAATTAAATTTACCATAATACAAAATTTCTAACTATTTTAAATTAATTTAGAAATTTCGAAAATTTAAGTGCCTATATTTCCGAGAAATTCATTTTGGGATGAAACTTGTTATATTTATAGGATAGATACTAGTTTGGGATGCAAATATAATAAAACAATAAAACGTTGGAAGTCCAAAAATTTTGTATGAGTTCTCCAGTCAGACACGTCCGATTCCAAAAACCTCAAAAAAATGAGTTTTTTGCAAACAATTTGCCAAAATTTAAAAGTTTTTCCAGTTTGTTTTACATTGTGGTAAAGAACCAAGAAAATCACAGAAAATACATTTTGAACCATTATTCTAGGTAAGCGGGTTTTCGAAAAATAGTAACTTTTATGATTGGAAATTCGCTATGTTATGCAGATGCTGCGACAGGGGTATTTTTTTTTTTTATTGAATTTTTAAGTAAACAAGAAATTGAAGATTATGTTATGATATAATATTATTAAATACGAAACAAAACAAAATATGTACAATGTACATATGTATGCACGGAAAAATATTTTGAATCGATTTTGAAAATTTTTTCACTAATAATTAATAATGTTAAAAAATTAAACCATTTCAAATGGATTTAAGGTATTTTATGTGAGGTCAAGGTTTTCGGGACCTAAAAAGGCCAGAAATTAATTAACCAATCGATTTTAAAAATTTTTTCACAGTTAGTAAGTTAAAGTATTTGAATTAACTAATTAAATTATGTCCGCAAGAAGCTTACGGACTGCCATAAGTTATATGAGATCCTTAGAACCCTTTTCTTACTGTTAGAGTACTAGACTTGTATGAGTTTCGCCAGGATTTACTGATCCCATAATTGTAAAAAATAAACTAAACGACCAATTTTAAAAATTTCTTCACTGTTACAGAGCTAAACTATTTTAGATAGATTTAGAATACATTATGTAAGGTCCGCCAGGGTCCACAGGACCCAAAAGCTAAACCCAGACCCAGAGCTAAACTATTTTAGATAAATATCGATTACGTTATGTAAGATCCGCCTGGGTCCATAGGACCCAAAAGTGTCAAAAATAAACTGCCTGATCGATTTTGAAAATTTTTTCACTGTTATAGACCTAAACTGTTTTAGATAAATATAGATTCCGTTATGTAAGGTCTGCCAGGGTCCATAGGATCCAGAAGTGTCAAAAATAAACTAACTGACCGATTTTGAAAATTTTTTCACTGTTACAGAGCTAAACTATTTTAGATAAATATCGATTACGTTATGTAAGATCCGCCTGGGTCCCTAGGACCCAAAAGTGTCAAAAATAAACTGCCTGATCGATTTTGAAAATTTTTTCACTGTTATAGAGCTAAACTGTTTTAGATAAATATAGATTCCGTTATGTAAGGTCTGCCAGGGTCCATAGGATCCAGAAGTGTCAAAAATAAACTAACTGACCGATTTTGAAAATTTTTTCACTGTTACAGAGCTAAACTATTTTAGATAAATATAGATTACGTTATGTAAGGTCTGCCAGGGTCCATGGGATCCAAAAGTGTCAAAAATAAACTAACCGACCGATTTTGAAAATTTTTTCACTGTTGGGGAACTAAGCTATTTTAGATAGACATACATTACGTTATTTAGGGTCCGCCAGGGTCCATGGGACCCAAAAGTGGTAAAAATAAACTAACCGACCGATTTTGAAAATTTTTTCACTGTTACAGAGCTAAACTATTTTAGATAAATATAGATTACGTTATGTAAAGTCTGCCAGGGTCCATCGGATCCAAAAGTGTCAAAAATAAACTAACCGACCGATTTTGAAAATTTTTTCACTGTTGGGGAGCTAAGCTATTTTAGATACATATAGATTACGTTATGTAAGGTCTGACAGTGTCAGTAGGACCTAAAAGTGTCAAAAATAAAATAACCGACCGATTTTGAAACTTTTTTACTATTACCAAGGTAAACTATTTTAGATAGGTACAGGTTGTGTTATCTGAGATCCACAACTGTCCTGCGGATGCAAATGCGGCGTAGAATGCTACACAACGGGTTTTGAATATCTATATATATATCTATATATATATATATATATATATATATATATATATATATATATATATATATATATATATATATATATATATATATATTACATATAGTCCGCCTAGAATATACGGTCGAACTGATTTTTTAATGAGGTTCACCGGGATCTTGCAGATCCGGAAACGCCAGTAATAAGCTATCGAACCGATGCTAAAAAATTTCTCACTGCTAGAGAACTAAATTATTTTAGATGGATACAACTATGCTGCACAAAATTCGTTCGGGTTCTTGGGTCCCTAAAAATACCAAAACTAATTACCCAGCCGATTTTAAAAATTCTTTTACTCTTAGAAAGCTAAACTATTTTAAATAGGTACAGGTCTTAGATGAGATCCGCCAGTGCCCAAGATTTGGAAATTCGCTATGTTATGCAGATGCTGCGACAGGGGTATTTTTTTTTTCAGTAAATTATTGTATAGCATTTCATATTTAATTAGTTGAATGAATGAATGAAAGAGTAGGGTGTGAGCCCCATGAGGGGTCCACTGCAAGTAGACCTTATTTAATTAGTTACTTGTGGCCCGTTATTTATTTCTCGGCAGAAACTAAACAGAATTTAGCACGAATTTTAGGTTCAGCACAAATTTTACATTAACAATGTGTAATTTCCCTCACGTTCAGTGACACATATCCTATGGCATCTTCACCATACGACTGTCTTGCGGATCCAAAAATATAAATAAAAATTATTTCCATAAGTTTCGTGTATCTTATCATCTATTTGAAAAAAAAAAAAAAATATTAAAACACAATACGTTATTTATATAAATACGTCTAAAAAAAAACTGTTGATTACAAAAAAACTTGCTACCATTAAAGGATCAATTGCCGACTTACGTTGTTAATATGTTACACAAAATAACACAAAATGCAATGAATTATAGATAAAATGCGAGAAATATAATGACAACTATTTTGTAATTACGGTTACTACAGTTACATTTTGACAACCACTAAGCGGTGACGTAAGCTATTTCAGATTGATGTTCTCTATTACGCCATCATAAACGCAAATTTTGTAATTTTTTAAAAATAAATTTTTTATAATTTTGAGTGATACTATTTGCAAAATCGTAATATCTGATACTCTTATAACTTAAATAATCATTTAAAAATGAAAGTAGCCTTTTTTACGACCACAGTCAAATACCCAATTCGCATATTCGTAAAAAGAGTACCTAAGGCATATGATTCTATTTCAATTTTTGATGTTGCTTACAAGGAGTCAAAAGTGTATTTTTAGCTTTTTTCAGTGCCCAATATAACTGAGGTAAAGTGTTTGTATCCATTTCAATAAATGATAAAAAGTAAGACTTAGTGTGCCAGCTCGGCCCTTTTCTAGGATGCGGGCTTCGGGGGTACAGCCCCGCCTGTCCTACGTCTCGTCGGCCCTGCAATGCGTGTATATAAGCACACACACACATATATTTTATATATTATTTCAGTAAGAATCGTTTTTATTTTAACTAGGATCAACGGAAGGTATCGGTTTAATTGAAAGTATCATGGATCATATAGCGATAGAATTAGGGAAACAGCCAGAGGATGTGCGGCTACAAAATATGGCACCAAAGGATAATCCGTTACCGGCGTTGATGTTAGACTTTGGTAAAGGCGCCAGAATACCACAAAGAAAACGAGAAGTGGATGATTTTAATAAGGTATGAAATAAATTTGTGCGGGCTTTTGTTGATTAGGAAAAAACGAATTGTTAAATAATTATTTTGTCTTTGTAATTTAGAATAATCGTTGGAGGAAACGTGGAATTGGCGTGGCTCTAATGAATTACCCATTTGAATATATAGGTAATTTTCATGCTTTAGTGTCTGTGTATTCGGGTGATGGTACTGTCTCTATTACGCATGGTGGAGTCGAAATGGGTCAAGGGATTAATACAAAGGTAAATTTACTATATTTAAGTGCTACTTTATAATATTCTATTGTTTCCTATTAATAAACGAAACACTCTACTTTGCAAAAAATTCCATTTGTGATATTAAGATAGTCGAATGCCCGTTATAAGACTAGTCTAGGGGACGTAGGGGAAATTTTTTTCGGAATTTTTTGTGCCCTTACTATCGCGCACTTAATTTTGTCGCTTATATTGAAATCTGTCCAAAAGGAGGAGCTTCAGAAAAATGGATGACAAAAAGTGCATTAACATTAGTTTTATATATAGTAACCAGTGCTATATATTAAGAAAAAATTATAAATATTAGAACTGTTTGTATTTGGGTTGACACAGGTAGGAAAGGAATTTTGTTGAAGAAGAGAAAATTTTTAAAAAATAGCAAACGTCATAAAATAACTGGAGAACTAACTGCAAATGAATGGAAAAATTAAATCAATTGTATGTATTTCCAGATCTACAAAATTCAGCTCATAAATGACATTTGAGCAAATGCATTTTAAGAATAGTCTGATTTTTCAACACCAGATGTCATACCGTCATTCGACAGATCGCAATATAGTCTAAGATCCCGCAGCTGATTTTTGCAGATATCTGTTTTTTTAATGAAACTTAATTTATATGAATCCTTAATGGCAATGTAAGACATTGCTCCCCGGTTGCCTATCGAAAATTAGCCGTAAATACCTTTAATTAAGTATATTGTAATCCATTTTTTTGAACGAATTTCAACTATAATTTTTTTAAATGAAATCAACATCATTTGAAAGAAAATGATGAGAAAAATGTTAAAAAGAATGGTTGCCAGCTCTCAATCGGTCGCAACCTCTAGGTTGCCAGATGATGTTATTTGGTCTCTTTTTGGTAGCCAATTCAATGGCGACGTCTGTTTTTGAATATCTTTGCTAGTTGACGAATAGAATATTCTAGAACATTTGTGAAAATGTGTAATTTTACCTCTTTTTCAATGGACAATTAAATGGTATAATTGATTTTTCAATATCTTTGCTAGTTGACAAATAGAACATTCTAGAATTTTTGTCAACACTGTTTAATCTCATTTTTAATGATCAATTCAACGATGAAGTCTGTTTTTTGATATGTTTGCTAGTTGAAGATTAGAATATTCTAGAATTTTAGGTTACTCATTTTGCATTTGCATTTTGCATATTACGTATACAGAATATGTGCATATATATCTGCAGTGAAATTTTAAAATTTTTAAAGGCTACGAGACCCTCAGACAATATTACCTACGGCCCTGACTCTGGCTTGGTACATAAATTTTCACCAACACAGACAAACAACAACATATCTGTGAGAGGAGAACCCCACTAAATCGCTGACGTCACTACGTAAAATTGGAGTACGTACCATTGGATGGCCACTGTATTTAGAAAATGATTGCTTTCATTTCATCCCTTTACAGTGGGATTAAAAAACTGTATACAAAAAGATACCCATATTTTTGAACGTACTATCAGCTTTCGTAATTAGGATATGAAATTCTGGACCACCTGTATATGTATATATGGATGTATATATGTGTCCGCACGATAACTCTCGAACGAAACATGCTAGGGATATTGTTAATAATGTAGGTAATGATTTTTTTGGAATTAGTATAGAAGGTTTACTACCTAATTAACTTTTAATATATGATACACATATATACATAACTTGTACGCAAACTAATTTCAAGTACTTAACATTTTGGTAATTAGTATATTTTGTATGTTAATAAATTTTTAATTAATATTTTTGTGTATATTTCATTTCAATTTAAAGGTACAGCAAGTGGCGGCGCACATACTCGGCATCGACATGAACATGATACAAATAAAGCCGGCGAATAATTTAACAGCACCGAATAATTTCATTACCGGGGGTAGTATGGCCAGTGAATGTGTTTGTTATGTAAGTATTATTTAAACTGCGGTTTATACATTCATATGAGCTCATACATACATATTTATAACATTTTATTGTTGTGCGAAAAAGAGTTTTTTAATTTTTTAAAGTAGTACTTTGCCGTAGTGGCGATGGAAATTTTTTTTAAAGTACCACATCTTTCGAAATACGCTCTAGATTTTATCCTGAAGCTGCGGAAAACTTTAATCACTTAAGAACACTGACAGAATTGGTGTCCAACATGGACTTGGACAATTTCTTGTTAATTAAATCAAAATGTTTGTTTATTTAAAATAAATTTTACGGGTGTACGATTTTTTCGGGTGTATATGCAATATCAAAGGCACGCTTAGTATTAAATTATAGTATGTATAATATGGTACTGTTTTTTATATTATAAAATATAGGTTAATAAGGAACAACTGTACTAGAAAACGATAGATTTGGATATCAATTGTATAGTTATTGTAGGTTTGTAGAATTTCATGAATAATTTGAATTCTTAAATGATAGTCACAACTTGACCTGTGTAATACCACATTGGACCTATCTTCTTCAGAAGAATGCTGGTGTCTTAAAGCCCATTCTAAACGATTTTTCTTGATGTTGTCGGAGAGCCAAGACTTTCTCCTAGCTTTGCGGCTTTTTAAACCTGCTTCTGCGGGTCTTCTTACCGTCAGAGAACTAATTGGTTTCCCAATGTCTGCAGTGAGCTCAGAAGAAGTTTTTTTGCGGTCCCTAAGTGAGTCACGGATAAGTTTTCTAATCTGGCGGTCAGTAGTAGCGCGTTTTCTACCCGTTCTCATTTTGTTTGTGTGAGAGCCAGTCTCCAAGAACTTTTTAATTGTAAATTGCACTGCACATCGTCAAACTTTTATTAATTTAGCAATCTCTATTTGAGTCTTCCCTTCTTCATATAATATCTGGATTTTTATTCGTGTTTCTATGTTAAGTTCTGGTTGTTTCGACATTTCGTATTAGAAATTGTCTCTACTGTACGAATAAACAACACTCAGCAGCTTCTTCTTATCCTGAAAGTTAATAACAGGCTAACGAATCAGTTACATTATTTTTCAAAAAACTTCAAATTTCTACATTTTGTGGACCAGGTGTTTTATGGTACCTTAAAATCCTTTATCAGTTGTTTAAAATTAACTCTTAGTATTGCCTTTCATTTTATTATTAAACAGAAAAGTCATTTTTAAATTAATTTTAGAGTTACACGTGTTTTATGGGGTGCTCAATACTTTTGGCCAAGGCTGTATAACGTGTGTATGCCGTGTATGCAGTATATGTATACGTAACTGTATAATTAGGCACTGGCATACAGGGCTTGATTTACCTTAAGTGCCGCCCTAGGCACCGTGAAAAATACCGCCCTTGCCTTTTGTTTAAAAAAAAAAATGTAACTTATCCCTACTTCTTTTTTAACTTTTCCTTAAAAAATAACTAACGACCAAAAAGAAACGTCAAATTTCACCTTTTGCCACCCTTTTTTAAAAATTTGCCGCCCCTAGATCATGGTATAGGGGTGTAGGCGTAGTGGCTAATCCGGCCCTGCTAGCATATAATTCAAATTATATTTCATTCGATATTTAATATCTATCGAGGTAGATTTTTAATATCTATCGAGGTATCTATCTACCTATCTATCTATAGAGGTAGGGTTGTAATTTCCTTAAAAGCTTTGCCATTAAATTCAAAGCATATTCCCCGAAAAAGTTAAAGAATACTCAAAATTTATGCTAAATAGCCAGAGAAATTTTTTTTATTCAATTAGTTATTGGTTACATTAATAAAAAAAATAACTAAATATTAATGCTTTATTGTGTCTTTATTGTTGCAGGCTGTCATGGAGGCTTGTAAAATTTTATTGGAGCGTATGGAACCTGTTAAACAGAAACTGGACAACTATAACTGGGTGCATATGGTACAGATGTCACGAGGACTTGGTATCGATTTATGCGCAACTTATCAGTAAGTTAAACTGTATTGGTATTATTTAGATTTTTACAGTATGACCATAATTCACTATTTTTAGATTTACTCCATTGGACAATGTGAAAAACTATCCCATTTATGGTGTCACATATGTCGAAGTTGAAGTTGATCTCTTAACCGGTTGCATTCAAATCGCTCGAGTTGATATTTTAGAAGACACAGGTGAAAGTATGAGTCCAGAAGTGGATGTTGGACAAGTTGAAGGTTCGTTTGCCATGGGTATCGGTTACTGGTTAATGGAACAAATCAAGTATGATACAACAGATGGAAAATTGTTAAATAATCGAACATGGAGCTATCATGTACCAGGAATGAAAGATATGCCAATTGATTGGCGTATTGAATTTCGAAAGAATGCACCAAATCCCACTGGGGTTCTAAGATCTAAAGCAACGGGAGAACCACCACTTGCGATGAGTGTTGCTACTGTACTTGCTATTCGACAAGCACTAGCTGCTGCACGATTAGAAAGTAATCCAAAAATGGATCCATGGTTTCCGATTGGTGGGTATAAATTTTTTATGTGGAAAAAATTTATTTACATAGTTTTTTCATATTATAATTTTAAATTCAGAAAAATTTTGATGCTGTGGTAATCAGAATGTTTTTTTTTCAGATGGGCCAACATCGACAGATGTCATCATCGAAAATTCTCTATTAAATTATTCACAATTTAAATTAAAATAAGCTATTATAATTTACACAAATTAATATCACAATAAAATAATATCAAAAATAAGCCTAATATTCAAGTGCTATTGGATTTTGAAATAAACCTTTTTAAGAAAAAAACGGACTTTGAAATAACAGAAACACCGAAAATTGTGAAAAAGTAATTACGCTATAAATCGAAACATAAGGATAGACTGACCTTTTTGCAGTTGGTGCAAAGTCAACTGAACTACATTTAGTGTTATCATAGGGCCTCATCTACTAATGTTTGGTTAGCACGGACTTCAAAAACTTTCAATTTATATTTTTGGTTTGATTTATGGCGTAATTATTTTTTCATACTTTTTAATGTTTTTGTTATTTTGAAGTTGGTTTTAGTTTTTCTTAAAATAGTCTCCCCTTAATTTTTCTTAAAAAGTTTTAATTTTCTTTTTAAGGGGCCTTAGCCTTAATAAGCGTGATCAGTTGATCACCGAAAGGCACTTAACCAGTCACTGCTTATGTGCAACTTCTGATCTCTGAACCGCTCCTTAATCCGGGAAAAGAAATGGAAGTCGTTGGGGGTCCGATTTGGAGAATAGTGTGGTTGTTCCAGAAATTCGAAATCTGCTTCTCGAATGACAGCCATTGCAACTTCGGATTTGTGTGCTGCCAGGGCCAGATTAGCCTAGTAGGCCTACCTAGGCCATGGCCTAGGGTCGGCTGATTTTTGAAAACAGGGCGGCAAAAGTTGAAATTGACGTTTTTTTTCTTTTTTTTGCTCGCCAGTTACTTCGAGAAAAAGTAGGAAAAGTTAAGATTTTTTTCTTTTTAAGCGAAAGGTAGGGGCGGCATTTTTTATAATGCTTAGGGAGCACTTAGAATTAATCCGGCCCTGTGTCCTGGTTGTTTTTATCTATTTTCGTGTTATAGCTCCGACTGTTCGTATTCAAATGAATATATTATAGTTTTGTTCAAATAACTTTCAAACTTTCCTATTTAATTTTATAATTTGTGTCTTATTCACTGTGGTTTTGGTAACTAAAAACATACATATTAGTTACAATATGTTAAGTTTAGGCACCTGGTATAAGTTTTTAATACCATCCATGATCCACTGTTTGAAGATATAAAGAGATTCAGAAAGAGATGTCAAATTTAATAAAAATTAAAGTGGTATTTTTTGTATTGTTTTATTTATTAATAGGAAATATTTAAAAAATATTACCTACACCTTTCATATGCGAATGAAGAAATAAAATTTAAAATGGAAATGGAAATAGAAATTGTAATATGAATGGAAAATAATATTCAAATGATTGATTGAAAATATTAATATACGTAATGTCAAGGCAGGAAACCGCATCAATTTTTTTTGTAAAATGAATAACAGGAAATAGCAATAGCAATATAATATTCAGCAGCAATATTTTTATATATATTCCTAGTGTTGGTAATTAAACATCGTGGGATGTAATTGACAGAATTGATGAGAAAGATGTTCCTACATTTTAGCAAATGGTTTATAAAAGATTTTTGGTGATGTATTTCACAAAATTTATGCTGTTTAGTTTTTAAGATAAGATATAAATTGATATATTTTTAGGAATATCAGTCTTATTTTTTATAATGATTTATTGTTAATAAATTATAAAAATGGATGATTTTAAATTGATAGCGTTTCTTTCGCTTTCAACTTGAACCTACTCGCCTTTGGTCGAGCTCGCCCTGGGTTTGGTCTTTGATAAGTCCAATTTTTAATTGGTTGATGCCATTAACAGGCCAAATACATTGAAATTATAAACATTTTTTATTAAGATACTACGGTTACATATACAAAATTTAGCCAGAATTTGGCGGATTCTATTATCAAGAATATTATAAGGTCTTTCTACTCTATATTATATTTTTGTACAAAGTTTTTACCGGGTAATTTTATTGAAAATTGGCAGCTGTTTGTAATGAACTGTGTTCCTATCAATGACATGAACTGACTACTTTGATGGTGATGTCTGGTGACCAAAAAATATACTAATTTTAGTGTGCAGTCATCTTAGCGTAGTACAAATAAAAGCAAAGTTTATTGTTCTGTAATGGTCCACATTCGCCGTAACTTTACTACCAGTGGTCCATAATCACTATGACCTTACTACCCAATGGTCCGTATCCATCGTAACTTTACTATATGGCTGCAACAAAGTTGTAAAAAAGATTTTTAGCCGGCATTTACGACAATTATGGAAATGTCAATTTTGCCAAAATACGTTTATTTTATTTAGTAGATGACGGCCAGATTGTACAACTTTGTTATTTATAGACACCTCAATCGTGTGTATATGTGTTTCCAAAATAAATAATTTTAGTTTATGATCGAAATCCCTGAATAACAATTTATTACTTAACAAAATAATAATGAATACAATAGAGTACACAGTGATGAAAATAAAGTTACAATCCTTCAAAATAAAATACAAATTTAATTCGAGAAATTCTGTTTACTTTAAAAAGGCTTTGATAACAGAAAGCCACGATGCTACAGTCATCAAAACAGGAAATATAAATTATTTCACAACAGTATAATGAATTTAAAAATATGCGTTTACGAAAGGATTAAATGAATTTTAAGTTACAAGCATAAAATGAAATTAGATCAGTTTATACATTACCAAACTAATTGGAACAATATCAATACACAATTTAAAAAAAAAAATAAATATAATTACTTAAACTGGTTGATCCAGGAAAAACGTATACGATAACAAAGGTTATTTAAAATATTAATTGCGAATATGTTAATAGTGGGATTAACCACAAGGTGCGAAAAATGTCAGGTATACGATGATGCAAACTAAAGTAAAAATAAAAAAATAAACTCGACAACTTATTTGAAAAGTACAATAAATTTGTACACTAGTTATCAACGAGAAAAAGTATTATAAATACACACAATTGATAATGGAAACAAATAATATGTCAATAAAACTTAATAGCACTCACCAAAAATAATTGTATGGTGTCAAAAGCACTATTAAATTAATTAATATTCAAAAAGAAAGTAAAATACAAAATACAACATCGTAATACCTAGCACTTTTACACCAAACTACCAGTAACGGTACTTGTTTAAAATATTAACATATTGTAAAAAGGGTACTATGTCTGAAGACCTGAAGAGTCAAGCAGACAGAATGGTTGGTGAGATGTTTCACGAACACCTGGTAACACCACACCATTTATCCTCTCCAATCATCCATATAGCTAAAATATCGGACGATAAGTAGGATGACGTATGTTGCAAGCGCATAAAATATTCTAGAACGAATATATAAAAAAATAATATTCATACATAAATATGGTTATTATATAATACCTAATTAATATTGATCGAACAGCAGTGATTGTTGCAAATTGGTAAACATATTTAAGAATTAATCAGGTACGTATTTAAAATATACAGGACAATTTGCAACAACGCTGCAAGGCGGCCAACTCCACAAGTCAATGCGGGACAGTATAACAGTCTTGGATCTTATTTTTATTCGTGTAATATTTTAAAGAATTCCAAAAATTTTCTTTTCAAAAATGCAACTGATGAAGAGAAATAAAATAAAATGAATTAAATTTTTACAAAAGAATATAACTGATTGTGAGTGAAAAAAAAAACACTGACAACTAAAGGTTCTAAGGCCGAACCATTATACGATACAACTTCTTTTGTTTGAAAAAAAGAAAATAGCGGGGCTAATTTGGCGGGAACATATGGTTAACCAAATGGTCGAAAAATGACAAATCATCTAATGGCGAACACGATTCCAGACATTTTATATTACACAACCAAATGTTATTCCAACTAATTTTTATTATTTCCATTTTACTTAATGCGGGACTTTCGGGACGTATCCGATTCATTCCGGGACTATTTTAATAAAAATTTTAATGCGGGACAGTAGCTGTTTTTCCGCGGCGAACAACGGCCATATGGCGGCCAACTATCTCTAATGGCCCATATTCGCCGTAGCTTTATTACCAGTGGTCCCCAAATAGTTTTCATGTTGTTCATAAATTATTAAAAACTCTTTTTTAATATTCAAAAAACAAGCATGTTGCTGGAGTGGAACATAATTAAATATATCGCTTGAGGACATTTGTTGCAAATTTTTCCACTGATTCTTTCTGTTATTACAAGAAAAGACACTTGTCAAGAAAAGCCACAAGAACTTTTTAAATATGTACAATGGAGCAAACTCGCGGCATCACTATTTAAACTTTCTTTATTTTTTCCCATTCTATTAAATGACCAAATGGGAGACTTTTCTCTATATTAATAAAATTCTTTTGAACTAGATTCAAACTAGCCCAATTAAATATTTTACTAAAAAATGACATAATTTAATAAACGTTGACACTAGTAAATTTTTCTTTGTACACAATAATAGACTATGTTTCTTTAGTCTCGCCCCGAGGCATATTCCCAATTTTTTTAAAATCAGTGTAGTTTCTGAGATTTTCTGATTAATAATACTCCATTTTTAGAATTAGTTACCATTGATATAAAATATTTTTATATTATTTTGTTAAATTAAATTTAATTCAAATACCAAACATCCAAGTAATTTGTAGCGGCAAATAAAATGTTGATTAATTCAAAGTTTTATTTGAAATCAAAATACATATTATCTTTTCATCATTAGTACGGTGCAATTAATCAAAAAAACGGCCTAACCTCAACATCCAAAGTAACAGTTTCACTCCAACTTCAAATTGTTCTATACAGTGCACATATTGTTTGGCAAAAAGTTACACCATTTTGAGAATCGGGTTTTGGGGGAGGAGGGTAGAAGTAGGCAAATTAACGGATTTCATAAGTTTTTTTTTTAAATATTTCGGAAACTATGTGGTTTAGCGTAAAAAGTGTCATGTACAAGAATAATCTACATTAAATTGCGAACAAAAATGGCCCTGTGCATAATCTTGCTAAAGTGAACAGTTCCAGAGTTACGGAGGGTGTAAAAATAGCAATTTTTCGTATTTTTAGCCACTGCTGCACCTATCACCAGGTGTAGCAGTGGCTGAATAAGAAGAAGAATCGGCTCGAATGGGGGTGAAAGAAGATTGACGAACACCTGAGACCAATTACAATGCACGTTCTGCAGCTCCCGAAGAATTACTTTCCCTCATGCAAAGACGAATGCGTCCGTAACTGCGAACGCAGAAAGAGTTCTAAACTGCTCAAGCGTATGCGGTAATTGCTCAGGCCTAGGATGTGATAACAGGGATACGAACATCATATATGAAGATTTAGAAGAGGAGGGCGCTATGTTTGAAGAGTAGTTTCCTTAGTGATAATGTGTCATATTTTTTCCAAAAATTCTAAAAATGCTAACAATTGCTACTTTTACACCCTCCATAACTCTGGAATTCTTCACTTCAGCAAGATTATGCCTAGGACTATTTTTGTTCGCAATTTAATATAGATTATTTTTGTATAGGCACTTTTTGCGTTAAACTGCATAGTTTTCGAAATATTTTAAAAAAAGCTGACGAAAACCGTTAATTTGCCTGCTTCTACCCGCCTCCCTCCCAAACCCGACGCTCAAAATGGTGTAACTTTTTACCAAACAATATGTGGACTGTATAGAACAATTTGGATTTGGAGTGAAACTGTTACTTTAGATGTTGAGGTTTGGATCTAATTGCACCGTACTACATAACACGATTCAAAAACAAAATATTGTTAAGAAAAAATTCTCGTTATATTTACCTGGGTTGGGTAAATTTGTTTCCACTTTGTATGATTTATTGTGAATTTCATGTTAATTGTAGATAAATATTTATAATACATTGCGCTCGATTGTAAGGTATTTTATACATTCGACCAATTATTCACTCGCCGTTGCGTGATTCCTGCGTAAGTTTTTTATCCGTGTGTAAAATGCAACATGCAAAACACTTACTATGTAATATACTATTATATATGCAAATTTTATCAAAGAATTTTTCATTTTTATTAGCATTCTTCTATTCATATTAGAATTACACGTCAAATTCATAAATACCTTTTGAAAACTAGAAAATCTGTAAGTCGTATACGTAAAAACAGTTTTTATTGGTTTCTCTTATTCATAATCATAACTTGTCAAATAATGTTCTATTCAAATATTTATATTACGTTTGTCATCAAAGATTTTACTTCACTTATACATATAGTCTTAAACACTCTAGGAATTGGTTTCTTTTTTTATTTTAGCGAATTTCCGAATGTAAAATTCAGCTATTACAATAGGTGTAATCAGTGGCCGATTTACCCTAAGTGCCACTCTAGGCTCAGTAGACAATGCCGCCCTTGAAAAGTTTTTGCTGCTCTTTTTGCCAAATTAGCCGCCCTTAAAATCGGCCGCCACTTAAATGACGAGCAGAAAAAAAAGCTTTAAATTCTACATTTTGCCACCCTTTTTAGCCCAAATTTTCCGCCTTAGGCTTCAGCCTACTCAGCCTGCTGGTAAATCCCCCACTGCTAGTGTCACTGCTACTCTCCGCACCACTATCAGTAGGAAATTCCTTAACACTGTTTTTGGTTTCTGTTTCATTTAACAAGCTTTGATTTTTGTTCTGTTCGTTAGCTTGCCTTTTTAACTGGTAATGGAAATTAAGAAAACTATCGATTTTTAAGGTTTTACTTAAAACAAAGTTCTCTTTAGCTTCCTTTTCTTTTCTTAATTTCTTGTATTGTGCGCCACTTAAACGTTTTCTCCCATCTGTCATTTTCTTGATGTACAGTAGAAAAGTTTGACACTTGATAAATACAAAACGCGTTAATAAATGTACCATAATGCACGTTAATAAATTCTATATCATTATATCTAGGTATAAACATACGTGTAAACACAACCCGATTTCCAGGAAATTGATCCAAATTAATTGTTGCAAAAACTGTACATTTGAATGTTACAGTTACATTTTTTCTGACGATTTTGGATTTTCAATTAATAATTATAATGGGGGATAGTAAGAGTAATAAGTTAATAACCAGAATACCGATAATACATTTAAATATATAAATTAGTAAATAGATATCCTAATTCCTATAGCATAAGATGTCAATAAAACAGAAATTTTTTAAGATAACTCACGCGTTTCGTAGAAGTACAGTAGACTTTTGGGTGGAAACGATAATTCCTTTATAGTTAAATAATTTTTATATTTGCCTGCGCCTAATAGAACTAGTTTTTATATTATAGATTTGTCTGAATCTAAAAATATCATTTCTTAACACAATTTTTACCGCCTCCCCAAAATTTACCACCCCAGGCAAGTGCCTGGTCTGCCTGTGCCTAAATCCACCCCTGGGTGTAATGGTGACACTTGAGCCTGATTTTAGACTATGATAGAAGTTTGTTTTGTAGTCCCCAGAAGCCGACACCCAGATCAAGAATTTTTGTGTATTCTTGTCAAAAAAATGAATATTTTCCTAAAATTTACTAAAATTTAGAATTTTTTCATTTTCTTTTTTTATACCATTGGGAAGAATACAAAATCACATAAGATGCATTATTATAACCGTTTTTCTGTGTGAACTGGTTTACGAGAAAAATTGAAAATCAAATTTTTATACTTTATAGTTGAGATATTGAATCTCTCATTTCATTGTATTAATTTTTCCTAGAAGTACGTACCGATAAAGTTTTATTTCAAAGATCTGACACTGGTAGCTGCAATTTCTTAAAATTACAATTAGTAATATATCATATGAATTAAAAAATATTCATTTGAGCAAACCCAAAAAAGAAAATTTATATAATACGATTAATTTGTTTAAAATGCTTCTGTCACTTAAGAAAAGTGCTACAAATGTATAGGGCCATGAAATTTTTATGTTTTTCATATGAAATATGGTTTGGTAATTACCTTCAATAGGTATACAAAGTTGTCAGGTTTAACAGTAGGTAAGTTATAACGGTTTTGTTTTTGTTTTCATTATACCAAAATAATGTTGGTATTATTTCCATAATCATATTTATCGGTATCGTAGGATAAACTTTGTTAAGAAGATTCAGTATAATAATCGAGAAAATTTAAGATACATGATATGCAGCCCGCAAGTTTACAGTTTGAAGGACCGGTTTGACCGGTACGATCGTCCGTAACACGCCCGAAACTTGTCCGCAATATGGCACGTTGCACAATGCGGTCAAATTGGGCATTCACACTAATGCGGGCACCTCATAAAAACTATTTTTAAACTATTTTTATAAAAATACAATAGAACCGAACAAGTGGACAAATGTGTCAAACATAAAAGGCTTTGAAATTGTAGGTATGTAGGGTCATAAAATTATGTATAATTTAAGTAAACATACTTTGTGTCAATTTAAAGTTAAATGCAAAATTTGGAATTCCCAAAAAATTTTATTACTTCTTTTCTGAATAGCGAAGGATATGTAAAAATAAAAGCTTTGTTCCTTTTTCACGAATTTTTAGTTCAAATCAGTAAAAATTATGCGCAGTTGGAAAAGTTGAAAATAATGCGTTCCTTTTAAAAAAATATATTACTTGTACTGATAGTTCAATGTTTCTTTTACTGTGAATTTGAATTTGAACTGAGTTCAAAACAGTTCAATCAGTCCGGGATTTTTATCAAGAATTTGAACTAGAATTTTAGTTTGTGTACAGTTTTGAAAAAAATATCCAAAAAAAAAGTTAATGAAGAATAATATCTACGATATGTACCATATCTACGGTTAGCGTCGTTAGCGTGGTAGCATTGTCATACGAGTGAGTAAAAAGCAAAGTTATTCAAATTTAAATAATAATTAAAATATTTTTGTTGTATTTAACTATATATTTAAAATATTATTAAGACAAACTAATTTGGGAAGTTTTTGGATTTTTATTAACCAATGTGGCGATTTGCTTAAAAAAAGATAATGTGTACTCCATCTAGTGTATGGTACATACACATTCTTATATCAGTGGATTTTTGTTGCTTTTCTCTATGATGGTAGTGTCACACTTCTATGCCCTCTATAGAATATTTTTAGCATTTATTGCGTTCCTTTTTAAAAATTCAGAAATTATTAGTTCAAGTAATAATTCAATTCGATCATGCGTATTTGACAAATTCATTATTATTTGAACCGTTCATCATGTTGGAAAAGGAACAAAGCTAAAAATAAAAACCAAAAATTATTTTAAAAAATTCTTTCTTAAAATATAATATTCAAAAACATGTAGGTATATAAATACACAAAAAAATATAAAATGCGACACTCACAAGACGTGACAAAATAGATTGTAAAATTATTAAATCTTTTTTCAAGGCTTTGACCACTTGAAATATTTTTTATTTTTGTTAAGAATTTTATTACCTACCCACTTCACAGTTCATAAGGTGCTCGCAGACAGATTGCCCGTCAATTTGCCCGCAAAAACTAGATCGTATTGGTCTGAATACGTACATTTAAATACATGTCTTTAATTGTTTGTGCGGTAGGCCGCACGTGCAATGGAACGGGCGCCCGCCATGGTCTGTCCTCACACTAACGCTGATTACTTTTACAGCTAAGACTGTGAAATAACATATTGTGCGAAAATATTCTGCTATTATTTGTCAAATGAATTAAAAACCGATAATTTAATTATTTTTATTTGATTACTTTAAACTCAATTTTGTATAAAATAGATTATTTATTTTTAATCTAGAAATTTTAATTAAACCTGCCCACTGATAAATTTAAAAATAATTTGCTACATAATAATAGACAAACCAATGTAGAAATTAAATTTACCAACAAGAAGCAAGATTAGGTTTGAAGTCTAATTTAAAATTCTTTTAAAATTGAAAATCGATCAGTAATCTTTCGGTAGAAAATTAAATGTGTAGGTGACAAGTCAATATACATTTCGAAAATATTTGTACAAATGTATCCTATTTTAAATGAAAACTCAATAGAAATTATGTAAATAATATTGGAGGAGCATCAGTGTTGCGTGGGTTATGTTATATGTTTTACTAACGTTCTAGTTTTACTTAAATGAGTGGTTCCCAAAGTGGGTTTCGCAAAATTCCTTAATTCCTTATGAAGATTCTTGAGCTCCACGCGAGGTAGCTTCAAATTCTTTGTTGATGTCTTTTTAGAGACCAGTAGGTATGTATTTGAATAAGGTTGCCTTTTGTTCAATTCAATTTTGTTGTCTTTGTCATAAAACCTAAGAACATTTTTTTCTGAGAAGGCCCAGTTTTGTTTCACGATTACCCCAGGAAAAGAGTAACATAAAGTAAGTATATCCTATATTCAAGACTTTAATGAACGAGTTGCGGTTATGATGGACGTGCGAAACCATTAACAAAAATGCGGAAAACAAATAATACCTAATAAATTATTTTCAAACTGTGTTCAAGACTAAATTCCGCCAGGTTAGAACCAGAATCCATAACCAAAATTAATTGCCTCAGTTTTTTAATTGTAGATTATTTTTGTTGGGAAATTTTACGGAACCTTAAAAATTTAATCCTGGATAACTAAATCTTCGTCATTTTGACGACGCACCATTTTATAAGTCACGCAGTTACTAAACCTTCGTAAATTTGACGACGACATATATTTTTTGTTTTGTTTTTTTTTTTTTTTGTTTTTTTTTTTTGTTTTTTTTTTTTTTTTTTTTTTTTTTTTTTTTTCTCTTAGTATATTTTGATATTTTGGCCAATGAAATGGATAGTGTTATTGTTTTAGATTGTATATTCTATAATTTCAGTGCTTTTTCTTTTAGTTACAGAACTATAATAGTTATTTTCGATACGTATGTGTAAAGTGAAGTATTCGAGTAGATTTAAATTGATCATGAGTCTAAGGCCACGCGCACATTGAGCTACATCACACAGTAAACGCAAGGCAGGGCAGAGCAAAGCAGAGCAGGAAAGCACGTGTGGTCAAGCACATTGAGACGCAGTTAACGCAGGCAGGGCAACACAGTTTCTCTGACTCTTGTTGTAGAACGAGATTGCACGAATTTAAAAGCAGAGCAGAGAAGCACTATTTTTCTTCAATTTCTTCAATTGTTTTCATTTCGACGAAATAGAACCAACTAAAACTCGAGAACGTGTTACACTGTCGTACAGCGTCGCGCAGTTTCTGTGTCACATTCACGAGTGCCACATCGGTCTCGTGCGACGCAGTGCTGCTCTGCTCTGCTCTGCGTTTCAATTCGCGCTGTCCCGTTTTACAACACGAGTCACAGAAACTGCGCTGCCCTGCCTGCGTTAACTGCGTCTCAATGTGCGGCCGGTCTAAGGGACTGATACATACACACAACGAGATCTCGTGCGCTCACCACGAGCTGTCAGGCAATTGGGGGTACACAGCGCACTCGATTTGAAAAAAACAAAAAACATGGGCCGTCGTCAAATTTACGAAAGTTTAGTAATGACGTGACTACAAAATAGGTTTAGTTATCCAGGGTTAAAAAGCTTCTGAGGGAGGGACCCCCCATACCTATCGACAATCCACACGGAAAGAAAAATCATATAATTTTTGTAGATAAAATTTCAGAAAAATTACCATGCTCTCTTATAATGCGTGTGCGATCGACGACCAAAATAAAAAATATGTGCTAGCATGGTAAAATTTAATGTGCTACCACAACTTTTATCACACTCTTATGCATATATGTTATAGTTTAATTCTTGTTGTCGTACTCTTTCATTTGCGCATCTGACCCGCAACCTTATGTTGCTTGGGCTGTACCTGTAAAAACTGCGAAGATGCCCAATCTTTTCCGACTTTCGATTCTTTGTGATGCATACAAAAATGATTGCCAACAATATATTCCGATACTAAAGATAGTGAAGTAACAAAATGATGAATTAAATGGTGACATCTCCGTCCTCTAAGACAGTGTAATGAATACTGCTTGCTGCTTGTAAGACAGTCTAATGAATCAAGGTGCTTGGTCCGACCCGTCCGACCAAGTTGGTCGTCCACACTTATGGTTGGCTATGTGACTTGCTATGAGTGAGGTACATTTCAACAGCGTTCACAACACACACAACCTTCTTTCTCTTTTTTTTCTTTCTACTATTAGCAGATAGCATTTCAAATATTATAATACAGCATAGTAATTTTTGTAAGAAAAACAATTAAAAAATATTTTTTTGTCGGCAATAGAACTTTTTACTGTGCTGTTTTACAAATTTTACGGAGCTAATATTACGGAAACAATATTCTATCCTTTAAATTTTCTATGATTAATTATTATAATTTTGACAATACAAAATTGAATATGTTCGCCTTTTACACGTCGATTGTAGTGCTGAGCACAGTAATTTTTATATGAATTTTCTCTCCATGCAGGATTCAGTACCTGTATTGGAATTTATGATACAATAGCCTTCCCCATGATAATAATTCAAAATTTGAAAAATTAATTGAATTTTTTCAAATTTAGCTAAATTTTTTCAGCCTTTCCAGTATTGTAATAATACGTAGAGCCGTATTTCCGCAAAATTATCCAATAATTGTTATAATTTTATCTCATTGTAACATAATTACCTACTAATTAACCTATAAAAAGAAGTGAACAAACCCAATTAAAAAAAATGAGCACTTAAATGCAAAACAAATAATTCAATGTACATTTTCCAACAATTATTATCATTACGTTGCATCTGAAATGATACTACACTATAATACATATATATTATAGGTATAAACATTACCAGCAGAGTACACGAGGAATCGAAACACAACATTTCATGCGCATTATCAAACAAATGAATGAGTTGTGTGAAACTTTCCAAAGCTTCGCAACAAACAATATTAACTTACTGTCAAATAAGTGCGGAACAACAGTCATTTTCGATGCACTCGGTCGAATAAAAGCACGATTAAAGCACGCGACGTATGTTTACATTGTTGTAACGATTTTACAAAAAAGTAACCGAAAAGTTTTTTGATACCTTTTGAATGAGTATTTATAAAACAGTGAATTTGTATTAAGAAAAAAATTACAATTAAAATAAATTTTTTTTTTAAAATTCCTTAAACAAGATTATAACTTTTTTTTTGTTTTCAAAGCTTACCAATGTTGTCTTGTTAAGAGTACATTTTTAATAAAATGTTATAATTTATAATATAAAAATTTATTATTAAGTTTCTACGATGAAAAATGAATAAACTTTTTAAAAGTTTTAAACACAACTTTTAAAATATTATCTCCGTAAACTTTAAATTTGATTTTTTGCTTACAACACCTGGATGTTTTATGTTTTGATATCTTTAAAAACTTTTTTAAACAGAATATCGCAAGTATTAACTTACCATCTCTCTGCGAAGGTGGTAATTATTCAATGTGGATTAACTACTATAATAAATTTTGAATGAAAATTTATTTAAAATAAATGTAAAAACATAAAATATATAAAAATTTTTCTTCAGTATTAACTATTATGTTTAAATTTGAAGTTATAACTGAGCGATCAAAATAAAGTGTGTATTTATATTGAAAGTGGAAGGTAAATCTACTATCAGAATTTTTAGTACGTGAAATTATTTAGAGCAAAATACTCTGGCATCAATCAAAGTTAATAACTTTTTAATATTAATAGATTTGGGCAACACTTTATGGTATTCCATATTTCTAAAAAATAAAAATATTTTTGCATAGTAAAATAACTACCACATTTATCAATTTGGTGACAGTTGTTTCGAACATTAATTGCTCATTTTCAAACAAAATCTAAATTTGTGTAATTGTTTCGAATATTGAGTTGTTTGAAAATGAACAATTAATGTTCGAAAGAATTGCCACAAGAGTATGTTTATACTTTGCAATTTCAATGTGCTTTTAGAATTTATTTATAGGAGCAATTTTATGCTTATTTGATTTTTAATTTTTTTTTTTTTTTTACAAAACTGATTGAAATGTAGTTATTTAAAAATTGTGTTAATTTTAATGGAAGTTTGGTATTGAAATATTCTTAGATTCCATTGTCATATAGACATTTGATTTTTCTAATTCTTTTTATAATAATTTATTTAGCATCGGCTTGACGACATGGTATTGGGGATGCCATAAAACCACAATAAAACTTTGACAATAAATCCCCTTTCACCAGAGGAACGCTCTTTTTGTTTTTTAACAACGCAAAAGGGTCGTTTCATTATCTTCTTGTGTTTTGCAATAATTGTATATACGTATGTACCAAGTGTTACAAATTATTCATCCAGTAAAAATTAAAATACTGGTACAATAGCTACTTGCCTTTTAATAATGTAGAAAATTAATACAATACATTTCGTATACGTGACTCACTTTGTAGCTCACTCACATAACTATATTTAGTTTTATGAAAGTCTACTAAAATTAAACTAAAGAATAAATTGTCGGTAATAATGAGCCGTGAGAGCCTTGATTGTTGCAGACAGCGCAAAGTAGGTAGGTTTTTGGTTGTATACTTCAACATCCAATCAACTAATACCAATATAAATTTTTCGGTGGCAACATTTGTTCGATTAAATACACATTTCTTGTTGAGCCTTTTTTTGATGTAGTGTGATGTACTGTACATAATATAAGATATTAACAATAAAACTTATTTAAACACTTTTAGAGTTTGCGAATGTTTTCCAGATATACTTATCCATTACTTATCGATTATTCTCATATAACTTCCGTGGTTTGTGGGTTGTTCTAATACGGTTCGAGAATTAGGAAAATGTATCTTTATTACATTTGAAGGCCTGAAATTTTTGTACGGTGCAAATGACAAGAAAAAATGTATTAAAGTGTGAAATTAAAGGACAAAATTTTGATTTACTCTTTCAATAAATCGCTGTTATAATATTAGTCTATTCTATCTTTATACATTTCAAAAAATTTGTGTTTGATACATTCTCTAAAATCTAGATTATAAATGCTAATATTATTCTGTACTGTGTCCACTGATTTCACAAAACTGTATTATTGGACTGTATTTAAATTTTAGATTTTAGAAAATTTAAATATTGATTGTATGTTCCACATTCCATAACACCTGTGTCTTACTCAGGGCAAAAGTTGTAGGTAATTGACGTTTTTTTTTTGTTAGTCAGTAATTTTTTTAAGAGAAAGTTCGAAAAGAACTTTGGATTTTCTTCTTTTTAAGCAAAAGGTACGGGTCGCAATTTCACAGTGCCTAGGGGGGCACTTAGGGTTAAGCAGGCCCTGGGCTTACTTTGTGTGTATAAAGCAGATAGTACATTAGTAAGGTGTTGTTGGAATGTAATTTTCTGTGGCATCAAAGTTGTCTATTGAAATTAATAATATTAGTATAATTTATATAATATACAAAAATATTGATTTTAAACTTAAAAGTACAATTCCTTTTCTGTGCCAACTGCAATGGCAGATTTAAGTGCCGCTCCAGGCTCCGTGAAAAATGCCGCCCCTGCTTTATCCTAAAAAGCTAGCAAATAATTTCTTTATAACTTTTTAACACTTTTTCCTGTAAAAAAGTAAGTGCCGAGTAAAAAAAAAAAAAGAAAAAACTTCAAATTCTAAATTTTGCCGTCATTTTGGGTCAAATTTGCTGCTCCTAAAATCTGCCGCCCTAGGCAGGCCTACTCAGCCTGCTGGTAAATCCACTACTGGACAACTGATTCGGATTATTTATCGAATTATTTATCGTCAGAGATTTATCATCCCCATTAATTTTCATTTAGAGAGTATTTTTAAAAAGTTTGACAACAGTGATTAAGATCTAGATTACATTTTGAATCTCAGACAAAAGAAACAATGATTTTGTCGGAGTCATGTGACAGTCTTTGCGTGAAATCTAAAGACAACTGGAAAAGAAAAAAATTATCACTTAAAGGGGGAGTTCAAATAAAAAATCAAACTTTTATTTATTATTATTTTGCTTGTTGAAATATTTTTTCAAATTAGGGAGGGTTTCAAATAGAAAATTTTGTTTCTGAAACATTCATTACTTTTCCCTCTGGGGGAGGGGCCCCTTTTTCACAAGTCTTTAAGGGTTTGCAAAGAACGCCATATCTCAAAAAGTAATGAATATTTTTTAAATATTTTTTCATTATTTTATTCCTAAAGGACCTGTCCATAAAGCTGAGTATGGGTTTCAGGTAATTTTAAAAATTAACTATAAAATTGTAATCCCAAACTTTTAAAAATTTAAAACCCAATTTTTTATTTAAAAAAAAAAAAATGTTTAAAAATAGTTACAATTGTTCAAATGGGAAAAACATACTCCACTTTATGCGCAATATGTTTATGAACAAAATTTTAAAAAAATGAAGTCTCTATCTTTTCTAGAACTTGAGATATGATTTTCCTTGTCGAGAAAAACACAACTTTCAGGAAATAAGCAGATGACCTACAAAGCAGATGTTGAAAAAACAAATCAACTTTGTAATACGTCTACAAAGGCATACAAATAAAAGAACATTATCTGAGTACATACTATAACTCATGTACACACCAAAACTAAATATTACTGATCAAATCGCAAAGGAGCAACAACTTGACTGTGCAGCGGCTCACAAATAAATATTTTTCTACTTGAAAAAAATTTTTTGGGTCATGTTTTATATATCACCGTGTTTGTAAAGAACCACAGAACAAAATAAAAACAAAAAACGAGATTCGAAAAATATTAGTTTATTAGCCGTTTCTGGCGTGAACTCCCTCCTTAATAGGAACAGAAATCCCCAAATGTAGGGACAAATTAATATACGACAAAAAAAAGCGAACTTCGTGAATTTTGTTAAGTTTAACATAGAATAAAAACTTTCCTTGAGTTCAAATCACTTTTTTTTACAATTTTTCAATTCCTATATAATAGTTCGAAAAAATAATCTTGCTTTGTTCTAGCAAGTACCTATACACGCTTATAGTGCAAAGTAATAATTATTAATTGAAAGTACAAAACAATACTATGTAATCGGATATGGGTGTATAGTTAAATTTTTGCAGTCACGAAAAAATTAAGTAATTATCCTTTTTCTTCGAAATTCGAAGTTAGATTTTTATGAAATTGTACAATATTAGGACTAACCTATTTACTTCAACGAGCATCGCGTGTCTTTCTTTGAGGAGGGAGAAGTGGTAAAATATTACTCGCCGACCAATTTCGTTTTTTTTTTTTTTTTTTTTTTTTTTTAGTTTTATTCGAAAAATGGTTCATTTAACCCTAGAACGGCAAGTCGGTGTCATAAATGACACCTACGTTTTTTGTTTCAGCGCTGTAACTTTTGATAATGTAGAAGTTGACAATAATAAGTTTCTTTTTTGGTAAAAATTTGAATACCATCTAGACAGATAGACGTTGACACTGACATCAATTAAATATCGATTTGACACACTAGAACCGGTGTATTATAGGTGTCATTTATGACACTCACTTGCTAAATTTGCCCCATAACAGAGCCCTGTCGTTCTAGGGTTAAAATTGTCTCCAAAAAAAGTTGTTATAACTATCTTCTATTAGGTTAATATTTTTCCAAAAAGTGACATTACGAAAGTCAAGTCAAATCATTTGACTGTTAAATTCTACAAATATTCAATCTCTTTCGATGTGGCCCTCCATTCTAGTAGAATTAAGAAAAAAAAATAAAACTTAGTAAATAGCACAAAAATATAAGTTATTTATGAGCTTTCGTATTTCGCAAATTAAAAATTTTGAGCTCATCACACTGAGCTATAATTGGAGCACTGAATCGACACTGACTCAGCTTTCCTGGTACTTCAAAAAGATTAAATTAATTTTTGTGGTAGAATTAAAAACTATTTTTGAAATGATATAGTTTTGATTTTTAAGCTCTGAAAAATTAAATATTTTTATTTTATACATTTATCTCTTTTGTTCGTACTAGCCGTAAAAAAAGCTACTTTTAAACTTAAGCACAACAACAAAATGGTTTGAAAATTTTGTTTAAAAAAAAAAAAACTCATAATTCTACGCAATTATATTAAATCATTTCTTTGCAATATTTTCCCAACTACTTACAAAACGCTTCATATTCCCCAAGGAATCTTGTTCATAGACAAGAATCGTATGTATCGCCAGACATCGTATTTTCAAGCTTTTTATTCGATAACGTATACAATCTTATCGAAACGTTCCCATGGGTTCTTCTATAAATCATATTAATATCGTAACGCGCACCGCGTTGTGTTGTAAATTTGATGTTCTATAATTGGAATGGTTTCCATTTCATTTGGATAATTTTACTCGCGTTTTACAAGATATATATCTAAGTAATTGTATATTATGTTGTAAGAAGAATTATATAAACATGATAGAACGTTAATTAAATCATGAAGATGTTGGCGGTTTCATGGTTAGCAACCACTGCGTCTATAATTTGTTTATGTTAGAAGTGTAGCAAATTTCTGATTAAAAGGAATTAACTTATAATTTGTTAATGAAGTTAGGCTGCCTGTACACGATCAGTAGTGTCAGTATTTCAAAATACTGACACTTTTATTGATCGTGTATAGGGACCGAACCTGAACTATAGACGGCAGCACTGGCACCGATAGTGGCGCCTTTATATGTCTAAAAATGAAACATATTAATGGTTGAATGGGAAATGGGGAAAATAACAATGAGTGTTACTATGGCGTTACTTGATTTGGATTGTTTTTTTTATGCTTGTCAGTTAATAAAAATTAAAAGAAACTGAGGACTCTTGTTGAGAAAAGAGCAATATATCACCAAATTACACGTACATAAACTCTAATGGAAAATACGGAATTTTTGTTATATTTCAATAAAAAATGATGCTAAAAATTTAAAATTTTGCATAGAAAATAAGTAAATCTGTTTAAACATGTAGTTTAAACTATACGAAACTTAAAAATGAATAATTAGAAAATACTATACTATCCGGCGCGGCGTTGTTGAGAAAAAGTTAATTCTTGGAGTAAATGAATTATTAACTGAAAATCTGGTGACATCTGATAATGTCGTATTAACTGAAGCGTGGTAGAAAATCCAAAAATAAAATGAAATCTTATATTAAACAGTAATACAAAATGGAAAAATTGAAATGAACCTAACCTAGTACCGAAGTGTTAACTGAAAATTATTTAGGGTTCTTTTTAATAGTTAAAATAAATAAAAGCAATAATTTTGAAAGTTTTTTATTATTGTTCTTTTAATATGTAAAGAAATAATTATTTGAAAGTGAAATTTTAACTCTTAACTCTGTCGAATACCTTTTGTATAAAATATTGGCAGAATGACTCCTTTTAAAACAATTATAATAAAAGGAAAAAAATTCAAACAAATTCAGTTATCGTTAAATAAAAGAAAAAAATTTAATTTCTGTAAAGAATTGGTATTTTTTTTTCTGTATATTTCTTCCAACATGGTATCCTTACACTGAAACAATTTTATAAATTTCTTCAGTTTTATTTGTTATAAAACAATCACTATTATGACCTCGATAACAATCTGATGTCAAACTTATGAACCCTTCTGGTGAGCATCCAACTAAAAATTTGATTGTGTACTCATTTTTGTACTCTGAGTACATTAATACCTTTTTTTGCATTTGTACATTTCAGTACAGTCTATGATTATACATGTGTCCAGAAAGTTTTGTTTAAATATTTCAGGCCTACAAGTCTTTATAGTTTCCTTTAACGGTCACACAATGAATTTTTCTGGCAAGATACGTAACGTTGAAATAGTAACTATAAATATTTTTTTTATATATCTACATATAAAAATACGATGAATTTGGAATATGTAATACAGTTAAAGCTGAATAATACAATCCTGTTTTTTTTCTTTATTTTTTTTTTTTTTAATTTTATGAGTATAATGAACAATCTTGTTTTTTTGGAAACTTTTTACTTTCTGTAATAGCATTTAAAAAACAACCCTACACATTACATGTAACACCTAGGGGCATATTACGTATGGACTGACTGAGTTATAGCCTAGGGAGGTAGAATTGTAGTGGCTGCAAGTATTTCTTCAATAAAAAAACGAACAGTAAAAACTAATTGTAAATCTGAATGCTCTTTAAGCTCTAAAAATTCTTTAGGATTTGTAAATGCCTCCGTAATACTACGACCCAAATGCGATTGAATTCTTTAATAGAAAGCAACTTGATGGAAAACAGACTATTCGGAGTTGCATCACAGAAAATAAAAGTTCTTAAGAAAGTAAGAGTATGGGTCTAAATAAATGCCTATTCTCAAGAAACGCTTTTTATAACATATTTTAGAGCAAACGTGTGAAGAAATGCCGATAGTGGGGAGCGGCATTTGATTTAAACACCTCACTGGTAACGCCCATTATACTATTATATTTTTCATGGAACAATATTTTTCTTCATTTTTTATGGCCTCTAGCCCTTGAAAACCTGAACAAAGCGTCGTTTCGGAATTAATAACATACGGATCATAAATTCCATCTTTCATTTTATTTTTTGAGGTGATTTTAATGTTAGCCTCACAGATTGTATTTAAAGTTTTCTTCACGTTAATATTAACTTGCATTTCCGTATATCTTATCCCATCTATGTTGTTTAAATTACACATAATTTGGATTGACACATTCTTCGAAACATTCTTCTGTATGACATCTACTATTATGACTAATTATTACTGGGATATTATTTGCTATGTTAAGTATGTTAAGCATGTTAAACACTTAATTCTCTGATTCCGTTATGGCCAGTTGTTTGTACGCAGTTTTGCAATACTTACATCAATATCAATCACATCAGCAAAACGTTTGTACGTTTTTTATACTTACTTTTACCAAGAAAATTGGAACAACTTTTAATACAACAATATCTTATTATGAAATTCATGCTGATATTAATGCTACAAATAATATTATTTAATTGATAATTTAATTATCAGAAAGTGCATTTTAAATCTTTTAAATATTAAAAAAATTTAATTTGACATTTAATAACATTATAGACAAGATATCCAAAAATCTAAGAATAGTTATGTATATCTATGTCATACCCGAAATTCATCGCTAAATCTGACACCAGATGGCAATAATGTCGTCAAGCTCGGTCCCTATTGACGATACTGAAATAATGATGAAAGTATTGAAGACTACACAAACTTTTGTTTGCGCAAATATAAGTTTGTGCAAAATGGTACGTGTGGACGTGAAGTTTGCGCAAACATTTTGTAAAATCACACAAACTTTTGTTTGAATAAATTGTTTGCACAAACATAAGTTTGGGCAAACGATACGTGTGAACGTGATGTTCAAAGTTTGTACCAGTGTTTGTGGATTTTTGTATCTCGCATCAAAAAGTTGGTATGAACGTGTGAGTTTGACAACTATACCGTAAAAATGACTGAGTACGCACCAATTCAGGCTTTGCACCGCATTTTTTTTATATTTCTTTTATGAGTACGTATTTTTTAATATTATATTAATTAATATATTAAAAAACATTAATATATTAAAAATTTACGCCAGAATGGTCACTTTATTACAGTAATCAAAAATTTTGGAAAATGTCCCTGGTTTTTAAAATATTACAAAAATAATGTAATTTCTTCTCTATGGTAAATTGGAGTACCTCCAACTTTATCTCAATGTCACATCCTCATTATTTCCTCTTAAAAAATAAAAACAATTAAAAGTTTGTAGTCTTCCTTTTCAGATATTCAAAATAACTAAAATTTCGATTAAACAAGAATTCTTTCATTAGAGCACCAAAATAATTAGTTTTTAGAAGAAGTTTTAAAAACAAAAAGTAACACTGTTTGAAGACGTCAATTTAAGTTGATGTTCTAATATTTTTTATTCAACTTCAACCTTAGTTATTGTTGTTACCCGAAAAAATAATTATTCTACTATATTTTAAGAAAGATATCTATTCCGATTTATGTTTAGTGTTTTGAACACTAAACTCATGAGTAACATCTTTCCTTGTGTCCCTATTCACCCGCCTTTCTCGATTCATTCCAGTCTAGAGTAATGGTCTCTGAAAAATATTGATACTGAATACGTATGTACCAATGAACCATACAATAAATATTTATTACCAATAAATTACAAAATATTTATTACTACCGACACTTTGTAGGTTTTAAAAGGTGTTAACCAATAAGCCTATTTGCTTCAAAAAAAAAAAAAAAAATGTGACCTTCATCTAGGTATGGTACATATATTATCTATATCAATGGTAACATATATGTTTGTACAAAAGTTTGTGCAAAAATTCAGTCAAACAAAAGTTTGTGTAATGTGGATGTGCTATTTGTACAAACTTTTGACAATGACATTAATGACGATTAAAACTGTTAAAACATATTTCTCGTATATTATGTACCAGCGGTACCAGCCGAGATAAATACAAATCGATTGTAGATCGTATAATTATGTACATCATGGAAAAGTAGGCTTGTACATATATCACATAATTATATTATTGATTAGTATGTACGGCAGTATGTACAATATGTACGACATGTACCGTATGTACATACATGCGTATATGTATGGCTTAGCTAGAAAAAACATAACGAACATAACGTGTTTTCTTTTTTGTTTTCTTGTTTTGAGTTGCAAACGTTAGTACGGCTAGTACTATAGCTAAACACGCTTTTTCCATAATAATAACAATTCCAAAATTTTATTAATTTAAAAATTCCGAAAAATTAAACTTGACAGTTTGTTTTAAAATACTGAAGAAAATAATGATAGTGTACGGTATCATAAAAATACTGAAGTTAGTAATAAAAATTATGATTCATTTTTTGTATCCGTAAATACTGATAGTATTACTGATCGTGTACAGGCAGCCATAGAGAGTTATGTTTGAAGAAAAACGGATTCAAAGCGAATTATGAATTCAATTCAGTCGTGTAGATATGCAACTAAGGTAGTACTCCTACGCTTCATGTAGGAGTCCTACGTGAAGCGTACAATTTTAAACGTAGGTAGGCAATCTATCATTTCACTCATTGTTTTTTGGGGTTAAAATGAACTTCTTGGAAAAAGCAAGAGAGGGTTATAGGAGGCAGATCTTCATTTGTAATAATCCAAAAGAAAAAAAAAAAAACTAAATATATTTTTATTTTATGGACTTGTTTCTATCGTAAATATCAGGATTAAACATTTATCTGACGGATTTTCAAAAAAATAAATACAATAAATAATTCAAAAATTGTGAGTTCCATTATCGAAAGTCGAGAAAAATAATCAACAAAAGTAAGTGATTATAGCTGTGATGGTAATCTATATATATAAATGCGATATACCACTGACTTATATATCACAAATTCTCCAAAACTACAATACCTACAAATTTGAAATTTGACATGTTGGTCCCTATTGGGTCGTAGGCGCTCGCTAAGAAAGGGTTTTGCAAAATTTTTTGTCTAACCGTCGAAATTTACGAAAAATCGTAAAATATCAATTCGAGGGAATCTTAAAATATCAATTCAATCCTGTATACAGCAGTCTGTGGCCAATTTATCAAAAAATTATACAATTTTTAAATTGTTGCTAAGTGTTTGGAAAAAAATAATTTTTCTAATAAATATTTCTATGGATACCTACCACCTAAAATATTTTTACCTATGTCTACTATGAAATTACTTATTTACTGTACAAAATATAATTTTCAAAAAATTCAAATACATAAATGGTTTGATGAATTTTGACTAATGATACACAAACCCTTTTAAAATCGCTTAATAAATAAACGTCAGTTTAAAATTGATCCCCAGGAGTCTGAAGCAATAAAAATTACGCAAAATTAAATGACCAGCGGTACTCCACTCCTAAAAATCTAAATAAGTATGGTTTGGTTGCGCCACCTAGCAATAAAATTTTTATTCTTTATGAATAACTAATTTATATAAAAAAAAAAAAAAATTCAATTACTTTATTTGTTGATAAATGGAAACATATTGGCAATTACATAATTATAAAAAATATATAATTAATCCTTTTTACTGTCAAATGTATGTATACCGAGGCACTCAGTTAAGTACAGCATTCGTGACTATAAGGTTCGCAGTAACAGATAATTTTTTTTTTTTTTCTTTCTTTTGTTCTCGATTTCCCGCGAAATCATAGCTCATCGCTGAGCTCATTTTAAAGTACCTATTTATTTTCTTCGTTATTAATAATTTTCTATTAAATTTTTATTGATCAGTGAAAATCAAGTAAATTAAAAATAAGTCACAGAAATCCTAGATTTCCTATTTTCCATCGTTTTTTCCTGACTAACTCTGTCAACTTGATAGTGCAGCAGTGCAGCGGATCAGAACGTAAGTTTCTTTTTTGAATTTATTTTATATTGGAAATTTTATTTGTTCATTTTTGAAAAGGTTGATTTGAAGTGTATTTTTTTTATTTTAAACTCATACAGTCCATCCCATTTTGCCGGGTTAAAAGTTTATTCGCTTTGCGAAACCACCTGGCCTCTTCATTTGGTCCTTCAGACCCGGGATCTCTAAAATCCCGAAATAATTCCAGTTGCCTATCCCTAAAAAATACATTTCAAATTGGCGCGAATCTGTTGCATAAGGTCATACATACAGCAGACACACCCCAGTTGTTTTGTTGTTTTTCATACTTTTACAGTTATTAGATAACACAAAAGGATTAACAGTAAACTCAATCAGCCGTTGTAAATATAATTTAATTAATTTAAAATTTGTTGATATTTACAAATTTATTTTTGAAAATTATATTGAATTTATTTATATCCCCTTTTAATTACAAAATAAAATTTTTTTTATTTATTGTCAATTGTTAAAAATCCAGTGTCCTTTAACCTTTTTTGCTTTCAATTAAAAAATGTCTTCTAAATTAGAAAACCGTTTAAAAGCTCTTATCAGCAAAAAGGAGATGTATTTCAGGCGCGTGCAAACATTATACGATTATACCCGAAATTTGAATGATGAAAACACCCGACGCAATTTCAAAATAAAATATCAGAGTTTAAATGAAACGAAATCAAATTTCATTCAAATTCTCGATGAAATCAACACGATTAGCTTAGAAATTTCTCCCGATAATGTGCCTGATTATGCAATATTAGATTCATTTTTGGATATAGTGGACACAGTTTGCTTGGCGGCAGAAAATGTTTTCAGCAAACAACCAGCAGAAACTACATCGCCGCCAACACAAACTAATGTGAACCCTTCAAATTTAGTTTGGGCTGACCCATGTTTGCCCAGACTTGAATTACCAAAATTCTCAGGGGACCCACAACAATGGTTGACATTTTATGAAATCTTTAAAAATAAAATTCACATGAATGATAGACTAACAGCTGATGATAAAATTTATTATTTAGTAAGTCAAGTAAGTGGAAAAGCCGCCTCAGTATTTTCCAAAATCCCTGCTACCGGAAATAACTACAATACAATATGGGAATCTCTTATTGATCGGTATCAAGATACGCGTACGTTGGCAAATACTTACATGAGACAAATAATGGAGTTCAAACAAATTCAAATCGAATCGGAAAACAATTTAAAACAATTTCTGGATCAATTCGACACTGCTATTGCTGCGCTTAAAAATTTAAAAATTCAGGATCTAAGTGAATTTATATTAGGCTACATAGCGATGTCGAAACTTGACACTCAAACTTTGAAATTTTTTGAACTTTCTCGTCCCAATAAAAATGAATTACCCACGTACCGGGATATTATAAATTTTGTGCGTGATCAGATTAGAACCCTTAGCCACTCTTCCACATTTTCAAAAGCAACTACAAGTCGCGCATTTAATACGATTTCCAAACCAAAGCCAACACAATCATTTATGGTAAATCAAAATAATTCTTCTAAATGTAACATATGCAATACGTCTCCAACCCATATGGCTTATCGATGTTCTAAATTTAAACAATTAACACCGCAAAAGAGATTTGAACTTGTAAAAGATAAATCCCTTTGTTTAAATTGTCTGTCTGGTAAACATAAAACTAGTTCATGTGACTCAAAAAACAAATGTTCAATCTGTTTCGCAAAACATCATACTTTCCTCCATTTTGAGAAAAGCAATAAAAGCTCAGATAATAATCTAGTCAATAACCAACCGTCATGTAGTGATAGTAAAAATTCAATTTCCGCGGAAAATACTTTTGTTGGTTATTCCTCTAACAATTCCACCAAAAGTAATATTGTGCTATTATCTACAGTCGTGGTTAATGTTCTCGATAAATATAATAAAAAACACAAAATTCGAATGCTGCTCGATTCAGGGTCTCAGTCCCATTTCCTTACCCAAGAATGCGTTCAACGGTTAGGTTTGCCGATTTCCAAAGTTTACACCTCTGTAATTGGTATCGGTCAAGCAACACGATCCATTAAGGGTAAAACAAATGTAATAATTCATTCGCGATTTAATTCTAATCTAAAATATTCCTTTGAATGTTTAATAATAGACAAAATTGCTAACCGCTCTCCACAATCGTCAGTCGATGTGGAAACATTCACACATTTAAAAGATATACAATTAGCAGATGATGGTTTTTATATTCCGTCAACCATTGACGGAATTATTGGTGCAGAACTATATGGTCATATAATAGGAACTGCAAAGGTGTTAGGCCCCCCTACACTTCCGATAGCTATACAAACTACACTCGGGTTTATAGTAACGGGTTCTGCGCCCGCTGCGCAATCCTCAGATAGTGAGGTACAATCATTTTGTACATTCGAACCTCCACTGGAACAAATTATTTCTAAATTCTGGGAAGTTGAGGAAGTGAATGTGTCCAGTCCCACAATTAGCAGCGACGACGAAGAATGCGAAAATATTTTTATCGCAACACATTCTCGGGATGCTACGGGACGCTATACGGTAGCTTTACCGTTTCGACAAGACGCCTCTTGTTTAGGTAATTCGGAACTTATGGCGTTTCAACGTTTTCTCTCCTTAGAGAGACGATTACATAAGTCTCCCACACTTAATAAAAATTATTGTGAAGTCATCCAAGATTACTTAAATCAAGGACATTTGATTGAAGTAGATCGTACATTAGATGATGATGGTCCTTATTATTATATACCTCATCATGGTGTAGAACGTCCAGGACATCCGACTACCCCACTTAGGGTTGTTTTTGACGCAAGTGCGAAAAGTAGTTCATCCTTCTCACTAAATGATATTTTATATAGAGGTCAAAAATTACAAACAGATATCATCACAATTTTGTTAAATACCCGTTTATATAAGATATCTATTCTTTCAGACATTAAACAAATGTATCGCCAAATTTCCTTAAAAACTGAACATCGCCGATTTCAAAGAATTCTCTGGAGATTTTCACCCAACGAGCCGTTAAAAACTTACGAGCTGACTACCGTTTCATTTGGTGTTAGTTCGAGTCCATACTTGGCTTTACGCGTTGTAAACCAACTGGCTTTAGATGAGGCTTCTACATTTCCCAACGCAGCAAAGTTTATAAAATATTCAATGTACGTTGACGATGTTTGTGGAAGTGTGGAGACCTTTGAGGAGGCCCAGTCGCTTATAAACGAGTTGATGAGCTTTTTCAGGGCTGGGGGTTTCAGTTTAGTTAAATGGCTCAGCAATTATCCGCAATTATTAAATCATCTTCCAGAGAATACTCGCTTATGCCCCGATCAGTTTGTTAACTTTGAAGACACTGAGTTTCAGAAAGTACTAGGACTTCAATGGAATCCTAAACTGGATGTATTTTTATTCAAGGTTAATGTACTATCAGACGTATGTTCTAAAAGAAATATTCTCTCCACAGTCGCCAGAATATTTGATCCGTTAGGATTTTTATCACCCGTAACTTTATTTGCAAAGAACCTTATAAAAGAAATTTAGAAATTAAAAATTGATTGGGATGATCTACCATCTACAGAAATTCAAAATTTATGGTTTCTGTTTCAAAGAGAACTTTCGTCTCTGTCAGAATTTCAAATTCCTCGACACTTGTATAATTCTAATTATACAATTTCAACATTAGTAGGATTTTCTGATGCATCGTCGAAAGGATACGCAGCTGTTGTGTACTTAAAAACAACAGATACACGAAATAGTACTACCAAAATTACTTTAGTTTTAGCTAAATCAAAAGTAAGTCCTATGAAAACATTAACCATTCCCAGACTTGAGTTACTAGCGGCAGTACTCTTGTCAAAATTATTAAGATTTATTTTAGATACTTATACCTCACGGTATATGATCAATAACTTTTTTGCATTTTCTGACTCACAGATAGTTTTAAGTTGGATTCACTCAGAACCATACAAATGGAAAACATTTGTGGCAAATAGAATCACCAAAATTCATAATAACTTACCAGTAAATTGTTGGAATTTTGTTGAAGGGCAACATAATCCAGCTGATTGTGCTTCCCGTGGGTTAAGTCCAAAACAGTTTATAAATAACGATACTTGGTTGACCGGTCCCGAATGGTTAAAATTAGATCATAAGTTTTGGCCTTTGTCTAAAGACTTTCCCACAAAGGAAATCACAAATGAGGAACAGTCAACCACTTGTCTTATTTCACAACGAGATTCTGAACATCCACTGTATGATTTAATTGCTAAATTTTCACAATATCATAAATTATTAAAATCTACTGTGTATGTATTACGATTTGCTCGGCTTTTACCCTACAGACGTGAAATATTATTATCTGATTTAGAGTCCGCAGAACTTCAATTATGCAAAATTGTGCAGCAAAAATATTTTGCATCTGAAATTCACTCCTTAAGTAAAAATGAAAATTGTTCTTCCACTATTCGCAAATTAAGACCATTTCTAAAAGATGGTATAATACGTGTTGGTGGTCGTTTATCACACTCACAACTTGATTACAACGCATGTCACCCAATTTTGTTGCCAAAAGGTGACCCATTTGTAAATTTATTAATCACCCACTATCATGAATCTAATTTACATACTGGACCGCATCTAGTTCTGTCCTTAATTAGACAAAAATTTTGGATCCTTTCCGCTAGAGTAGCTATTCGAAAGGTTACTCAATCGTGTAATTCATGTTTTAAAACAAATCCAAAACCACAGTTCCCCATCATGGCAGATTTGCCTGCGACGCGTATCACTCCATGTAAAGCATTTTTACATACATGAGTCGATTACGCTGGCCCCTTTTTTATTACTATGGGGCGTAAACGAGGCGTACCGCGGTTTTCCGATATCCGTACTACCATTATGCGTACCGTTTGTGTGTGTTTGTGTATACATACACAATCTACGTGACAAAATTTTTAATGTGAATAAACATTTTTATGTAAATAAAACTTCAATTTTTAACATATACAGGCGATTATTTTGAAAGTTAACATAAATATATGATAATAGTAATAATAAAAATTATTAATACACATATATATTATAATTTCTAAGCTTACAATTAGAAATAAATATTATGTAGCTAGAAAATATGACTTAAAAATTTATTTTTATAAAAATATTTTAATTTTTATTAAAAAATAAATTGTCTAGAGAAACATTCTGTATATGATTCCGTTAAGGGTACCACGTGTATGTATTGTCGTACGGTTAACGGAATATCGGTGTACGTAGTCAAAAGGCATATTTATGTCTTTTTGTGTGTTTTGTAACTAAAGCCGTTCATTTTCAACGATAGGCGTCAGACCTATCGACTCAAAAATTTATAGACGCATTCAAAAGATTTATTTGTCGTCGTGGTCAAGTTTCTACATTATACAGTGATCAGGGAGGTTGTTTTATCGGAGCAAAATCACATTTAGATGAAGTTTATGACTTCATAAAATCCTCCGATTATAATGACGCATTAAAACACGAATTATTAAAGAATCGAATTACGTTCAAATTCAACGCTCCCCATAGTCCACATTTTGGAGGCCTTTGGGAATCTAATATCAAAGTTGTTAAAAAACATCTATTTAAAGTAATTGGCACTCAAATTCTTTCTTACGAAGAATTCTCGACAGTATTAGCCCAAGTTGAAGGGTTATTAAATTCACGTCCGCTGTGCTATTTGAGTAGCGATCCCGCAGATCCGTCTGTTTTGACACCTGCTCATTTTTTAAACACGGCACCTTTGACATTCATTCCAGCAGAAGATTTTAGTAAAACATCTCCAAATTTGCTGTTGAGACACAAACTACTTGATAATTTGGTTCAAAGTTATTGGAAGCGATACAGTTACGAATATCTGCTAGGTTTACAGCAACGTCGGCGCTGGAACACACCAGCTACACCCATTAGCATCGGAATGATAGTCGTACTCATGAAAGAGAACACCCCTCCGCTTCATTGGCCACTTGGTGTTATAACAGAACTCCATCCAGGACCGGATGGAGTTGTTAGAATCACGACAGTTCGCACAACCACAGGTACCTATAAACGACCTGTGGTCCGATTATGTCCATTGCCCACGCAATGAAACATAAAAAATCACCAAAAAAAAAAAAAAAATAAAATAAAATAATTAAAAGTTTTCCTTTTATGATTTCCGCAGAATTACATTTATTTTATAATTAATTATAATTTCATTTATTATGATTTCCTTATTTTCATTAAGATGTTTAAATTACATTTACATTATTTGATCCTAAGTTATTCCTCGGCTTATAAATTTTATTAAAAGTCTAGGTCTTTTAAGGCTGGGGGTATGGTTGCGCCACCTAGCAATAAAATTTTTATTCTTTATGAATAACTAATTTATATAAAAAAAAAAAAAAAAAATTCAATTACTTTATTTGTTGATAAATGGAAACATATTGGCAATTACATAATTATAAAAAATATATAATTAATCCTTTTTACTGTCAAATGTATGTATACCGAGGCACTCAGTTAAGTACAGCATTCGTGACTATAAGGTTCGCAGTAACAGATAATTTTTTTTTTTTCTTTCTTTTGTTCTCGATTTCCCGCGAAATCATAGCTCATCGCTGAGCTCATTTTAAAGTACCTATTTATTTTCTTCGTTATTAATAATTTTCTATTAAATTTTTATTGATCAGTGAAAATCAAGTAAATTAAAAATAAGTCACAGAAATCCTAGATTTCCTATTTTCCATCGTTTTTTCCTGACTAACTCTGTCAACTTGATAGTGCAGCAGTGCAGCGGATCAGAACGTAAGTTTCTTTTTTGAATTTATTTTATATTGGAAATTTTATTTGTTCATTTTTGAAAAGGTTGATTTGAAGTGTATTTATTTTATTTTAAACTCATACAGTCCATCCCATTTTGCCGGGTTAAAAGTTTATTCGCTTTGCGAAACCACCTGGCCTCTTCATGGTTGTCTACAGAAAAGTCACAAACTGTTAAAATTAGGTACCTGGTTCACTGGTGTATACGTAATACCTTATGTTCTAATATAGACTTCTAAAGTAAACGGCTGGACTTTGGAAAGTAAATGGTTGGACTCGACCAGATTTTGCTTAAATAATATTGAGATCCTGAAAAATGAAAGCTCTCTAGAATGTATGGATCTTGGACCAAATTTTGCTCAAACATTACTGAGGTCATGAAATAAACGAATGTGAAGTTGAAATGATCCCCTAGGGTGCTGGGGACCCAAAAATGGTCTAAAAATGACGGCGAATCTTGATTAAATTTTACTTAAACATTGATATTTTGAAAAAAATTAAGTGAGATTGAAATTATTGCCTAGGATTCTGGAGCAATACAAGACGCAATAAATTAATGGCTGGACGAATTAATGCAGTTCAAATGCTTCTAAAGTTATCAATATGGGATCTACGGAAAGGTCTCAAGGCATCAAAATTAAATACAGTAGAGAAACTCGACAATTCATCATGCTCAAGGCCAGAGGGGTGATAAATTAGAGAAATAGACGAATTATGGAATATGTCTGAAAATGAATAATAAAAAAAAAAATTAATTAAATATTTTTACTTATTTAAAGAAAGATATCCCTTTATTTTGAGTAATTCGTTGTTTAATGGAATTTTTACAACTAGGTACGATACACTTTAATTTTTTCTATTTAAATTTCAAAAGTTAAGTAGAAAACCAACTACACTACGTACATTTCTTTTAGGAGCGACGAATTGTTATAGAATACGATGAGTTACAGAGTGACGAAACATCAAGTTTCCACTGTACACTTAAAATATGAATATATCTATTTTAAGATCATTGGACGAGCGGAACGGAACAGTAGAAGAAACTGATTTTATAAAGAAATTTAGAATATCTAATTTAAATGTAAAGTGAGTTCAAAATTAACCCCCACCACTATCTAATAGGATTAAAATTAAACGGTTGGATTTTGACAATATTTTACGAAAATTAAATATGCTATAAAAATATGAATATGGTTAATGTAGGGTTATTAGGCGAGAATTATGCTCAGAATTTTAGAATATCAAATTTGAATGAACCTGGGGTTCAGAATTGTCCGTGAAGACCATCAAATAAGCCCCAAATTAATTGTGATATTAAAATTGTCCCTTACGGTCTTGGTACCCCAAGCAAGGCCTAAAATGGAAATACTCCTAAAACTACCTATTGATACGGGTATCTAAGTACATAAAGGTGCGGAAATTAGCCATGCTATTGAAATATGAAGACTGTTACTTTAGAGTCGTTTGACTAGCGTAGCTAGGCATTATAAATAATTAATGTACAGAATTTCTGAATATCTAATTCAAAATTGATCTAATCATTTGACCAATAATAATTAAGATAATTTTACGTGGGTAAAACCACGGGCCACAGCTAGTTATTAATATGTAGAACAATGTGTAAAAATTATAGCTCGATCGGTTGATTAGAATTTCGTTTTAGCGTCCCATCGACCGAAAGCTTGTAGTTTCAAATGAATGATTATCATATAATATAATATTAAGAATGCAACTGTTCCGAATATTTGGACTCTTTTCTCACAAAATTTTTTTTCTTTCTTCTTCTTTCTTCTTTACGAAGAGTATTAATTATAACTTGTCTCTCTTATTTTACATATTAAATGACATAAAGAAAAGATAGATTATAATTAAAGCGGTGTTGCATCGATCAAGTTCCCGGACAAGCAATATTATATTCGTGATCATCACTCCATCATGATATTACGTAGAAATTATTCTATTCGCGTAGCCAGGGCCGGACCTACAATTATTATGAGGGGGGCAAATTTTGTTGTGGGCTCCCTCCCCGTGAAAAACGACAATTCACGGACCAATATTTTAACTATTCCTCTGCACAGAAAGAAAGTGACGAGCAAAAAAAGAAACCTCAAATTCAACATTTTGGAGCCCACGAATTTGCGTTTTTGGCGCCTCTAAAACCTTGCAGGGGGCACGTGCCCCCGCTGCTCCCCTAGATCCGGCCCTATGTGACCGCCTGAAAAAAGATGATTTTGGGGAATATTTTTTAAAGAATTGTATGGAATGTTTTAATATTTTAAGGATATATTTATTGAAATATAATAAATTCATGATAAAATTTTTGGACCAAAAAATTGAAAATTCAGTGAGTTATTCGCGATCTCCCAAGGCTCCAAAAAAAGTCCCCCCACTGCTGCAGTGATAATGACTTTCACAGTACCTGAAATCAAAAAAACCAAAAACCCTATTAAACTAGAAGGTATTACCCGTGCCGTAAACATCAATCGAAAACAAAGTTGAAATTTAACAAAATGGCGGAGTTTTGAAAAAAAAAATTTTTAATTTTGCGCGAAAATTTGATGATTTTTGGCCTGCAAAAATTACATTTTTTATTCAATCGGAAAACTGGAGGTTCATGGCACGAAGAAACATATATAAAAGAAGCTGCAATAAGAATCAAATCGATCGAATGATTTTTCTTCGAGTTATAATTGCAGCAAAGATGTGGTTTTTCTTTATCTTACCTTTTAGTTTTAATTACTGAGAATTTTTTCTAAAATTATTTACGATGTACTCACTATAATGGTCATAGTAAAACTAGATAAATAGTTTAAATGTGTCGGGATCTAGCCGTTCCACAAAATGTAATTGGCAGCCACGTCCAGAAACTCACGAACTATCAACCTTCATACATTTTTCAATACCTTAAAGTAACTCAAAAACTATTTGAGATATGCACTAGAAATTTTAGTATGTTATTTTTAAAGGTATAGACTGTATAGACTATCGAAATATGCAAAAAACGTTTTTCAAATTTTTTAAAAATGTCACACTAGTGATCGCTCTTAAATAAGTAGCGTTTAGTTATCCCGTAAATACGTTTTCAATACTTGCGGTTATTAACATTTTTCTGTTTATGTAACAAAAAATACAAAAATTATATCGATCTATTGAATTTAAAATGTTGTTTAATACGTTCTAATACTTTCTTTTTTTTTGCATTCATTAATGATATATCTACCCAATTTATTTGGAAGCTTTATACAGGTCAAAGGATTGTTCGATAAATGAAACTTTTAAAACTATGTAAATTTATGTGTTCTACCACAGAGTATGTTCTACTACTTATTTTGTCATTTATTCTTAGGTACATAGCTCGTTCTTTCATCATTTTTTGTTAAATTTTTTGTTGACACACCATAGATTGTAAATTTGACGAAAATATCAATTAAAATTCAAGAACGTTTTCATTTGAATAATATTCCCATTTATCTATATTACTTTTTTTAAAAAAAATACCTATAGCTTCTTGTCATGAACAAATCTTAAGGCAATTAGTTTGTAGTTATAGAGTTTATTGATAATTATTGACTTTCAAGAAAGTGGAGGTATTTTATAACGACAGAGGTCAAGGTTAATATTTTCGATGTTTGGCTATTTTAAGTGAAATAATCAAGTTATTTTGTTAATAAATCATTCATCATGATTTCGATATACTATGCAATAATTGAATTGGTCGTATGTCCTATTGCTTACGTAGTTAATTTAGTTATTTATGTCGTTGGAGACCTGCCAACCACCTTGTTCAATGGGGGTGCAATATCACCGCACAATTTTACAAAAAATACCACAGTTTCTTAATAATCTTGGACATAGAATACAGAAACGAAGCTACTATCTCTGTACAGCTAAACCTTTTTTTATGCGGTCCTTTTTTGTGCGATTTTTTGTATGCGGTTTTTAAAAAAATGGTCATTAAAATGCATAATGTAAATCAAAATCAAGAGAAAGTAAGAAACTTAAACATTTACTATAACAACTTTCTTTGATAAAAATACTTTTTATTTAATGGTTTTTAAGCATTTAATCAGTACATTGCATATAAGAATATAAGTTATTGCATCATTTAATTTTTTCATAGAAGTATTTTTCACAATTTTCATAATATTATAAAAATGAAATCAAATGTTCCCATATGTAAATTAATGCTTTATCTTGTTTAGAAAAGTAATTTCTAAGGAAATCGTGAGGTTTTGTGCGGCTTGAGTCATGTATTTTCGATAAAACTTTTTTAACAGTCTGGACGGAACTAAACTTTTTATAGCAATTTATAATATGTTTGAATATATTTTTTTTGTGCGATTTTTTTTATGCGGTCCTTATCCACCGCATAATAAAAGGTTCGTCTGTACTAGTGATACCAACGTGGACAAAAAATTCTTACCACTGCTCTACACTATGTTGTGTAGGTACACATTGCTTGTAGTTATATCATTGTATGTGTTGGATGTTTGCATCTATTATATTACAACTCTGAGAAAAAAGTAAAGGTAATAAAATTTTGAAAATGATTGATTAAAAAAGATGACAAGGATAAAAAAGTAGCTTGTACAGTGACAGTTTAATTTATTTATCTCTCTCACACAAAAATGTGACAAACTAAGTCGGATTTACATAGCTAAAAAAAACTTCATAATTGAAAAAGTTAAACTAATGTATATAATTCTTAAAACTATTGATTTAGATTATAATTTAACATTTCTAAATCGTATTCTGTATTGCCATATTCTATTTTGAATTGAAAAGTAATATTTTTATGAATGTTGCTGCAACAGGGCAGTTTCGTACTGGAAATAATTTATTTCATTTTTTGCTATAGTGTAAATCCAACTTGTAAAATTTTATTACGTTTACTTTTTTCTTAGAGTTGTAATATAATATGTGAGTGGTTACATAACACAGAGATCCATGCAAGAGACAAGTACATAACACAGAGATCCATGCAGTGTAACTAACAATGATTTTAACAATACATAACAATTGACGTGCATAGGCTGACCACCAACGAAAGAATGATCAGCTAAGCAGTGAGAAGGGCTCTATCGGCCTCCTTCTGTCCACAGATTTTTATATGTACGCTGTTTCTGTATTCTTTGATCTTGAGTACTTTGCTCCATTATCTAATACAAATAATGAAAACAGTTTTGCCATTGTTGCAGATACTGATAAAATTAATGCTACATTTCCACTAAATAAGATTTGAGATAATCGCAGTTGAGACGGCATATTGTTTGTCTTTTTCGACTTCACAGAAAGCAAATTCACAAAAAGAAAATGAAGTCACAATTAGTTACATCAGCTAGCAATTAGGTACATCAGTTAGATTTAACGCTTTATGAAGTAGGTACGATATCTCCAGGGTTGCTTTAACCTGTTGGCAGTTATTTCCTAGTTTCTAAGTCAGCCTAGATGGCTTAGGATATAAGTACTTGAAAATTAATTTTATATATGAAAATGTCCGAAAAGTTTTCCTCTTCATCTAAAAAAATTTTAAGCCTTTTGAGCGATGATTGATGGAATCATTCAAGTAAAAGAGAAAAGCTGGTAGCATATCGTCAATTTTTTTATGGCACTGGTTGCGAGTGCAGAAGATTAATGGGGGAGAGGGGGCACTTCAATCTAAATCGCTCTAGGGTGCAATGAACAGTTACGCCACTGTATACTAGATGAATAGTACATTTAAAATAAAGTATTCTCAAGAAACATTCTTGCTTTTGGGAGCACTAATTTTCATGTTGAAGTATAAGGAATAAACACATGTAGCATTTCTTCTATAATTAACAGCGACACAACAACTCACATTGTATAGCAATTGCTTCTTTAATAGCTCAATTAAAACTTTTCACGCTGAAAAATGTTGAAAATTAGCAGACATAAATAAAGATGAATGGGTCGGCAAATATGATAAAACTGTAATTAAAAAAAAAAAAGACGAGAAAAGTGAAACTGTAAAAAGAACATTTGTTTTCGTGACGACAGATAATTTTCTTTGACTTATAAAAATAAATTGGTTGAACGTACAAACATAATATTTTCTTTGTCATTTTAATATCCAACCGGCTTACTGGGCCACCTTCTACTAACTCCTACGTCTATAAAATTATTTTTTCTCACAATTTTCTCATTTTTTTTTCCCGACTAAAAATATATTGTAGGGAATTATTTTTTTTTGTAAAAAATTACTGTGAAGGATATAAAAACTTTTAAGTAACAAATTCAAGTGAAATTTTTAAAATAAAAGAAAATAAAATCAAATTTATATTTCTGATATAAATCTGTGCGTTAATAATTGCACTTTTGAAAAGATTAAAGAACGTAATAATTTTTTCATTTTTTTCATTAATACATAAATTTCTAATTTTTATTTAATGAAATTTTTTTGGAGTGTGGGAAGACGGAAATTATAATCGTCAGGTTTGCACGTGATATTTTAATGCAATTTTAGTTTTGGAACAGTATGGTTAAAATAATCAAAAACATCAAAAGTGTTGTAATCAATATGAATGGCGTCACCAGGCGTCCTACCTGCTCCGACAAACCGTTTTTGTTTGAAAAAGCGAGGTTTTTGAAACGCGCATATGAATAATGTCATTTCCAATAATCGCATTTCGTTTATTTGAAAATACAGTAGAAGCCCCGTAAACTTGCGCTACATAAACTTGCTGTCTCTCTAATCTTCACTGGATAATTTCTCTACTCTTGAAAATGTTTTCTCTCACCATGATTCTTCCGTAACCAATTAAATTCGTAATTAATGACGCGTATAGCGTATATTTGGTATCTTTTTCTACCTATCTCTTTTTTTAGATTTAAATTGCGTATGTTGTGCATTCAGTGCGCATAGGGGTAGTAAATAGTGGGAATGTAAAGACTAAAGAATGGTCCTGGACATGCTTGTCAAGATTAGGGAGCTTTTACTGTAGATAACTAAAATGCTGAATAGACATTTTTACTATATATCTAAACAATTTAATTTTTCTCCCCAAAGTAGAAACTCTTTTTTAAATTGTCCACATGTGTAGAGTGTATGCGCTTGTTACCTGTCAGTTTTCTATCACCACAGAGTACCAGAGACAACATATCTATCTCTATACTGCTGAAACCAGTGTAACCAGTAAAGGATAGAAAATATGTTATATACGTGCACTGGGTTGACTTTGTATTTGTGCGGTGATCTGTCTTTGTGTGAGTGATCGGAGGTGTGTTGGCCGTGCTGTCGCATACATATGTATGATACTACAACGCGTGTATATGGCTACGTGTGGGAGTTCTAACAATGCCAACAAGAATCAACACAATTGACTTGTGATTGATCTACACTCATCCACTTCTACGGAGAGAGTGACTACTAAGTAGCCAAACTTGCACAGAACTGGACACTGCAGATGTCATGATAGAGATAGTTGCGTTACCTCTGTACTCTGGGTCTATCACAATAGTATGAACGATGCGAAAGCTTCCGGTTAGTTGAACATCCCAGCCATTTATATATGAAATTCCATTAGAGGTGGTGCAAAGGGTGACTGACGTGAATAGCCGTCTATAGTCTCCCGCCTTTGGGAACTTCACGGCGGGGCCTCGCTTGTGTAAGAAAACTGGCAGAATTTGATTAACGGGTCGGTTGTCTTTTTTTTTTGTCGCCACTTAATTTTTAGGGAGAATTTTTGAAAAAATTTAAGGGGGTCGTAATTATTAAGAGAGAAATTTCAAAGAGAAAATTGAAGGGGGCCTCGCCAAAAATTAATTATTCATACACAGAGAGAAAATTTATATAAAAATTACTGTGCTAACCACTACAATCGACGTGTAAAAGGCGAACATATTCAATTTTGTACGGTAAAGATATAAAAATTATCATTAATCATAGAAAATTTAAAGGATAGAATGTTCTTTCCGTAATGTTAGCTCCGTAAAATTTGTAAAACAGCACAGTAAAAAGTTTCATTGCCGACAGTTTAATTGTTTTTCTTACAAAAATTACCATGCTGTCTTAAAATAGAAGAAAAGTAGAAAAGAATAAAAGAAGCTAATAGTAGAAAGAAAGAAAGACAAGGTATCAACGCTGTCACATAGCGAGGCAAGCTGCAGAAAGTATCAACACAATCATATATGAAGGTTACATAGCAGGACTGTTGGTTTACTTTGTGAAAATCCATATTAAATATGGTGTCGTTGCTTTGTCACTTTTCACAGCAAAATAACAGAAAAACACGAGTCGACTTTCGGCTTTTACACCATCATCAGGTGAAAAACTTAACTAAAAATTGCTCTTTTTGGCGAAAACTATTTATAATATAGATCGGAGCAAATAATGCATTGGTGGGGGATGCTAGAGACAGAGACAGAGACAGATACAATCACAGTATACAATAAAATTAAAAATTTTTGTATTGTTTGCAAAGGTAGTTTACAGCGAAATTTATTTTTAAAAACTGGTTAGGTCCAATAGAAACATCTCTCAAAAAATAGGCAACATGTTCTTACAATTTGATCTATATCCCGCTTATCATTCCACACATACTATTGGCCGTTTCCTTTATAACGCTAAAGAAAAATCCGACCCCATGAAGAAATGTGGAGTTTATCGTCTAGATTGTTCGGAGTGTAACGCGTCTTACATAGGTCAGACTGGTCGAACGTTCGAAACCAGATATAAGGAACATATCACTACCCAGAAACACATTTCCAACTTTGGTTTACATCTACTAGAAACAGGTCATTCGGTAAAACCCGATCAACAACCCAAAATATTACATATTTGTAAAAAAGGCCGCAAACTCAACATTTTGGAAGCCCTGGAAATCAACAAATTGAACAAAGATCCAAACCATGTCATCTTGAATGACCAAATTGATTTAAACAAATCGCCTTTATTAAATCTATAACACGATGCATCTCACGTTTTGTTTTCGAATAGTTTAGTTGATAGGACCCATTTTAAAAATTTTATCCATTCCTGGTAATTGATATTTAAATAGTCTTTTTACAATATTTTTGATTTTACTTCATTTAACAAACCTTTTAGTTTAACAAAAGCAGCTACCTGCTGGGTGTAACCCCTCGTGCATATCAACAGACAGATGTCTGTATGATTTCCTTTGTTTCTGGTAATTGTCGTTCGCCGCTGTTTTCACGTGTCTGGTTTTCCCCAGTGTGCTCCGGTCAATTTAATAATATTGGACCTAACCAGTTTTTAAAAATAAATTTCGCTGTAAACTACCTTTGCAAACAATACAAAAATTTTTAATTTTATTGTATACTGTGATTGTATCTGTCTCTGTCTCTGTCTCTAGCATCCCCCACCAATGCATTATTTGCTCCGATCTATATTATAAATAGTTTTCGCCAAAAAGAGCAATTTTTAGTTAAGTTTTTCACCTGATGATGGTGTAAAAGCCGAAAGTCGACTCGTGTTTTTCTGTTATTTTGCTGTGAAAAGTGACAAAGCAACGACACCATATTTAGGACTGTTGGTGTTGCAAGTAGCTGGTTAGCTGGTGTGGTGTCGTGTGGTGCCGAATCAGTGTTCATTTGAATGTCTTGACGGATGGTCCTCGTTTAATTCATAATTTTGTTACTCCACTATCTTCAGTATTAGAATATATTGTTGCCAATCATTTTTGTATGGATCATAAAGAATCAAAGGTCGGAAAAGATCGGGCATTTTCGAAGTTTTTACAGGTACAGCCGAAGCAACATAAGGTTGCGGGTCAGATGCGCAAATGAAAAAGTACGACAACAAGAATTAAACTATAACATATATGCATAAGAGTGTGATAGAATTTGTGTTACCACATTAAATTTTACCATGCTATAATATATTTTTTACTTTCGAGGTCAATCGCGCACGCATTAAGAGAGAGCATGGTAATTTTTCTGAAATTTTATCTACAAAAATTATATGATTTTTCTCTCCGTGTCTGTTGTAACCTTTTTGGCGAACACTGTAAGTATGTATATTTATAATATACAAAAATTTATTTGTGTGGAAAATGTGTATAATAATATGATATTATTTATATTTGAACATATTGTCTAGGTAGATCTATGCTACCATTTTATGTTAACATGCTTGCGGACATTTTTCTATAATAGTGTAAATAAATTTTCATGCATAACTGAAGTTGAATAATTGTTTTTGTTTATGTTTGCACTGCATTAAATTTATTACCGACGTCCGTAACAGCACGCTTTTCTATTATGTATATAAGTATACTTCAATAAGAAAAGGGTTAACGAATTGTATAATTTAAAACAACTAATAAGTGTAATTCACGGTTAAACTATCACATATTATTATTACACTAACTGAGCTATCACATATTATTACACGAGAGACTTCCAATAAATTTATGTTTACATATAACCAAAATTTATTACAGGGAATTGGTTTGATATCTGTTTTCTTTATACCAATTTTTAGCATCACAATTTTTTTAACTTTACTCCAATCCAAAAATATATCCACGTTAAAAATAAAACATATTTTAAAAAATCGACTTCAAAAAGTAAAAATAATGTTGAAAAATATTTAAAGTTCGATTACTTTGTCTATTTCACGTATTAAAAGTTATTTTTACTGAACGCGTTTTCAACCTTTCGGTCATCCTCAGAGTAGAAGGATGAAAATAATTAATGGGAATTTATAGGTAAGAAAGATATATAGGAGGGGTGTAATATTATTGAATTGGGAAAACCCATAAAATTTTTGTATCGAAGCAACAATAGTGAAATAGACAAAGTAATCGAACTTTAAATATTTTTCAATATTTAAAATGGAGTTTCACAAAGTAAATCTCTCAACAGTGAATTATTTAAAGAAGGCCAGTCAGGCAACTCTTATTAAATTATTTTACCGGTTGTTGCTTCGATATCAATGAATTCTCGTGGATCTACATTTTTTTTATACTACGCCTGACTTCAAAATACATGCTATTATATTATTTTTTACTTTTTGAAGTCGGTTTTTAAAATATGTTTTATTTCATACCTTTTAGTGTGAAATAAATTTCATACCTTTTACAATTGCAATATTCAATTCTTTTAAATTTAAAAATACGTTACTATAGTTTTTAAAGTAAATAATTTTGCATATACAAATTTTAAAATTGCCATAATTATTCATATTATTGAAGACTAGCCGTACCCGTGACGTTGTTCACGCGAAACGTTGAGGAGTTTCTTTTTCCAGTTTGTAGTTTCTTGCAACACAAAATGCATCAAATGGTCTCGAAATTAACAATTGTGTATTTATTGTATTTTTCGGTACACAATTAGCAACATTTTTTTTTATTTAAAATTCAGAAAAATTTTCAAACTACAAAATTTATTTACAATTTTTGTTAATATAGTTATGAAATTTTTTTATGAAATATGTAAATTGGCGTAATGAGTGTAGATGCTCTAAATAGTTTTTCCATTTTCCCGTGGGAATGAGACATTTTCCCGGAATAAAAAGTATCTTAGATGTTGACCCAGGTAACAAGTTATCATCACACCAAATTTCATTAAAATCCGGTCAGCAGTTTTTACGTGATGCGTGAACTGACAGACAAACAGAGACATATTTATAGTTTTATTATATGTATAGATGGTTAAAAATTACTTAACCAATGTTAACAAAATTTTTATGGGACCACCTGGAGAGCTTTATTTACTAACCAAAAAAAGAATGGCGTAAATTGGCTCAGAAATGTGAGAGAAATCGGTGTACATACCTACATAAAAAAAAAAAAAAGCAAAAAAAAAAACATACAGGTTGAATTGAGAACCTCCTCTGCTTTGAAGTCGGTTAAAAATCAATTAAATTAATTGAATAGCATTAATTCATTAATTAAAATCGAGTGATAAAAATGTCGAAATTTACAACTCTCCGTTTGCACTTTATAACTCTACTTATTGAGCTATTCCACGGCAAATATTAAGTTGAAGGATATTTTTTTCAAAGCAGTAAAAACGATTTTCTTTTGCTTTACTTTATTTTCGTTTAGAATTGATCTTTTTTATGTGGAAATATTTTAATTCCGGATATGAAAGTTTCAAATTCCTGTATTTTTTGTTACTATAAACACATCCGCTTTTCAGGTTGAGTTATTCTATCCTGTGACCAAAAAACTAAGTTTCCAACCGTTTATATAATCCTTTTCTTAGTATTGTATATATATTTTAATGGACAAAAATTCTTTTCTAACCATCTTCTGTTACATTTATTTATTTATTTTTTTAAGTCAAGTTTTTTTAAGTATTCTTCAATGAAGTGAAAAAGTTTTGTAGGCTTTGTGTGTATTTACAAGAATATTTAACCCTATGTTCACCTTTCCAAGCCTCCGTGGTCAGCTAGATCGTAACTTTATCCAGATAAATAAGTAGTATGTTTATACTTTATCTATAGTTTTTGAAATATTTTGGAACGTATATAGGTATAAACAAAATTGGTTTTCTAAAGCTATAAAAGTATAGAGTGCACACCTAACTTTCATTTAACTATAGTAGGGTTAGAACATTTAACATTTACTGAAGTTAAAAAAAAATACCCCTGTCGCAGCATCCTGCATAACATAGCGAATTTCCGTTTATAAAAGTTAGTTTTTCTTGGAAACTAGTTGACATAGCATAATAGTTTGAAGACCTTTTTTATGTGATTTTTTCTCTTCTTTCCAATAGTGTACAAAATTTTTACAAAAATTTTTGAATAAGAGGAAATTTTGGCAAAAAGTTAATTTTTTTCACGAAAATTGCTAAAAAAGACATGTTGCAGGCATCGTCCAACGGTTTTGGACTTCCAATATTTTCACCAAATTTCATAAACGTAAGACATTTCGTTCGAGAATTATCGCGCGGACACACACACACACACACACACACACACACACACACACACACACACACACATATATATATATATATATATATATATATATAAAGTTTAGTGACTATTTTTTTCGGTTTCTAGGGACCTCAAAACAAATTTCTGCCATAGTCCCGGGCTCAAGTCGCGTCATGACAGTGGCTGTAATAGCTGAATTCCATTCGCTAAAACTGTCAACAGTTATGTACTTATTTGAAAAATATGTATATTAGAGGTACAAATACATTCACACACATAGATATACGTATATATACATTTTGTACTATATAAGGCGTTAAATTGGTTCCATATCAATATACCTATCATCAAAGACACAAATAATGCATTTAAACAAAATATCTAGTAGTTTCTTAGCCTATGGGGTAGACGTACCTAAACTGGATCTATATTTTTTCTTTAAATAATAATAAATTTATAAACTTTATATTAAGTTTCTTAGGATAATACAATTACGTATATGTTTTTTAAACCAAAGTTCCCTATTTTTATGGACTAGTTTCCAAAGGATACTAGTCCATAAAAATTGAGAACTTCGGTTTAAAAGAACTTATAAATAAGAAATTTATTTTCTATAAATGTGTACATGTTTGAAAGCAGATGATTTTATTAAAAGAATCCTCAATTTGATACATTATAAGCACTAACTGGTTTATTTCGGCTTTTTCAGATTATTTTGAATAATTTTGTAGATTTATATTATTAACATTAAATACGTCTAGAAAGTATTTTTCGTCTCCAGATCAATATTTTATTTGAGGATTGTTCACTTTTTACGGCAAAAATTAAACCAATTCTTTCAAAGAAATTAAATTATTTTTTATTGATTGCCATCAATTAGTAGTACTCATGTTAGTATTCATATTATGCAACTAATAAACGTTAACTTTTTTTAGCGTAGGTCAATCTTAAGGTCAAGAATATCCAAAACTAGCAACATGACACATGTGACCGATTTAGGGAAAAAGTAAACAGGTTTATTAATCCGTCTTATAATTTAATTACTTATTTCAAGATTTCACTTGAATTGAACTACCTGGAAACGATTCTACAATAAAATTGATAAGTAATCCGTAGATCCTCTATTAATTGAAATATATAGTTGTATATATAATTGATTTTGTATTTTAAAAGTACCAAAAGGCTTTACTGACCAACTTTTGGTACATTCATCCTATAAAAATTTTGTTTCACCAATACATTCAGATGCAGACGACATCTTTTAACCAATATAAGTAGGTATATGTATATCCACATACGTATATCTCACTATTGCAGTTATATACATACATACATACATACACATTATATGATTATACACATACAACATAGTTGTAAACACACTAAAATTATAGAAAATAAATTGACTTTTTTTTTCTTATTTTCTCAAAAACTAGCAAACGTAGAATAAAAGTTCAAAAACCTTTTTTATGTGATTTTTTCCCGTCTTCGCAATGATGTAAAAAAATGTGGCAAAAACTTTTAAATTATAGCAAATTTTGGCCAAAAACTCATTTTCACGAAAAATGCTCAAAAAACCATGTTCCTGAGCTCCGACGTTTTTGGCTGAAGAACTCGTCCAAGATTTTTGGACTTCCAACGTTGTCACCAAATTTCATAAAACTAGCAGTTTTTCCTGAAGAGCTATCGTGCTGATACATAAATACATAAATACATAAATACATACATATATATATATATATATATATATATATATATATATATCTATATATCTATATATCTATATATATATATATATATATATATATATATATATATATATATATATATAAATTTTAGTGAATGTTATTTTTGGGCTCTAGGGACCTCAAAACAAATTTCTGCCATATTTTCGGGCTGAACTTCGACTATGGCTTACACCATAATAGCTGAATTTCCAGAATTCTTTCTGGAAATTCGCTAAAACGTAATTAATTTTGAATAAATTAATAAATATGTTTGAAATTATTAAATCAGCAATTACCTTAAATGCTAATCTCTTAAACTGATTTATTTTTTTACAAAAATATTAAAACCATTAATAGTTGATGCATAAGATATATATACCTGCTTTAAAAGATAGAATATCTGTCCTGCTATCTATTAATTGTTGGCTCGTTTCTTGGATAAAGAAAATAAAACTACCCCGACTGAACCTAGCCTATACAGTTACATATCCCTTTGTCTCAAAATTAAAAAATTCTATTGATACCCTGAATCAGTTTTATTATCAAATTAATACTGTATGGTTCCATTTAGAAAAGTATAAATTTGTATTATGGCTCGAACAGTAAAGGAGCTATAAAACGCCTGATTATGGTGATCAATTGTTCTAAGCGGTATCTATATAAGACCGTGATATGAACAGTTTTTTGATTATGTCAATAGCTTAGCCGTGATAAAAATGGTAACTACTCACAAAAAACTCACAACTTGTATATTTGTGAAATATTCTACGTTTTGAATTACGAAATCATGACTTAATACGCGACTAATACGTACTTGCCTATTTTTTTTCAAATTGGTATTGAATTTGTAGTGTGAAGTGTTACATAACTGTTACAAAGATTCATAAAATACGATACTTATATCTATTTCAATAAGATTAAATTTGCTTTCAACATTTGAAAAATATTTCTGTTAAACTATGTACCTACATACAATCATCACATAAGTATATATCGTTCTGAAATTTTTTACTTTATTGAGATCTGTATATTTCTTACTATTTATTTGAACATACGTTTGAGAAACGTTTTAGAATCTTGTTTGTAGAACAGTGACGGTGGAAAATAGTTTGCTTCTTTTTTAAAGTAAACAAGATACCTATAGGTAATGCTTCTTTATATATTATACGAATATATGATTATTATAGAAGAGTGAATAATTTAAAATCTAAATTTTCTATTTTCTATGGAAATAAATAGCAACTCTCAATTGTGACATTATGTAAATGTACTTTATATGTCCCTATTAACATTGGTTTCAAACACCACGTGTGCGAAGCCTCGAATAAATGTTAGTAGAAAATTAGACATTTATTGTACTTCTTGCAGTCACATTTTAATCACAATTGCATAGGTACGTCGCATTAGGTCTAGGGTTTCCGATCTCTGGCTAAAAGATCGATCTTGTGGATCGATTCGAATCGTCAAACCAAAGATCGATGCAGGAGAAAATCGGCTTACAAAAGATCAATCTGACGGATATCGATTCAATTTTTGTACTTACAGAAAATAAAAGAAATATAAAAGTTTTAACCCTAGAATCAGACGTACTCGTCAAAATGACTTTTCTCTACCTGCTCCAATACTACAACTTGCCGTTGCCTGCTTGCTGTGAAACTTCTGTTATCTTATTTATTTGTTATTATAACACAACAAATTTTTGTTTATAGTTGCTGTCGTTTTGTTTATATTGAAATAGGGTGCGTCAAAAGGACGACGATGTTTGATTAACGTATGTTATTTTTTTTAAAGTTTTTGTACTTTACATATAAAAGTTTTCATAATTTTTCTAAAATTTATTAAAGATATGGATGTTGTAATTAATTTATTCAATGATAATGATAATGTAAAAGATAATTACAGCTGTTTGACTTATAGAGACGATATAATACTGAAGTTTTAATATATTGAATCTAAAACTAAAGAATGCGTTTCAAGTCACTAAACAAAAGATTAATAATTTATTTTGTGGAAAATATTTTAATTTTTATTATTTTTTGAGATCTTATTCGAAAAATTACTAACAAATTTTAGAAAATTTACAAATGTGCCTAATCAGGAAATAACTACATATCCACGGGAATATTTGTGACCGAGAAATTTCACATTCAATAAAGTCGCACATGTCCACCGACTCATAATGGCTCATAAATTAATTATTTGAAAGACATGCCTTATGATACAATAATTGATGTATTTATAGCTATTTTTTAATTTTTATAATAAAAATATGCTTTGATAAAAAGATTAACAAAATTAATAGATATTTATTTTAAAAAATTTTTCCAAATGCAATTTTTTTAAATTTTTTGTTTGCTTTTGTAGTATTGTTATGTAAAAAAAAAATGTTTTCTGCAAATAAACTCTAAAACTCTCCGTAAAAAGTCCATCCGTCAAAACAACGTCGATGTATGATTAACGTTTCTCGTAGACCAACGTATGATTCTAGGGTTAATGAAGTTTCTTATTAGTAATCAAAAATCAGTTTCAAAAAAATTTTTTAATTTCCTTTGAAGATGAACTGCTAAATTTAATATAAATAAAGTGGTTTCCAGTTTTCGCTAAAAGTGTCACACAAATCCAAAATCTGACTCAATTTTCCATAAATGAATCATAAAAGTGGTAAAATTATTTGACAACATAAATAGCTAAAATATATTCTACGATAATTTTGAAGAAACATCATATTTTTACTATGTAAAAATATTTTAATTTAAATTCGAAAAGATCGATCTCCGATCTCGTAAATTTTTCACGATCTCTGTATCGATTTGGTCTCCAAAGAATCGATTCGAAAAATTGAATATCGGCTCTCCAAAAGTCGGTTTTCCATACAATCGAATCGAGATCGGAAACTCTAATTAGGTCCTAATTTAAATTTTGACTTCGTGAGAATCCCTTGTAGGAGAGGATTTTACCTACCAAAAGGTTTATAGTCAAAATAATGTTGATGGTAGAAACGCTAAAAGAATATAAATCCATTTAAGATTATAAAAGTTGAAATTATAAATATTTTCTCTTTTGTTGTTTTTTTTAAAAAAAAATTGCATGAGCACCTTAAGAACTTCACGTATAAGATAAAAGAAAAGAAAGATCTAAGAAAATTGATGAACATTTTTTATATTAGATTTGAAATATTCAAGTTGAAATAAATTTAAAAAATGAACTTTATTTTTTTAATTTTTTTTTTTTTTTTTGAATCTAATGCCACATTAAATTAAATTTGATAAAAAGAAAGGACTGTAGAATGTTGAAAGTAATTAATCCCAACGTGAAAAGTGTAAAACGCGAGAATAAATAGATTACCTTTTTCTTCGCATTAATAAATCTTTAAAGGATGCAATTAACAACAAAAAGAAATATGTTACATTATGAAATTTATAAAGTAAACAGTGGTCTAACGTAATTTTTTATTACGCATTTATATTGTAAAATATATAAAACATATGTATATTCTGTCAGATTTTTTTATATCATTTACAAAGTATTGAAGCATTTAAACAGAGTAAAGTCCGCAAAGCAATTCAATAAATTTAAATAGTATTCTTGTATCTTGGAGTCATTTTCATCATCAATTGGAATAACATCATTTGGTTTACCCCATGTAATTCAGAAAAATATCAACACTTTCTTAAGCACTACAGAAATGCTTAAAAATAATTCTTTCATTTTAAATAGAGCTCTTTAAACCTGGAATTATTGCCACAGTTAATTGGAATAAAATTATGTTGTGTAATATGACATGTCGTTTTCCGACCATTTGGTCTACTATGTAATTCAGATAAATATCGACACTTACTTAAACATAATAGAAATGTCTAGGAGCAATTCTTTGATTTTAAATATAGTCCTTGAAGCCTGGAATCATTTTTCACCGTTAGTTGAAACAACATTATGTCGTGTAATACGAAATGTCGTTTTCCGACCACTTTGTTTACTTTATGCTGGACGTGTGCTATCAGGTACAATAAATAAAAAAAGCTAAAACAAAAAAGCTTTGCTTTCTTATGTTAAACTTTTAATATTGTGGGCCGTAAATAGAAAAACGTGAGAAAAACTAATCCCAAAACCTTCCATATTTATCGCCAAAAACCTTTTTTTGTACAAAGCTAAGCCCGCCATTTTTTGTAAGAAAAAATTCACTTTTGTAATTCATTGAAATTTACATTTCTTATCGCCAACTTATGAGACACTTTTGAGGCCCAATGATTGAGAAACACTAACATAGAATATGTGTATGAATTCTAAGTGAATTTAGCAACAAAATAATGTAATAAATCAATATATTCTAGTAATGGGACTTGAGTCAAAATTTTTGATTCCTGTGACTCCATATACACTAGTGATCTGATTGAAAGAAAGAAAAATGCGTATGTATTAGTCACACGGATATAAAAAAATACATTACAATTCTTTTATGTAAACAAATCATTATATAAGTATAAAGGGTGTAATTTTAATAACTTTTATAATTTTTGTTGAATTTCGATAAAATTTTACGATAATTTAGAACGAAGTTTGATGTTGTTTCCAACAAATTTCGTTCTAATCATCGTAAAATTTTATCGAAATTCACCAAAAATTATGAGTTATTAAAATTCCACCCTTTATACATATATAATAATTTGTTTACATAAAAGAATTGTAATGTTTTTTTTTTTTTTTTATATCCGTGTGACTAATACATACGCCTTTTTCTTTCTCTTAATCAGATCACTAGTGTATATATTTTAGAGTGGTTCAAGTTTAATTAGAATTATACTGCCACCTGAATTATTTTTCAAGCACGAGTCAACTACAATAAAACTGTTCAAAATTCAAAAAGTGTCTTACCAACAATCTTTCACGAAATGTAACAAAGAAACGAGTTAGGTGATATTACACATTGAGTGAAATTTAATTCGAATAATACGAATTTAACACAACTCGAGTCTCATCACTATAATACATTATGTAGATACCTTAATTCAATTTGGATATAACTTTGTTGAGTAATTAATATTTGGATAATAAAACTATCAGACGTAATAGTAATTTGATGATATGTAATTACATAATCACGTTGTAAATAATAAATATAATAATTCTGTGTTGAATTCATTTCAATTCAATATTTTGTTTGCATATCGAAATAAAATTTAGTAATAATAAAACCATGTAATATTATCATTTTGGTACCTTTTGGGACACCGATGTTAGTATGATATTATGTTTATTAAGAATTAGTTACCCAACTTGAATAAATTTATTTTTAGAGTCGATTTTTTACTTTGATCTATAATATCTCTACGAGCACATAGAAATATTTACACTAAACCGTTGTTAAAGCTCTTCAGTCAGCAGTGGCGTAGTGTGCCTTGGAAGAGCCCTGTATGAAAATTGGTTGGGGGGGGGGGGCAAATTAAGGGTAAAGATATCTCACAAAAGTAACAAAAATGCTTGCATTAAATTAAAATAAATATTTATTGATTATAAGTTATCGCTTCCTCTTAGAAATTGAGCCTAGCCAAACAATTCAAGTTAAATATACACTTTTCTTGCCTTTTTTCCGGCAAATTGATTTATTAAATCATATATAGCTGAAGACGGTTTCAGTTTTCCTAAAATTTCTGCCTCTATAGAAAATAGTGACAAGTCTGATAGCCGTTCCTGCGCCATCGAAGTCTCATTTTTGAAGTTACCCATGTTGTCAACTTTTGGGCGCACGCTTAACCCGGGAAAAAAGGGGTTGCTTTTTGACTTTTGTCATTTCTGAAGTGAAAACTCTATTATAAGCACGTATGACAGTTTTTTGATATGTTTTTTTCCCGTTAAGCACGAGATTAGGTGACATTGTGGATAACATTTTACTAATTTTTGCTTACACACGTTAGGGGCCTCTGTAGCCCGGGGGCCTCGTATCATTGATACGACTGATATGGCGGTAGCTACGCCCCTGTCAGTCAGATAGATCGGATACTCGGAATCAGGTATTTTAGGCTTTGTTTCGACAAAAAATTTAGTTTTTTTCCAAAACTTAAATTTTTCCCATATTTGTCAATACATTTTTGAACCATTTTGTACGTAAACTAGTTTTCTAGGAAAATGAAAAAAACATGTGAATTTTTTACCTCAATCAAGCCTGTTTCAAATACAAAAATTGTAAAAATATTTCAAAAATTTTAGGTGTTATTTAAGTGTGCTGATAAAAAATTTGGTATTTTCAAGGTTTTCCAGAAATCAAAGATTTTGATAAATATGAAAATTAGATAATATGCTACTGAATTTTGAATATTCCTACTTTTAATTCGTTGGGCACGCGGAGCCAATATTAATTTTAAATGAACATGTAATCAAAATTATCTATCAATAATACCAAAGAGGACTCAAATTAAAAAGCAGAAGAAATTTTGATAAAATTTTGCTCAAATACAATTGAGATTTCCGAAAAAATGAAAGTGACGTTAAAATAGTCTTTCAGGATTTTGGTGCCCCAAAAAGGGCTTAAAATTGAAATATTTCCAAAAGAATTGGTACGAATATCTTCACAGAGGTCTTATGATTCGGAAATTAGCCATGTATTGAAATATGTAGATGCTTACTTTGAAGTCATTCCGCGAGTAGAGCCAAGCATTATAAATAACTGATTTTGTATAAAATTTTAGAACAATTTAAAAGTAATTTGATCCATAATTAAAATAATTTTTCGCGCGTGAAATTACGGGCCGTAATTAGTTTTGTTAAGTATTATTTTTTTGCACTGAAATATATACTTGTTTTATGTGACAGGAGATTATTTTCTTAAAAGTAATTTCAGTGAGATTATGCAGCATGTTGCGACAGGGGTATTTTTTATACACTCAATTATTACCTCTTCAAAACAAAACAAAAACAAAAAAAAAAACTCTTCGTGGGACTTAACGGTATATACGTCACAAAGAACAGACGATTTAAAATTTAGAGCTTGAAATTTTGATTTGTTAAATACGTATAGAATAAAGGATTGTTTGCAACCAACCACATAACTAACGAAGAATTTAAATAGCTAGGTGTTTAACAGTTGGACGGTTATAGCAGTTTAAAAAGGATTTTAAAAAATATAAGTAGACGAACCAAAATATAAGTAGATTGTATTTTACAATTGAAAATGTGTAGGATTTAAATGTTTATGCTTCCATATATCGGATTACTATGATTTATTCTATTCTTAGCGAATTTCCAGAAGGAAAATTCAGCTATTACAGCCACTGATATGGTAAGATTTGATACTGTGACAAAAATTTGTTTTAAGGTAGTTGGTCGATAAAACGATTTTTTCAAAGGATTTTAACGAAACTTCTCTAGATATTTATTTACTCCAATACCAATAATACAAGCCCTTACCGAAAAAAATTGACCGCCCCAATTTTGAGAAAAACGATTTTAAAGTTTTGTAATTTTAACACGAGCTCTTATGGGAAAATTCTATTTTTTTTTTTTTGAATAAAATGAAAAAGTGTCAAAGGAATTTGATAAAAATTTAATATGTTATTTAATACAAAGTTACAAACCATATTTAATAAGAAATAAAAATTATTGACCACACCGTTTTTGAAATATAATTTAAAAACATCATTTTACAACGCTTTTTCAACAATTCTTTATACGCAATTCGTTCTAATTCAACATAAGCGCGCGAAAATAAAAAAAAAAAACAAGTATACAAATGTAATAACTGAAAAATATTAATACATTATTCAATTTTTGATAAAAGAAAATTTTTTTCCTGAGATATACTTTTGTACCTGACTATCTCAGAGCAACTACGTTAAGATCTTTAGAACCCGAAAATGATAGGTATGTATCTATGTATTCATTAATGTATTACTTATATAATGTGTTTTATACGTGTCAATACGAAACGAACTCTAGAACGAAATATTTTTGCTTCCAATCTTTAGCAAGTGTTGAGTATCAAAAATCTTTAACGTAGTTGCTCTGAGATAGTCAGGTACAAAAGTATATCTCAGCGAAAAAATTTTCTTTTATCAAAAATTAAAGTTGCATTTTTTATTTAATTTTTGTTAAATTTCTTTTAACAAAAATTAAATAAAAATTGATATTCTTCAGTTATTATATTTGCATTCTACATGTTTTTTTTTTTTTTTTTAATTTCCCCGCGCTTATGTTGTAACAATATAAAAGCATTGTTGAAAAAGCGTTGTAAAAGCGTTGTAAAAGCGTTGTAAAATGATTTTTATAAATTATATCATATTTCAAAAACGGTGTGGTGAATAATTTTGGTTTCTTATTAAATATGGTTTGTACAACTATGTATTTTAAAACATTTAAATTTTTATCAAATTCTTTGACACGTTTTCATTTTTTTCAAGAAATATAGTTTTCCCATAGGAGCCCGTGTTTGAAAACTTTAAAATTGTTTTTTCTCAAAATTGGTGTAGTCAATTTTAATCGGAATAAGCTCGTATTATTGGTATTTTGAATTAAATAAGTGTCTAGAGAAGTTTCGTTAAAATCCTTTGAAAAAATCGTTTTACCGACCAACCACCTTAAAGTAAAGCTTCATCGGCACATATTTACTAGTACAATGTAATTAGTACAATAGAATCCAAAACTGTTGGATTAGTTCTTTAATTAGATATGTTCAATGCACAGGACATGATTTTTTTAGCATCTTTTTCAAAATTTCTTTATCAAATATCAACCGTCGAAAAAAGCGAATGAAATTACATAAGATGGATTTTTGGACTACTATTTTAACTAATTTTCGAGAAGAATTTAAAAAAAAATCGATACCATTATGTCTGGAAATAAAGTATAGCAAATGACAGAAATGGAAAAAGTACGTCTTAGTCTTAAAAATGGATTTCTGGAGATCCTCTCCCGGAATTTCAAAACTTTGGTTTGACAGATCCGATGAAGCTATACCTAACTTTTTACGTAAAGAAATTTATTACTGGCAAAGTCAGTTCGTGGAAATTCGCTATGTTACGCAGGATGCTGTGACAGGAGTATTTTATTTTAAGAAAAAAATAACTTAAAAAAATGGATTAGTCCTAAATTCTGAAGAAAATACATATGAATTTTTTTAAATATAAAATAAAAGTAGACACATAAAAAAAGAAACTAGGTCACTTTTTGTTTTATTCTTACAAAAACATCTAAAATGAAGAAAATAGCGCGGGAACCCAACACATTTTTTATGTATAATCTGCGTACGCATGACAAGATTTTAATGTTGATAATGAAAGAAAGAGGTGTTGCTTACAAACTGGTGACAATGAATTCCTTTCTATCTGCCTACCATCTTATGTGATATAAAGATGATAAAAGCTGTTAGATCCATTTTTAACTCTACTGACAAATACCCCTGTTACAACATCCTGCATAGCATAACGAATTTCTTTTTATTAAAAATTAGTTTTTCTTTTCTTTCTTTATGTTAACCTTTTTTATATGTTATTTTTTCTCCTCTTACCTATGCTGCAAAAACTTTTGAGTTTGTGGAAATTTTGGCAAAAAACTTACTTTTTTCACGATATTGCGAAAAAAAAACTATGTTCCGATCATCGGACATATCTGGGTGAAGAACTCATCCAAGGTTTTTGGATTGCCAACGTTTTCACCAAATTTCGTGAAAATAAGATGCTTCGTTCTTGACTTATCGTCCGAATACATATGTACATACACATATATAAATTTCAATGAATTTTATTTTCGGTTTCTAGACACCTTAAGGGGGGAGGGTCCTCCAGAACTTTCAAATTTTTCATTTTTTGTTTTGCTTTAAAAGTTCATTTGAACCTTAAGGAATATATTTCTAACGTTTTAATCCCAACAGAAAGATTATCTTAGATAACGATAAACTGCTTTTAACTCTACTTTTCAAGAACGAAAACTTTTAATAGCGTTTTTCTCTAAATAGGTTTTTTTCCGCGCCGTGGAACATAACTTAAAAAGTTATTAAGGTATTCATTTGAAATTTTGTACAGATATTCTTTAAGATATTGACCTTTGCATATACCTAAAATTTTGCATAAATTATTACTATAAATATTGCTTATAACAATTTGTTTATATAAACAAAGTGAAATTTTTTTCTTTTTGATTCTAATTTGTGAAAAAAAAATTTTCTCATCAGAAATAGGTATATGCAAAGCGTAATGACTTATTTTAATAAAATTTTTTTGTCCGATTGAATTCAGTTGATTACAAGAGGCTGTGCATTTCACGGCGCAAAAGAGTCAACTTGGAACATAAAAATTTTGCATAAAAATTTATAAGTGAATACACCATAACATGTACAGACTATACTATGTAACTTCATTTGATACAATAAATGTATCCAGTTTCTTAAAAAAAAATTATTCAAAAACCTGTTGTCTGGAGGACCCTCCCCTCTTAAAACAAATTTCTACCATAGCCCCGGACCCAGCGAAAGTGGCTGTAATAGCTGAATTTTCAATTCGAAAATTCGCTAACAGGATCTCTTAATTGACGAATATATTATAATTCTATAACTACGCACTAAAGTACACAGGTAAGATATATGTACAATATTGTACATATATCAAATCCAGTGATTTTTGTTAAATATTGGAATTTTTTAATGTAAATATATTGCATTTTTAAAAACAATATTGATTTTCGAAAAATATTTTATTCTGATGTTCAAACTGAAATATATTCAGAGTAACTGATTGACAATTGATTTAAAATTTTATTTATTTCAATAAATATTTTTCCATTCTCTACGTGCAAGAATTTTTCAGTTTTTCCTAGAGAGATATATTGACATTTATTATACAATAGTTGTGAAAACGATGTAAAGTTTTCTAACACTATAGTAATAAATAATAATAGCGGTGAATAATATGTTTTATAACTTATTTTCTAGTATTTTTTCTTGAAGTTTTCTTAGGAAAAACTTATTTTTAATAATGTAGTTCTAACCGTATTTACGAAGAAAATAAATAAAATATATTAAAATACGTGGGTATTTTTCTTAAAGAATTTGTTTATTAAGGAAATTAGGTTGAATGCGGGAGAGATGCCGCACATTTTGAATACATTTGAAAATTCTTAAAGAATGCATTTAATTGATTTGAAGTTTGGTACACGATGAATGTAAACATTGTTCTTTAAAATTATTTATAAATAATTTTAAATTTTGCGTCATAAAGGATTCATAATTAACATTTTTGTAGAGCCTGCAAAGCGGCGTCTTTCCCACACCTATGGGAGAGATGCCGCATCAAAGAAGGAAAAACCCCGCATAGTTCATACCAAAAATTTTGGATTTTACACACATCTCTATACATGATGCATGCCATATGTAACCATTTTCGGCACTTTATACATCTTAACCAAACTTTTTTTTTTTGTTTCTGAGTACTTTTCAAAACATTCAATACACAGGCAATCTTCATTATTTTCGTCATCGTCACTAATATGAGAGCTCTTCCTAATCCATTAATGGATCTTTTATATTTACGTGGCATAATTTACAGTCCAAAAGAATTGCATAATTAAGGTATAAGTCTATGTTTCTAATATGTAATATGATGCGGCATCTATACCAACTTTAAATGCGGCATTTCTCCTTCTTGTTGAGATAAATGCCGCATGTTGCTATAGCAAGCATAGTGCGGAATTCGAATCTAAAATTTTATACAGTACTTTTAAAATATACCTAAATTAATAATAAAATTTCATTTTCATTAAAATAATGAAATATACATTCTTAAATTCTAATGAATTAAATGCTTGATAAAATATTATGTTAAAAAACTTACTTTTCAATAACAAAAAGTTGGATAATTACTAAAATGATGGACTAATCATAAATGTTACCGTATACAATTTAAATAAGTAACTTGTTTTAAACATATAATCCATTAATAACGCTATTTATCAATCAACGGACGAACTATGGCTACTGCGGCATCTCTCCCGCACTTACCCTATATCGAAAAAGGGAATTATATCGAATGGAATATACTTATTCTGCTGCTCACATTTTACTACTTTGCGCTTAAAAACTATAAGAAAGGCGAAAAATTCAACTAATTAAATGCTACACCTTGAAAAATTTATTCATACGTATACTTATTAAAACCGTACACTCGGGTTTACAAAGGAAACTGGTGGGTAAAAGGGAAGTAAAAATCAAATTTCTACTATCATACATCGAAAATTAGGGGATATGAGTTCCTCTGCTATTCCAAAATATCTGTTGGCGATAACATATGAAATAGTTCCGTAATTAAAATGTAGGACACACCTCGATGAGGACTGAAAACGTTTGCATATAAAAGCACATTTTAAGTACTTTAACTGTATTTTTAGTAACACATATTATTGTCTATTGTTATAACATTTGCATTTGCAATGCATACTATGTGTGCACATTAAGATAGAAACGCTTATTTTGTTGTATTTACGTTAACAAAAAACAAGGATGTGGAAAGATAATTTCATTTATAAAAGAAGAAAATAATAAAATTAAAATTATAAAAGAACAGAAAAGAGAATCAAATTAAATGAAATAAAAAACGGCTATAATTGTGTCATCAATTTTTCATCACTCAACATTGTAATATTAGAAATTTAAGTCCACTTAAGATGAGATTTTTCCTTCTAAGACATATCATATGATGCTCATATTTAATATACCTATTAACAATAAAAGAAGTGTTTTATTTCGGATTTCAGTTGTATTGAAATATTACATATTATTATATAATATAATTATAGTGACTTCCATTTATAGCAACTTCCACTCGAATATGAACTTCAAAATTGTACTTATTTGTATATAATAACGAAAGGCGGTTTTAGAATTTTTGGGTGGACCCGAATTTTTTTATTCTTTATATATACCTATAATTTTTTTTTAAACCTGGTGTCTTTAACATTTAGTTAAGCCAGGACACCTTACGAAAATGAAGCACAGTTATTATTTCAAGTAAGATTAGTGAAAAATAAATATCAACTTCAGCTGTATGAATCTGTTTTAACGCAAATATAAACAGGGTCGCATTGATCCTAAGTGCCGCCGCTGACAAAAATTTAAAAAGAATTCTTATTAACTTTCCCACTTTTTTAACTTCTTCTGTAACGAGCACGCAAAAAAACCAGCTCCCATTTCTTATTTTCCTATCAAAAAATAAGTAATGACCAAAAAAAAAGTATCACATGTATTCCAAATTTTGCCGCCCCACGTGCCCCTAGTGTAAGTCCGGCACTGGATGTAAATGTAGCTTATAATAAAAGTAGAAACATTTTTACAAAACAATAATGATAATTTTGTCATAAAAAATATAAAACTGTCAGAAGTCCAGAATTACACAATAAAGCATAAAATCTTTTTATGATTATGGTGTTTAGGTTTGAAATTCTTCTTTATTGCAATCTAAGTAAATCGAAGTCTTCTATGCAATTCTAAGAGACGAATATGAAACCAAAGTTACCTATTATGTTGTAGCATGCTTTTCCTTTTTATAGCAATAACGTCCAAGTTATTGAATATCTATTCAGCCATGGTTGGTGGATCTCAAATGTGATTTGCTTCTTTTCATTGCAAATAGTCTCATTTAGCAGATGCTCTGCTTACAGATCTCACTGAGAAAACTGAGAGCATATAAAGCTTCAGGATTCAAAAAATACTTGATCTAAAATCATTCTTTAAAATTTTATATTAATTTTTCCTATTTTGTTTCCTTTATTTTTCTAAATTTTTTGGTAGGCCTGGGCCTAGCCGCTCTATCCGCTAAAATCATCACTGATATCGACTCTACTTTATGAATATATTTAAAAGTTCTTGCAGGAAAATTTAGATACACGGCTAAGTAGTTACCTTCATCACCGTTATAATTGAAATCCACTGTAGGCAAGTATATTTATGTACGACAAAGTATAATATTGTTTACAATTTATTTTACGAACAAGGGCGAAACAGTACTTAGAAATGAGTCACTTTTGTCTATAAGTAAGCACTCGAGTTTTTTAATGGAAAACTGACAAAAAAGTATTCCATTTTATATTATTCCTATGCAAATATATAAGTGTACCTCACCCTTGTCCTCTCTCGCCCCGCGGCCACTTTTTTATATGCGTATTATGAAATTTCATATCAATTTTTATGATTAAATGTTTAGTTAGTTCAAGTACAAAGGAAATGGAAAAACTTGGTCTGTCTGCGGGTAATATAATAAATATTAAGTTCACTCAAGCAAAAATATAATATTGTAAAATAACTAAACTTTTTCAACTACAATAAAAGAAGGATTGAGTAAAATATATTCTATTTTGAGCAGGTTCTTTTTCATTGATTCGATTTAGTTATTATATAACATTATAAAGTGCATTCATTTGAATATTTCACATAGGAAGCTGCAGGAGATGGTGTTTTTAAGACAACTAATAATGCGGCTTCGTTCTTTCGAAATTTATTTTCAAAAAAATAAAACTTATTAAACCCGTTTATGCCAAAATTATTTTTTTTTTCAAATTTCGTTTCCCTGTTAGTATTTTGTTATTTTGGGTGTAAATAAGAAGTTTTTATTATTTTTAAATCTTTTTACTTATATTTATAAAAATTATAGCACGTAAACAAATGTCGGCAGTGGGTACGTAAATGTCAACAAGATCGATAGTGAGTGTGAACTGGTTTGTAAAATGCACAAAAAATATAATTTCTTAATTAATGTTAACAAAAAAATATGTTGCTATGGACAAAAGGGAGCAAAAAAGTGGACAAATCGAAAAGTGTATTAGCCATGTAATTATGAAAAACTAACAATTATTTACAAAAAGTAAAAATTTCATAAATGATACCAAAACACTACAATAAATACAGTTCGAAATTTGAAAGAATTGGCGGCAAACGGCATAGTGGCGTAGTAGGGATACCAACGTGATACAAAATAATACCCTCGGCTGTCAATGTCCGACTGCGCCCAAAATGAAAATTCCCAAAGTTAATGTCGACAAATGTCGACAGTGGTCACAAATGGGTTAAAGGATCTTTTACAAGTGATTATAGTCTAGTCTAGAAGAGCCATTTTAGTGAAATTCTCATAGAGGGCTCCCAAATTATGATTTTGATGTCATTCGATTCGTATTGACCTCTAGAAACTTTTTGAAAAAGTTGAAAATGCACTCATAAAAATTGCAATTGTTATAAACAACAGAGTGAAAAAAAAGAATGTTTTAGTTTTTTTGAAAAATTTCAAAAACTATTAAAGATCTTTGAAATTAAAAAAAAATATCTGAAAAGAGCAGGAAATTTCACAAAAATAAGTTCGGACTCCCGAAACTGTATCTCCAATATTTATAATTTTAACATAGCCCTAAAGTTATTGCTAAAATGGGGTGTTTGGCGTTCTCGCGCGCCGCGTCATTCAAACACGGTAAACAAAAAAAATTATTTAAATATATTAAATATCAATATTAAGGAATGAAAAAATTCACGTACCTTTGGAATAAGTTGATAATAACAATAATCCGTGCAAAAAAATTTTTATATGTATTTTTCCATTAGTTATGGTATTGTTAATTAACAAAATTTTTGAAACCGAAAGCTGACATAGAAACCTTAATAATTATTTAACTAAAAAGCTCAAATTTTTTTGCTCCGTAGAATTGTTCTGAAGAGGTAAAAAAATAGATTCCCGTTGGAAAAATCAAAAATTTTTAATTTTCCACTTATTTATAAACAATCAATTGCATTGAAAAATGAGAAATGTTGATAAAGCATTTGTTTTTTTTTGTTTTTGTTTTTGTTTTTTTTTTTTTTTTTTTAAATCTTAATTATTTCGTTTTTTTCTCATTGAGCGCCACCTGAAAATAATTTTTTTAAATTTTTTAATGCTATTATTTAAAAAATTGTTATAAACAAATGCATTGTTTTTGAGGCAATGGAAAAATTTTTTTTGATTCGAAGGACCAAAATATATTATGATTTTCAAAAGAAAAATCGTTTCTTAAAAAAATTTTTTATTTCTCAAAAATGCATTTGTTAATAAACAATTGTTTTGTGTCATTTATTATTAATATTAAAGATCAGTTTTTTTTTAAGTCATTATTTATATAGCTCTTTCATATTCCGAAGAAATTACAATTACAAAACGTAAAAATTTATTTGTTTATAACAAATTGTTTATTAAATAAACTTATTAAATATAAATAAAAAATTGTCAGGATCCGGCCCTGAAATACCCCCTAAAATGCTTTATTTTGATTTCTATAAAGAAAGTCTGAAGGAAATCGGAAAAAACTAAAATTTTATAACTAATCAATATGTATTAAAATTTTTCTCCTTACATTGTTCCATACATAGAATTATCTTAAGCCTGGTTTCATTTCTCTAGCATCAGTAGATTTGGTAGGTCTGAAAAAATTTTTATTCGGATTTTTGGTTCCGAAGAAGTGTCGGTGAAAACCGTGCATTTGGTCAAATTGGTTTGATTATATAAAAACTTTTCTTTTTTATAGCTCTATCTTCACTACTTATATAGCCTTTATGGACGCGGCAGTAAAAAGAAAATCATACATTAAAGAATGAATGAGACAAGATACTGAAAGGTAAAATATCTCCCAAAAGGAATGTTACCTATAACAATGTTGATATTTTGAAACAAACAATAAAAATACGAGACCGTACAAGAAACTATAACAGGATAAATGGGTTATGTAGACAAAAACCAAATGAAAAATTCTTAGTGTATATACCTATGTATAAAGTCATAAATTTCTTTTTTCGAGTATAAATAGTACGAAATATGCACTGCAAAAGTAAATGTGTACAACTAATAAAAAAATAATTGTTTATATGTTATACCTACTTCTACATCTAGAGCGTTCAAGCAAAATTTTTCAATTTGATGTTTGTACATATTTAAATAGTTATGATAATTCTCAACAGATTTCAATTGTTAATTTTTATCAAAAAGTATTAATTTACATAAAAAAATTATCTGAAGTTGGACCCCGTTCAAGCAAAGAAGTATACAAGTCCTATATAACGCCAATGATGGAAAATATCATGTGACTGGTCATGTGACCAGCCATTAGGGGCCGTCCATTAATCACGTGATGTTTTTTTTTGCATTTTTTAACCCCCCCTCGCCCTTGGTGATACATGGTGAGGTTTAAGGCTACCCCCCCTCCCCCCCGTATATCACGTGTATTTTTTCGTACCTGCAAAGAATCTAATTTTTTTTTAATATTTATAAAATACTGGTATAAGTATCATCTAATTTTATTATAGAAAATTAAACACTACTATAATAACGTTCAGAAGTAGACAGAAAGGTTGCAATTTTTTTTTTTTTTTTTTTTGATTTAGATAAAAATAATAGAAATGCGAAAAACTTTTTTGTACTAATACATGAACATTACTTAATGTACAGTATTTTCGGACCACGGATTAGCAAGACTTTCTTCAACACCAATAACTGGATAAGCATCTTGCAAATCAGTTGTTGGCACAGTGCTTTGTTGAAGATCAACATCAGTTTCATCAAGCCACTCGGCGTCATCATTTTCGCGCACTACGCAGAGAATCTCTCTCGATCTACCGTTCGATCGTCGCGTGAGGATGCGGGAAAGACGAACATTGTGCATCTCTGGATTATTATATTGATAGCGAATCAAGATCACACTACAAGCCGTTTTCGATTTTGTACGCGTTTGACGAAAAAATAAATACATGTAACGCCGCTTTTCGGTTGAGTATCGCGCACTTGCCGAAAAAATAAATACACGTGATATATTACTTTACCCCCCCTCCCCCTTGTGATATTTCGTGATTTTTTATGGGACCCCTCCCCCCCTCTTTCAAGCCTCACGTGATTAATGGACAGCCCCTTATCTATCTTTGTCCTAGTAAATTGATTTGTATAAAGAATAAAAAAAATAAATGCTTATATTTCTAACAATTCAGTTTGTAGTGCGTTTCTCAATCGGTCTTTAATTTAATCTTTTTCTAAAATTGTTTTTTCTATTTTTCCTAAAATTATCATACGATGACAAATCGCGAGCTTAGTGTAACACTGTTCCATGTCGCCTTTTTAAAATCTCGAGAAAAATGAGTTTGAAGTTTTGACATATTTTAAAATGTAATTTATACAATATGGATTAATTTTAAGTAATGAAATTGTACTATATACATCTAATAATTAATAAATTGAAGCAGAAAATGAAAATAGTTGAAAAATTTTCTTGGAAAATGAAAATAAAAAAAACATAGCACTTTGGTATAACGTGATTCATTAGAAAAAATTATCAATTTTAACATAGAACTTTGATACATAATATAAAATATAAATTTTTCTTACAAAAATAAATAAATATGTAAATATTCTTAAAAATAAATCGTCTTTACTTGGTTTAGACTTATTATCATTATTCTCTGTATTTTCCATTTTTGTTAAGTATTTATTGTGGCAATCTATCGTCAACACTAACATGTAACTAACAAGTAAAGGTTCCGAGGCCGAACCTATCGATTTTGATGAAACTTAAATAATATGTAGAACACTAAAATCTAAGGGACACGTATTTTTTTTATCTGCGGAAAAGGGGTTTGAAGGGATGAAATCGCCCTTCAAAAATTGGGGTAAAAATTTATTTTTACAAATATCTCGAAAACAGTAAGAGGCAAAGCAAAAATTTAAATTGGCGATATTGCTCTTTTTTAAAAAGCTATCTATTGATATGCAATTTGTTCAATTTACATCAACAGGGGTGGTTGGGGGTTAATTTTGCAAAAAGGGGGTGAAAATTAAACAATATAAAAATTTTGTTTACAGATTTGAAACCTACGTCAAAAAATCTAATTGACCTGTTTTTGCTCAATGTCCTAATATTAAGTCTAGGGGTAGTTAACTAGGGGGTGACTGTGTCGAATAGTCGTACTACTTGGGTAGTTTAAGAAGTTTTTCTTCATGGAAAATAGTTTAAGATATTTAGAATAACGTAGAAATGAAATTTTCGATTTCAAAATTCAGTTTGAGCAACATTGGAGAGGGGGTGAGTCACCTTCTTAAATTATATAAGTACTAGTTTACTAACACTCATTTTTACTATTAACACACTGACAGTGGGTAATAATGTCACAATAAGTGGTTCTGAAGTTGGATTATCGTATGTAAGGTTTTTATAAGGTTTGTTTTTTAATGGACATTATAGTTTTCGTTATCGAAAATTATCGATACCAAAAGTAACGATATTTTGAAAATGAATGGAAACCTAATAAAAACCTTACATACGATAGTCCAACTTCAGAACCACTTATTGTGACATTAATACTCACTGTCAGTGTGTTAATAGTAAAAATGAGTGTATGTAAACTAGTATGTAATTTAAGAGGGTGATTCACCCCCTCTCCAGTGAATTTTGAAACCGAGAATTTCATTTCTACGTTATTCTAATTGTCTTAAACTATTTTCTATGAAGAAGAACTTCTTGAACTACCCAAGTAGTACAACTATTCGACACAGTCATCCCCTTGTTAACTACCCCTAGACTAAATATTAGGACATTAAGCAAAAACGAGTCAATTAGATTTTCTGACGTAGATTTCAAATTTGTAAACAAAATTTTTACATTGTTTATTTTTCACCCATTTTTTGCAAAATTAACCCCCAACCACCCCTGCTGATGTAAACTGAACAAATTGCATATCAATAGATAGCTCTTTAAAAAAGAGCAATATCGTCAGTTTAAACTGTTGCTCGATCTCTTACTGTTTTCGAGATATTTGTAAAATTAAATTTTTACCCCAATTTTTGAAGGGCGATTTCATCCCTTCAAACCGTTTTTCCGCAGATAAAAAAAATTCGTGTTCCTTAGTTTTTAGCGTTCTACAAGTTTGTGGAACTTGCAGAACACTAAAAACTCTTGTTCTAAGTTTCATCAAAATCGATAGGTCCGGCCTCGGGACCTTTACTTGTAACTGACAATAATAAAAAACAACATATTATGGACGTTATGGACACCCAACACAACCAACACAATATTTGTTGTATATGTTGTATTTAATAATTTAATAATAATATGTATAAAACTTCCAAAAAAGCAGATATAGACAAATTACAGTATATCAAAATACTATGTGAAACAATTAACAAATTAAACGAAAAAATAATTTAGAACATCCAAGTTCTATGTGAAACATAGAACTTTTAATAAAATTATTTGTACTTTTAGCAGATGGAACTTTGATGTTTTGTTGATTTCTACCGTACTTTAAGGAATTTTGATTAAATTTAAATTTATATAGGTAGACAATAAAGTGGAGAACGCAAATATGTGAAAAAGTGCAAATCTCAAAAAAGTCGACATAGTACAGTGTTACACTAAGCTCGCGAAATGTCTCTTTGCTTGATAGTATAGTCATTTGGTTCAAATAAAAGGGGTTACCTGGAAAGTTTTCCGGGAGTTTTGAAAATGGGTGATTTTATAGATTTTGAGGTGTTCTTTTCGAACTTCCATTTTGCCACCTCGTATCTTTGCCGCCCGCGCCGCCATATTGGAACAATGGCGTCGAAAAGCAGTATCTCCTTTAAACAATATCTCCTTTCCGAGTCATTTTACGAGGAAAATATCTATACATAAAATTAAACTAGAGAAAATTTCCTACAATTTATGTCTTAACAATTTTTTTCGTAAAATCAATAGTTTCGGCGTACGAGCGCAGCAACGCGTTTTTGCGGAATAACTCGTTTCCACACCACCTTGAGGTAGAGTAAGCTTCGCGTTTTTTTAATGTGGTTTGCCCAGTAGGTCTAATCCCCTTGCCATGTATAGTTCGGAAATTTAGCGTAATCTTCGTTTAAATTTTCTTGATGGGCCAGGTGTTACAGGTTCATCGTCTTCAGTAGCGACTGTGACGTCACTGATTGAAATTTATTGGTTTCCTGCAATGTCATCATCAAATTCTTCTTGAAATTCTTCATTTTCAATGTCATCATAAGTTTGATCGAAACCTGTGTCAGTTTCTTCCTCTTCATCGCTATCATGTGATGGACTTTGCGAATTATCTGTACAATATTATATAATTTTTACCCAACCACTCAATGTAATTAAAGACAGGATAACTGGCAATAATAATTTTGACCCCAAATCCAAAAGAATTCTGTTTTATTTCTTCATCAAATATATTTCGATATGATTGATGACTTCTCTAGTGACCTTTAATAATAACAATGATACAAAATTAACAATTGTAACAGTTGACTTAATTAAAAAAATGATATAATAAAAGTTGTAGATATACTGATGGGGGCAACCGATTGCTATAGTCAGAAAGCCTTTTAATTTTTATGATTTTCAAATTATGACCAAAACTCAGTTTTTAAATGGTAACGTAGGTACATAAAAAATAATTTGGACCTCAAAACTATCAGTAGCACTCAAATTTCTATTATGTTATCTCATATTTTTGAGTAACTACGTTTTAAAAATCACACATTTAAAATTCGTGTTCAAGTGATTTCGAAGAATATAGAAATTTAGGTTACTAAAAAACATTTAGCCCAACATGGCTGACTTTCAGATCGAAGAAATTAAAGTTGCTGAGTAGATCAAGTTCTAGTTAATTGGACAAAAAATGATTTTAAAATATCTCTACATGATAGTTATATAGGCGTCTAAATACATTTTTGTAATAAATATTTTTAGAGGATATAACAGATTCACTTTCTAAAATAAGTAACACTTTTTAATTTTATTTGTAATAAAAACAAATCATTCATTATCAAATATTTATGATTTTATTACCCATTAGTTCATAATCACTATAACCTTACTACTCAGAGGTCCATAACTACTATGATCTTTCTACCTGGTAATCCATAATTACTATGACCTTACTACCCAGTGACTCATAGTCACTATGACCTTACTACTCAGTGTCCCATCATCACTGTAATCTTGCTACTCAGTGGTTCATATTCACTATGACCTTACTACCGAGTGGTCCATAATCACTATGATTTTACTACCCAAGTTTCGTGCTCCTTTTGGATCTCTAATATTCTGACGAACAATTTTTACCTCCCGTTAACTTCTCTCATAATTCAATAGTATTTGAGAAGAAATTTCTCCAGAATCCTGGGCAACCTAATATAATATAGTCTATGTCAGCCTTAAATTGTTACTGTTTCCCAATAGTAAAAAATTCTCAAAATCGGTTAGTTGGTTAATTTTGAAGCTTTCGGGGTCTCCAGGCCGCTGACGGGGCCTCAACATAGCCAATCGCAGTTTGCAAGAGTTTAACTTTGTAACAGTGAAAAAATTTTCAAGATCAATTGAGTAGTTCACTTTAGAGTCTTTTGAGATCTCATAATCGATAACTTTTTAACAGTGAGAAAATTTTTTTAAATTGATTGGGTAGTTTATTTTAGGTACTTTTTGGGTCGCTGGGATTCAGAAAATCTTGTATAGCATATCCTATGTTAATCTAGAATAGTTTAGTTTTCTAACATTAAAAAATTTTCAAAATCGGTTCAGAACTTTTTAAGTTTGCTTCTATCTTTAATATATTATTAATAACGTAAAAGCCTCCATTATGGAACGGTATCTAATACTGGAACAGTTTTGATATTTACATATTAATGAAGTTATTTCTGAAAGAAACGTCTGATAACAAAAATTATTATTAAGAGAATGATTGTTTTTCAATTTAAATTCACCTCGCAATGTTCCCTTACTCAATTAAAGAAATAAATATATAGATGTCAAAATTGCTCCAGTATTAGATACCGTTCCATAAAGGGGGCTTTTACGTTATAGGTTAAATGAATCGATTTGCAAAAAATAAGACTGAACGGGTGAAGTCACGCAAATTATATAAACGTAGGCTTTCCTCCAAAAATAGTTCCTCCCCACTACTAATGTTAATTTTGCATAGTCACTGAAAACAATTCACCTTGAAATCTGTAAAAATTACCATAACACATTTATGTTTATCGGTTTATGCTGTTAGACAGTAAAACTGAATGAAATATTTTTATTTGTGTCATCCCGGTAGCGGTTTTGGTTGATATTTTGTTATTTTGCAAACAACGTTCGAATAGTTAATGAATTATTTAGTCACGTGTGCTTTCCTAGAATGTCGGAAGTACATACATAATTGTTGACCTGTAACTTCAATCTAGGATACTATGGTTGCATGCAAACGATGTTGGTCGGGAGTAAATAACAAAATTGTTCTGCTACTGGACAACGACGATAACTATATAATAATTACGTTATCATTGGCAACTTGCAGGTTTCTCTTCGTAATCATCTCCTACAGTATATCTCAAAATTAACGCAATTATTAAAGTTTTTTTGATCACGACCCGGAATCAATATTTATAATATGTTTCAATCTGTATAAAACTAGGTATAAGCCTAGACGTCCACTTGGTAGGAAAATTATCCAGAACTACTCTCCAGAGTCTTATAAGGAATCTTGTCCAAGTGTACCTTAAGGGGAGGTTTACTTGAGAGTCGTTAAAAAAAGTCCATATTTTTTTGCAGAAATTGGTAGCTAATTATGTGTAAAATATGTTCCCGAAGTGATTTTGTTGAATGTAATTTAAGGGAAGGTTTACTAGAGATTTGATAAAAAAAATCGACTTTTTTTTGCCGAAATTGATAGCAAATTATGTGTAGAATATGTTCCCAAAGTGATTTTACTGAAAATAATTTAAAAACAAGATTCTTGCACATTAACCGAATCCAGCTTCCTATAAAAAAAAAATAAATTCAAAAAACGTAGTTCACGCAATAATGAGTATTAAATATAAAATTTTAAAAATACGTTTCTTTATATATATTTTATAATATCTCGGAACTACATTTTTGGAACTGGTGGACACGATAACTCAAAAACTATTCGATGGATCCTTTTTTAATTTTTTATTTTAAAGATAATTCAATTCTTCGGCATCTCTACCTAAGTTCGATACACTTTCAATATTTTTTTTTATTTTTAAATTTACTTTAAAGAGCGAAAAATAAGACGAAAATCGTAATCAAAAGTTCAAACATCCGCCATTTTTTTTTTCAGCAATTTATTGATATTATACGTAGAGATGTCGGTACTCTTCATATATTTTATAAATCTTTTTTGTGTTTACCGGCGCTAGGATGTTCACCAACAAGGCATTGGAGTTTCGGATCGTTACACTGCAGTATCTATAAAATGGACAATTTTTTATATTTTTCCTTGAAAAAATTTTTTTTTGTATAGTTTAATACTTAGAAAATACGTGTGCAAAATTTGAAATTGATATTTACTTCCGTTCTTGAGAAAAAATTCTAGAAAAATATATAATTTTTAAGAACTCTCGAGTAAACCTCCCCTTAAGGTGAAATATGAATTTTTTTTCAATTTTGCTAAATAACTTGGAAATGGTAAGAACTCATTTTCTCAAATGATGAGCAAACTCTACTTATATATTTCTAAATATTTTTTTCAACCTCTTGAACCGTATGTTAGTGTTTACATAGCAGGTGACTTGACCGGTAAACAATATTTACTATTCTATTTTCTGATTATTAGAGTTACAAAAAATAGCATATAAATCTTATACTATTAAACGAGCAATCTTTGCGTATGTGTATTTATGTCCTTTCTTTCTCGTAAACGGCTCTAACGATTTTGATGAAATTTGCTATGGGGGAGCTTTGGAGGCTTAGAAAGTGATTTAGCTAGGTCTCAACTCGCTAAAAATTCGTCTAGAGTCTCCTGACTCTCTTTTCACTAAGCGAATATCCGTTCTCATTTGTTACTAACTAAATGTATTATATACTTAGTAATAAATATTTCTATAAATACCATCAATAATAATAATAATGATATTTTTATCGACCACTTCTATGAAATTGCACTGCCGATTCGATTGAGAGAAAAAAAATTCATAAGTATTGGTCACACAGATATAAAAAAAATTTTTTTTGAGTAAACAAATCATTATATGTGTATACAGGGTGAAATTTTCATAACTCTTATACCTTTTGGTAAATTTCGATAAAATTTTACGATGATTTAGAACATAATTCGTTGGAAACAACATAGCTTAAAACATAGCTCTATGTTGTTTCCAACAAATTTCGTTCTAAATCATCGTAAAATTTTATCGAAATTTACCAAAATGTATAAGAGTTATCAAAATTTCACCCTGTATACATATATAATGATTTGTTTACACAAAAAATTCCGAATGTTTTTATTATATCTGTATGACCCAGACATACACATTTTTCTTTCTCTCAATCGGATCAGCAGTGTACTTATTTACTGTACAAAATACTCTTTGTATCCTACTATCTTTATAAGGAAATAAACAATCGGTAACTGTTCAGTTATCATCAATTGGCACTTCTTCTATACTCAGCAAATTCCATACAGATGAAATTTCCACCGAGCCAAACTCGGTCACTTTGATACTATAATAATAACCACAGATCTATATATCATAAAGAGGTGTAATCTGTATTAATTTCATAATTTTTCACTCAATCCCTTTTGAGATATTCAACTTTAAATATTACCAAAATATGATTTTCCTCATTTTTGGAAAATCATATAAAAAAGCACACAATTCTCAAGCTTGAATCGTCTACAATCCTGGTTCTATAAAGAGTCAATACTAGGAAAAAAAAACTGAAGGTGAGTCGTTTCTCGTCTTAATAATTTTGCAGGTTTAAAGGTCCCGTTTTAGGTTATTTTTTATTTGATATTTGTGAATCTTTTCCTCCCTTTCCCTTACTACTTGAGGTAAAACAAGAAATCTAGGGCAGATCATTTTGATAATTTTGGTTTTCAGTTTGTCTAAACATCTGTTAAATTAACAGAGTTAGATACACTTGCGTAAAACTTGTTTTCAATCAAAAAACACTGCCAAAGACTTAAAATGGTCACTAAAAAGTATGAGCCAAAAAATTTTTTTTAACCCTCGTTTTGCACAAAATTAGGAAAATCAAAGATATTGAATAATATGGCTGGTTCATTTCGACTGGATTGATCCTATAGGTAATTTTTTTCCTTACTGACTAATTTGTTCCATAAATTTTCATTGTGTTGCAAGAATATCCTGATAATATGTATCCAAGTTAGAAGTTATGTAATGTGCATATATATAGCTGTTTAAAACTATGTTACCTCTATAATTTCTCTGTCATTGTCTTTTAAAGCATGTTCCTCTTCTTTTCTCTGTTTATAGCAAGCACATAGTTTCCATATCAATATAATTTCAACTGATAGCTTCTAGCCAGCTTCTATTAATTTTATAATTTAATTTACATTACTTACGGCCTTAGACTAGTACTCTTCTGAACGATATTCGAAAATTGATGTACCTATGTAGAGAGTGTGAGCGCACCTTTATCGACCGTGAAAGCTTTTGTTCTTTGCAGAAAAAAGAAAAAATACTAGTAACATAATTGTAGAACTTTTTCATTCGACTTATGCACGTATAGTAACATTCTGTTCAAAGGTTATTGAATATTTATTACCCTTTAACAGGTGGGTTGAGACATTTTTAATGAAAGTCGTTGGGAACGAAAGTTACTGTAAATTAAAATTTCTAAAAAACTTTCTTCTAAAAATTTTTTCGAAATTTCGCCCTTAGGGAGTGTTTAAGTATGCAGGCTTAAGGAGTGAGCGGGTTAAATATTTTCTTATTTTTGTCGACAAAGGGAGTTGGGGGAGAGGCGATAAAATTCTTACGTAAGGGAAAGCTACAAAATTATGAACAATCAAAGAATAATATTTAAATAATTTAAATTAAAATACCTAAACCTTTTTTACTTGTAAGGTGCGGAAAGGTAATATGGCCAGCCAGTCAATATGTCCCCTTTTTTATTTTATAATTTCAGGACTACGAGGAACCAATTTTATAGATGACACTGTCAATTCAAACTGAAAGTAATTAATAAGAAATATCTGGTGGTAAGCATATAACAAGAAATATGGTATTACTAATTCCCTTCTTTTAATTGTGCTCAGACAGTTATAATGTTTCTTTAAAACTTTATGGTGACCATATTGCCTTTCCGTACCTTAGGTATACAAACTTGAAACTTTCTCGGTAGGCTTTCTTTAGATTTATTTAAGTATTTATATGTTTAAAAAAATTAAACAATATGTGTCTTGGGAATTTTCAGTTACTGTTTGTAGGAAGCTAGTCAAAAGAAAACATAAATAAATGAATACAGTTTATTCACGTAATAAAAATATATAATTATATAGAAAATAAGAAATATTACAATTATAGGTAAGAGAAAACAGGTGAAACAATATTTTGGTAGCCGAAAAGTTAGTGAAAACAAACATTTATTTTCTTAAAAATTGCTAAAATGTGAGTTTACGATTCTATTCTTATTTATATCTTCATTAGAAAATAAAGTTTATTCATTTACTTATAGATAAGCGGACTTACTGTCCACCTTTTTATTTTTAATGTTTCCATTTGAGTGTATCCACAAATAGTAACTGGAAATATTGAAAATCTGGTTGCAATTCCTTTAAACATAACCATAAATGAATCGGTCCATGCAAAAAGGGCTTCAGTCCTAAATAAGTGTTTTTGAGAAAAACACAAAAAACTGTCTGTGCCCTAAGATTTTAATAATACAATAACACTTTTTTTTATATGGAACCTAATGCTGTCACCACTCATATGAAGTACCTATATGAGAGTTCTTGTACATAGTTTGTAAAAAAAAAAAAATTATAATATTTGTTGAACTAAAGCCCTTTTTGCATGGAAAAGTGTTTTATTACACATATTTTTTCATTTTATTGTTATTTTTGTATTTACATTATATTAAATTGTTTCTTACCAGATAAAATGGTAGTAAAGAAGTTATAATATGTCATATTTTATTGTAAATTAGTTTACTTACTCAAGTACCTACAATATGTCCAAAAATAAATTATATACATGCACTTAATCATCTTGCACTTCCAAATCAATGTTCTCCAGTTAATCATCTTGAACTTCCAAATCAATATTTTCAGCTGTTGGCCAGTTACAAATATCAATGTAAAATTGTTTATGCTCCTCGAGAATGTAGGGCAGAAGTTTTCTTATGTCATCTAGTTTCTTTTTTTTAATGGGGACCTTCCCTTCTGGATAAGCAATGCATGGTGGAAATTCGGGGGTCGTTATTGCTTGCCGCAAAGAAAAAGTATGTAGTACCGTACCATTGATAAATTTTCGTGCAATAACTGTTCCAGGCATATCTCGACTAAAAAAAAATGCATAAACGAGCTTATGTCAAACTGTCGATTATCATCTTTCGGAACTGATCTAGGGCGCGTTTCTTCTGAAACGACACTTTTTGTAATATTGAGGCCACCTATTTTGTAATCTAATATGTGTTTCGATTTTACATCTATATGTAAAAATGGCACAAAGGAAAAGGCAGCAGCACATATGTATGTCTCTTTCATTAAGAGAAAATTTGGGGGATTCCCTTTCTTGATTGAAAGGGTTATCAACTAACGACAGTTGATAATTTAAATTGGAAAAAATAGTGTCAATTGTGACTTTTCCGAAAAATCGATTATAATTGATCATGTGAATGATAATCGATTGCAATCGATTGCTAATAATCGATTATGCACATCACTAAACTGCACCTTCAACCTTCTTTCGTTATAAACATTTTGAATAACAGGTTAGTAAACATAATGACACAGAATATTCAATAGTGTGCTGCTACAATAAATTTTCCATGCAAAAAGGGCTTCAATCCGTACTGAAGCCCTTACTGCATGGAACAGTTAAATTAATGCTCTGCTACTATGGTAACAGTGCATGGGACTGAAGTCATTTTCGCATAGAAATGCATATCTATCTTCTTAGATAAAGTTTCATATTAAAATTGAAATTACGGAAAAAATGGATTGAAGCCCTTTTTGCATGGATCGATTCAAATACTAACATCGAACTATGAGGTCACTCCCAAAAGTCCCGGAAGTGCTGCAGTATTAAAATATTGATGTGATTTTTAATAAAATTATTAGAAATTATTTTATGCATTTCCATTTTGTATCGTTTTATATGTTAAAAGAGTAAAAGAATTTTCTCTGCAATACGGAAAAAACATTGAATCATGAATATGTTTTATATTTCAATAAACGCATGGAAACAACAACACATATTAGCTAATTATTTGGTTTACTCATTTGCGATCATCTGTGCTCTCCCCAAGAAACATTTATGTTAAAATTTTTACACTTTAAATGATTAAGACAAGTTAACTCGTCATAAATATAACGACTAAAAATGCTTTGATATGTATATATTTGCTGGAACATGTGCTGCCATCTGTGACAGATTTTTCGAAATACGGTATAATTCTAAGTAATGTTTAATTTTACCAACATAGGTTAATATAATTAATATTTTGTAAATTCCAAGGTTCACTTTTTTGATGTTGGGATCTCTAATTTTCTTTCTTTTTTGTAACCTTCTCTGTTGGTACTGGCAGTAAAAGCTCTGGCATTTTAAGACAAAAAAATTTTCTCTATGGTTAAAATAAAAGAGTTAAGAAAAATAAAATCTGACTTTGAATCAGTAGTTATAAGGTCACTATAGTCATAATATTAATAGATTTGAGCGTTACTTTATAGTATTCCATATTTGTAAATAATAAACAAATACTGTCACAGTTTCAAAAATAAAAGTGGTATTTTGCAAAGTAAAGTATTTGTTCATTATTGCAAGGTCACTCAGCTTTAGACTAGACTTGGGAGAACAGTGGTCCCTAACAGAATCGCCATATAAAATATTTTGAATTGGGGGGCTATAAATTTTATTACAAGGCTGAGGATTTTCCCCTGGATTTGATGACTAGCCATGTATAGATTCACAGATTGATTCTTACCGTTCAAAGTCCAACTTTATTTGTAATGTATCCTTTTTTATTGCATTAGCACAATACCAATACAACATAGTGTAACAAAGATAGGAAACATGTTTGGTGAGCCAAAATTAATCTGTTGAAGTATATGTACATATAACAAGCAAAATGATTCATAATATTGCCAATTAAAAAACACAAACAGACACAAAATAACATTAACGATGTGGTATTAATAGTAAAGCGTCGTAAAACTGATTTTTGAAAAGATTGATAATATTTTTACGTTTTATGACAGCCCTCCAGTTCTAATCGTAGCCCCCCAGTACAAAATATTTTATATGGCGACTCTGTTAGGACCTTTTCTTCCCATCTCTGCTTATGACTGCCAAATTATTAATAAATAATATCCTTTCTTTTCCAGTAGCCTGTTTCAATATAAAATTAAATATTATTAAATAAATATGTTTAAACAAAAGATAATAATAACGCATTTGAAATTAATAATTAAGTGTTTAAAACACATCATATAACAATATATTGTACGAAGAGAAATTATAACAAAATAAACTATAGACGCAATAGTGCTTAGTGAAACAATATGGCGCTCACAATAAATTATACAAACTTTATTGATTACGACTCTGCGATGAATGCGACTTTAATAAATATAATAAACAATAATATTACAAATATAACATATAACAATAATCTAACAATAATACAGGCATTGTTTAATAAAACTGGTGCGAAAGAGGATTTATTTATAAATCCAGTACTCTACTATTATTTTGTACCGATAATGATATTACTATGTTTTGTATCGGTGTTTGTGAATTTGAAAGTGTTACTCTCCATCTATTGGATACGGCGTCCTATGTCACCAACATTGCAAATAAGCTTAAGCCTTGCTGGAGCGGATGCATTCGCATCCTGTTTACTTGGCGTCGGTTTACTGTTAAACAGCTTATTGCCGCAAATAATAAGTTTACCAGGTGAGTATACTGCAATTATTTTCTTATATTATGTTGCTTTTTATATGTAGCTAAAAACCATAGAGGATATGAGCCGTTTATTTTGAAAGTGGGGCAAATACATTTTTGAAAAAAATGAAAATAATGGTAGTTATAGATAAGACTTAGTATGATCTTTTTATCTGTCAACAATTTATAGTCAAAAAAATTCAGAAGCCTAATATTTGGAAGATTGAAGTTTTAGTTCTTAACAGTATTGTAAATATGTTTATTTTGATAGTGGTGCAAGTCCATCTTACAAGTCAAGTTCCCGAGATCGGACCTATCGATTTTGATGAAACTTAGATATGTTGTAGAACACTAAAAAATAAGTAACATGTATTTTTTTTACTCGCGGAAAAGCGATTTAAGGGGTGAAATCGTCCTTCAAAAATTGGGGTGAAAATTTAATTTTTCGAATATCTCGAAAACGGTAAGAAATAGAGTAAAAGCTTAAATTGGCAATATTGCTCTTTCTTAGAAAGCTATCTATTGATATGTTATTTATTCAAATTACCCCAATAGGGGTAGTAGAGGGCTAAAATTTGGGTGTTAATTTTGCGAAAAGGGGTAAAAAAATATAATAGTTTTATTTACAGATTTCAAATGTACGTAAAAAAATCTAATCGACCTGTTTTTACTCAATTTTCTAATATTAAATTCAGGGGTAATTAACTACGAGGGTGACTGTGTCGACATAATTGTACTATTTGGGTAATTAAAAACTTGTTCAGGGAAAATAGTTTAAAACAATTAGAATAAATTTTCAAAATTCATTTTAAGCAACACTGCAGTGGGGTGAGTCGCCCTTTTAAAGTACATACTAATTTTCATACACTCATTTCTACTACTAACACTTTGGCAGAGGGTAATAATGTGACAGTATGTGCTTCTGAAGTTGAACTGTCGTATGAAAGGTTTTGATTATGTTTATTTTTAAATGATACAACTGAAAGATTATCTATTTAAATTAACGATTATAATAATTCATTAATTTTGAAAGTGAGGCAAGTCCATTTAATTATAATAAAAACATTATTTTTGTAGTCAGCACTATAAGCATTATTGGATTATAAAATTTCATTAGCTAATACCACAAAATACAAAAAATATGTCTATTAATACTTATCAATATTTTTAAATTTATTGAAACGCAAACCCTTAAATATCTCGCAATAACAAAATAGGAACTTGCCCCACTTTCAAAATAAACGGCTCATATACATAATTATATAATGTGATATATAGTGCAACTCAAGTTTCTCGGGAAAAACGGTGACGCCAGGAGGCGTGCTGGAAGGTTCCCAAACATATTCTTTAAAAATTGAATTGTGCGGTTTGAATAGGGTTGACCGGGGTAACTGTGAATGGATTGTCATGAGTTCAGTGGCGTAGTGAACATAATCGGCGCCCGGGGCACGACACTTTATTAGCGCCCCTCAGAGCCGGACCTAGCCTAAGTAGCGCCTGAGGTAGAGTCAAAAAATAGCGCCCCTGTAGAAAAAATATTGCCTTTTTCCTCCCAAAAAACAAGTGACGAGCAAAAAAAACCTCACATACTTTGGGGCACATTTGACACCCCTCTTTGGCGCACATTTGGCGCCCCTCTACGAATGGCGCCCGGTGCATGATAGACCCCCTTGCACCCCCGTCGCTACGCCTCTGCATGAGTTGAGATAAAAGCGTTGTTTTAAGTATTTTTTATTTTTTATATCACATTACGGTTAATTTATTTTTAATTCTACATTATTCAGGATGCACTACACAAATTTTGAGCAAATTCGTATGAAAAACAAAAATTTTATAAGCCATTCACATTTCCCCGGTGCGGTTTTGCAAATCTTATGAATTTCGGGATAAAAGTGAATGCCATCGGAAAAATTATTTAGAATGGATTACAAGAGAAGTGTGGTACGTTAGAGTAAAGCCCGGCTTAAATTCTTCACATTTACTCCACTTTCAAATTTTTCATCATATTTTAGCGGTCACAATTTCTGTTTGTTTAATGCAAGTTACGCATACTTCAAATTTCTACAAAAAACCAAGGTTAAAGAAAAATAACAAAAATTGTAGGAACAAATTTATTAGAAGCTAAAAATGATATTTGATGATATTTTGTCATTTTATCATATAAAAAATCAAAAAATTCCATGTATTCACAGAAAAACAAGGAAAATAAGATTTTTTCAAGGATATACATTTAGTTTACATGAATAAAATAGTATATTGTGCAATAAGTGTGGGAAATTGTCGATTGCCCACGAAAGCGAAGTGGAGCGCACGAACGTAGTGAGTGTGCTCATTCGCTTGAGTGGGGCGATCGACAATCCCGCACGAGTTGTACATACTATTTTTTATTACGAATTTCACATACTTTTTTCTATTATTATCACTTATTTTGACATTTTTATTACCTTTTAAAATAATATTTTTAAGTGTTCGTCTTTTTTTTCTGAATTAATTATCGTTTAAATTACTTTGTTGGTGGTTTCTATAGAAATAATTATGTAATATTTATTAAATGAAAAATTAAGAGGCGGCTTTGCATGTTTTGATTAAATTTTGCGTGTTTTATTGTCAATTTGCGTGTGGAAAGTTACTTTCCACACGCAAAAAAGGATGCGGGAAGAGTACAGTGGGCAAACAGCTATTTTGCGTACAGAAATGTGTGCGCCAAGTTAGTACTTCTCCCGCATGAGTAATAAAAAATAATTTTTTTTTTATTGTTTGTACAACGGAAACTTGTACAATAGGGTCACCAGCACCTTCATCAACATTTTCAACTCTGAAAAGAACATTACTGAAATTTTTGACCGAATGGGGGCATTTATGAATGACGTTCACAATTACCCCACAATTTTAAAATCATGGGGTAATTGTGAATTGGTGATAAATTGTCCAATTTCTTTAGCAATTAATAAGGAACCCTCTCAGGGCTTAGACCATTTCTTTAAAAGTACTTTTAACCATTTCTTACCTTTTAAAAAAAGAAAATGTATTTAAAAAAATTTTTTTTTGAGGGTTGGTCGAAGTAAGATACATAAAATTTTGCAGGGTTTTTTCAAAATAAAAGAAAAGATACTAATATTTGGAGAATTGTTATGAAATTTTAATAGCATATTAAGAAAGGACAGAAAAACATATTAAGAGTTGATTTTTAACAATATAAATGTTATTTTAGAAATTATAGGCGCCGTTCACAATTGCCCTAATTCACAATTACCCCGGTCAACCCTAAATCATGCGATTATTTGTGAACAGAGAATGTACTTACTGGAATAAAATAAACAACCGAAGGGTAGCAATCTTCCGTGAGCAATCACGTGATGTGAACGTTCATTCAGGCCCGACGAGAGTGGGGCAACCGGAGTCGTAGCCAGTGTTGCAAGTTTTTGTTTGTTCGAATTGTTCTAAAAATTAACAGTAATTTATCTAATTTGGAGATAATATTTAAATATTATCTACAAAATAACTACACAAAATATAAGTATAAAATTAATATTTTAATATTCGTGACGGAAAAAAAAGTAGCCGAGTTGGCTATCTATAGCCCAGGAATGAAATATTACCGCCGCTTGGTAAGAAAGGTAACCTCATTGGCGCTAAATAGCCCCATCTGGCAACACTGGTCGTAGCCCTGAGGTCCGGGTTTAAAGAGAGATTTCGAAAAAAATACCAAAGAGCTTTTTTTCTTTTCCCTCGTCACATATACGTATTTTTTGGGGGGAAAAATTAAAAAAAAAAAAGAAATAGCGAGCCCCGGGTTTATACCTCGTCTATTTTTTTCCACGATCCTGCGTACATTTGTTTATTTAATCGTAAGGTTAAAAAAAAATCAATCAAATACTCGGTTTAATGGTTTTTTATTTTTTAGGTTTAGTGCTCTTGAAAAACTGATTATTTATTAATATCATTAAAAAAAAATTCCAAACTTTTCCTTTTGAAAATTTTTTTTTTTATCATAAGTTTCAATATGGCCTTCCTAGAATGAAAGTGAGATATCTGGGAGTTTTCCCATTTTCATTTTTAGTACCACGTAATAGATAAGTTAATTACCTATCGAATAGTATATTTAACAAGTTCGAAGGTTATATAATTTTTGTAGGACATTGTTTCAAATTTCAAGGTCACCATTTAAACTAATGCAGTGTTTTTCAACCTTTTTCATGGTGCGACCCCCCTAGTATGGAAAAATATTTCGCGACCCCCATAGTATAGAAAAATATTTCGCGACCCCTACCCTCTGCTATTTCTAACTTTTATGTTATAAATATCGGATCCGTTCATCATTATTGATTATTTTCAGTTAGATGTCAATTAAATACGAACAAATGACTTTAATCCGGCATATTTTATATCAACATCGAAGTTGACGATTTGAGTAGCATATGAACGCGCGCGTGACTTATGTAAGCGAGACATTGCGAGACATAATGAGCGCCGCGTGGAGCATCAAGCGAGTGAAGGATGGCACTATGACTTTTGAATTCTTTGAATTGTGAATTCGCTTTGAATTGTCTTTAAATTTATTGAATTGACTTGTTTGTTTAGTAGTTGCCCTACTGTCTTTTATTATCTAACATCCAAAATTCTGGGCTCATTGTAATTATTGAAAATGGATGAGATTCTGGAAAGACATGCACAACCGTCAACTTCATGTTCCAATGAGAGTAATGAAACAAAAGCAAAGAAAAAGCGTCTATATGACGACAATTATTTAAAACTAGGATTTACTGTTATTGAGCATAAGCCGCAGTTATTTGATTTGAAATTTTATTAAGCGAAAGTATGAAACCATCACATTAATGTAACCTTTAATTAACCTTTTCTTTATTAAATATTATATATTGAACTAGAGTGGTTTTATTGTTAAAGTAACTGCGACCCCCTTAAAAAGGCTTCGCGACTCCCCAGGGGGTCACGACCCACACGTTGAAAAAGACTGAACTAATGTATTATTAAAATTTAAAATGCAGTTATCTCAAAACGAACATTTCCCAGATATATCTCATTTTCATACTAGGAAGGCATTTTTTTTTTCCAGGAAACAAAAAACTATTTTTCCTCCATTTGTAAATACTTGTTCAATATTGTTGAAATAGAATATTATATTGACAGAAGCAGTCAAGAAAGTTTAGATTCTCGATAAGAATTATAAAAAATATACAGTATAAAGTTAATAATAACTTGTTCAGGAAATCCACTAGCAAGCTTTAAATCATTATTGAAAAGTTGAATTGTCTCGTTTGCTGATTTTTCTATTTATTTTAATTTTTTTTCTTTTTTTATAGATTTTGATAAAATCATAGATTGTTGAAATATATATAAACTTAATAAAATAAAATACATATAAAATATAATATTTTAATAAAATATTAGAATCGAAATACATGATTATATTGTATGTATAATATTGTAGCAATGTGTGTAGTTAGTGCCACGTATCTGGGCAGTAACTGCCCTAGGCTCCGTAGAATAGAGACAGATATGATTCAATCCATATGAAATGGTTCAGAGGTGGTTGCTTGATCACTTTAGAAAAAATTAATATTTTGAAATATTAAAAAACAATTCTTTAAAAAAAATTATCTTAAACCGTTTAAGCGTGGCGGCCATTTTTGTTTTTCTATTGGCGTTGATTTTTGTGTTTGCAGCCTTTACGCCAATGCACATATTTCCTAAATCATTCTACCAAAAAGGCTGAAACAAAAACAATTTTAAAGATATCTCTTTTTTAGTTATGTCCGTATTTGGCCTATTTTCCTTCCTTTCTCTGATTTTCAAACTGCATCCAAGACCACAAAAATAAAGCTTACAGTCCTCGGTAGGTAATATGCTATAATTAATTCAGACAGACAGGACAAACGGATAAGTGAATATAAAATAATCGTATTAGAAAAGTATTTTATTCTCTTTCTCTCAAATTACACAAAAGTGAGGTTTCAAGCACTACACAGATAAATGATTTTTGAGGTTAGTATTTTTTCTTTAATTTCACGGTATGTTAACGCACGTGAAAGCATGTGAAAAGAATAAAAATAAATACTTATTACTCTTTTTATGTTCCGAACTAACTTCGTGTAAGTTCGGAACATTATAAAATTGATGAGTGATCGAAAATTTGAGAGAAGTGGTAAAAAATTTGAGAGAAGTGCTAAATAATTATAGAGTTTTACATTCATATACTGAATAAACGCAAGAGGACTGTATTGCTTGTGTATTGTATGTATTTCATGTACCTGTGAACTCTATGGTTTGGTAGCCAATGCACAATCATGTTTACTTGTGATATGAAATTAACAACAAAATTGCAATAAAAAAAAAACATTTTCTCTTTCTATTTCTATTTTATAGAAGCGTGTATATATTTATCTCTTTCTTTCGCTGTTTTTTCTTAAAATTATTAGTAATGGGACAGATTCTAAAAATTGTTATCTTTGTCTAATAACTTATTTTAATACACAGAGAGCCATATTTACGTATTTGTGATAATTACATACTTACCGACCAGTCCACATAATTCATAGAAAAAATTATATACATATAGAATCCTATCAAAAATAGGGCCATATTGCACATCATTGTACTTTCTCCCCAACTGTAAGATGGCTCTCAGTGTCCGTTTTTTCGCTCATTTTATACCTATCCGTTTCGTCATAGTTCGTCCGTTTCCGTTCGTTCGTCCGTAAAGATTTGATATAATGAAAAAAAAAATGTGCACGTAGGTGGACAAAATAACGTGTCAGGACTTTATTACTTCTTTATTTATTCGTACATCTACATCAAGAAAATCTTCCAATTACGATAAACTCATTAGAAATAACTTTTGTGATATAATAAATACGTTGTCTTTGTAATTTTGTGTTTCTAATAAAAAAATCGTAGTTAATATTTTTTAAACCTTTATTTATTTCTAATTTTTATTATATACATAATTAGCTTTAATAAAAACAAGTCGTCAAGTGCAAGTTGTACTTGTGCTAACAGTGTCCGTACAATCAGTGTTCCGTACAATCAGGAATTTTTTATAACGGGATATGGAGGTGGATAAAATATTTTTCCTAATAAATAAATTTTATTCCTAAAGTATAACCTATTTTTTGATTTCAGAACGATCGTGTTCGTATGTGTCATATCGTGAACGTATGTGTCCGGACTGTTATATTTTAACCCTAGAATCATACGTTGGTCTACGAGAAACGTTAATCATACATCGACGTCGTTTTGACGGATGGACTTTTTACGGAGAGTTTTAGAGTTTATTTGCAAAAAACATTTTTTTACATAACAATACTACAAAAGCGAACAAAATATTTAAAAAAATTGGATTTGGAAAAATTTCTTAATGTAAATATTTATTAATTTTTTTAACCTTTTTATCAAAGCATATTTTCATTATAAAAATTAAAAAATAGATAAATACATACATCAATTGTAATAATTAATTTATGAACTATTACGAGTCAGTGGACATGTGTGACTTTACAGAATGTGAAATTTCTCAGTCATAAATATTCCTATAGATATGTAGTTATTTCCCCATTAGACACATTTGTAAATTTTCTAAAATTTGTTAGTAATTTTTCGAATAAGATCTCAAAGAATAATAAAAATTAAAATATTTTCCACAAAATAAATTGTTAATCTTTTATTAAGTCATTCGAAATGCATTCTTTAGTTTTCGATTCAATATATTAAAACTTCAGTATTATGTCGTCTCTATAAGTCAAACAGCTGTAATCATCTTTCACATTATCATAATCATTGAATAAATTAATTATAACATCCATATTTTTAATAAGTTTTAAAAAAAATTAGGAAAACTTTTATATGTAGTGTACAAAATCTTCAAAAAAAGCATACGTTATTCATACATCGACGTCCTTTTGACGGACACTATTTCAATACAAACAAAACGACAATGACTATAAACAAAATTAATATATGTAGTGTGTTATAATAACAAATAAATTAGATAACAGAACACAGCAAACAAGTAACAACAAGTCGTAGTATTGGAGCAGGTAGAGAAGTTCGTACGTCGTTTTGACGTGTATGTATGATTCTAGGGTTAAGAAGTTTTAGTTATGACCACTGATTGTGAGGAACATTACTTAGTGCGTGTCAAACACGCACTTGACGAATTTTTTTATTTAGTTTGTATTTTTTTGAAGATAAAATTAATTGTTTGTCTTAGAATAATATTTGAGTAAAAATGAGTTAAAATTACTAAGACGTGTGATGATGAATGGGCACTAAAAGCAAGTCTGCTATTTACTTTCGTGATAGAGTTTGTTTTAGGAGGCACTGTGAGTGTGAGTTTTTAATATTTGTAGTATTTTGAACACTTCATATAGGAAAGTGAACGTTTTGTGCGCATTTCTTGTTCATAACTTGAAAAAGGATTGATGGATTTATACGAAATACGTATATTACTGGACATAATTTAAAATTATAATATATTATTTCACTGAAAAATATGTAATTTTTCTTTAAGCCACACTGCTGAAAGCCCTAGAGTCTGTGAATTGATTTACTTTTTATGGAAAAAATTTAGCAAAAAAAGAGATTTTAATATAAATTAACTTACCTACGTATTCTAAATTATAATGAAATTTAGAATATGGAATTCCAGGAATTTTTATTTTCAAGTTATTTTTTCATGGTAAAAGTAAAAAAACTACAATATTCTTATGAGAGTCAATACACCTGAGTTAAATTGTAATCGAAAAAACTTATATTTTAAAAATTACGAAATTATATTCACTCTGAGTTTATAAGGTGGCTCTTCATCATCATCGATTTAGAAAAAAATGTTTTTCTTACTGAAATTTTTTGTACAAATATTGTCGTCAATTTTATAAAGTTGAGCATCCCATTTTTTCAGATTTCTACTTATTTTTATATGTGTCATATTTGAACAAATCGAAGACTTTTACATTTTCTATTAGTGTCGATCACTTGAATGAAAAAGTAAGATTTTTTTAATAGAATTATGTACGTCAATTCGTGAAGTTGATGACAATAATTTGATTAATCGTAGTTTGAGAAAATATTTTTAAAAAAATTTCTCTTTTGAATTAAAAAAAAAAAAGAAAAGAAAAAAACGGATGTTGAATTTTTTTCTTGTGTGAAGCGTCTAGAGACAAATAAATAACGTCTATAAAGTAACATATAGAACATTTAGAAAAAAATACATAAAAACATTTTTTTTCATCAGCCAAAAAAGTCTAATTTAAATAAATAGATGAAATTAATCTAAAAGTGAAAATCAGTTTAGATACTGGCGGGCTTTCATTCAGTTTATTTAATTCAAAATGTTTAGACAAGAAGAAACGATATTCTTTCATTAAGTGTATCTGGGTGATTCTACTTTTTAGGTCCTTCAAAAAATTAAATGTTGTCTCCACAATAAGGAAGGTTAAAACTATATACAGAATGAAGATACTGTCATTTATTTTATTTAAATAAAGTCAATAACTCCTATTTAGATGACCTACCTACATTTACTTTAATTTCTTATTTAATTTTTTTTTTATAAAAATGGTGTAAAACTTTTATTGCAGTTCTAAAACACATGTCCCTATTACGTACTGCTTGGAACTATATCGTTTTTAAAAAATAAGTTTACTGAAACCACACAATTTTATAAATAAAAAAGAGAGTTAAATTGTTACGCATGGTAACTAGAAAGTTAAATTTTATTTATCTGCAGAATTATTTTTTTTGGCGTGACGAAAAAATGTCGCGAAAATTTGAGTATCCTTCGTCGCAACTGCCAAATATTGCTATAAGTTTAAAAAAATAGGTGAAAGGGTCATATTTTTTGGTGAAACGAAACGCCAAAGACCATAAAACATAAAGCGAAAGTCAAATCAAGTGATTGACATTGAGAGCTTGTCATTTTTTTTACATCAAGCAAGAAGGCCGACTACGTGTGTTTATTGAGTGTATCCTTCGTCACGGCTTTTTCTGGTATGTATTTAACGATTTTCAAATCGTTTTTACGTAAATATTATTTGTAATAATCTAGGCTTTACGATAAACTCAAGTTTTCGATCTAAATGATCGCTGTTCAGGATTAATCTTGTTGGAAAATTATATCCTTCGTCACGCGTGTATCCTTCGTCACGGTAGAATGTGACAATGGGAGACATGAAAGTGGCGAATGATACGATAATAAAATAAGTATGGTACATTTCAGTTAAATTTAACCATGCTTCGTCACTTTGAATTTAAATACTTTCCGTTTTCTTGGCTTTATCTCTTTTATTATTACATTTTTGTAAATTTTAAATTTGCCGTTTATTTTTAGAAAAGAATAGAAGATTGATTTGTTTCGAATATAAGAATTATTTAATTTTTTAACGAAAACTCATGATCAATTGTATCTGAAAAGAGGTATATATATTTATTATATTAGTGTTTGTATATCAACTAAATTTTTTAGTGAACTAAGTTGATTAATTTGGTCAACTTTCCTAACCAATTTTTTTATATCATAAAACGCAACACAAACAATAAACAAAACACACTCTTCAATTTTTCGCAAATCAGACAAAAAAAAACAACTTTTTTTTTAATTTTTTTTAAATTGATATTAGGAGAACATAATATAAATATTATTTAAATAATAATTTAAATTTTATTATTTAAATTTAATTTAAACATATTTTTCTGTCTGGATTCAGTAATCCGCAAAAAAATATTGGTTTCAATTTGAAACCGCGCTGCTGGTCTGCAAATACCGAATCTATGATAATTTCCCTACATTCTAGTCGTATGAAATCTACTAAATGGCTTTCTCTATTTTTTTTTATGGTTGATATCTAAAAAATAGAACCACCCACTTACCAAATATAAAAAAAAAATTAAAAGCATTAATTTTTGTATCTATAATGTTCGGTACAACTCAACCAAATATAGTTCCATTCGTTTTATTTTATTGAATTTTTTGATTCAGGGAGTTCTCATAAATTTTCTAATCTACATATTTAAATAATTTTATCTTAAAATTTCAAAAAAATACTAACGAAAATATATTATTTATGATCATATAATGGTGTGTTAATATGAAAAAATTCATTTAAATACACTCATGCAAAAAAGTGATGTCCTGGTTCACATGATTTTAGGATTTATGCTCATTTACAACAAAAAGTAGGAAAAAGATTCTGATTCAAAAAGGTTGTGATTCTGGCAGAAACTACAATGAAAAAAAAATTAAAAAATTTAAAAATGGTTTGAAAAAAAATTATTTTTTGATGTTTTTCAGTTTTTCATTTTTTTAAAATAGTAAAAATTAAAATTTTGTAATATGCGTAGTCTCTACCATAACGCAGTTTGTGTTGAAGGTACATGCCAAATTCGAGGTCGATTGGGTAAAAAGAACTCGATATATCATGTCAACCAACTTGAAAAAACTAGTTTCAAGAAAAATGCATTTAAAGCAGTGGTTCCCAAAGATGTCTATCTCGATTTTGACTTGCAAGGGGTCCACATCGACGCACGAAAAAATTAGGAGTCCATATGCTGTAAATGGGGGCCCACTATAGTAGGATAAATCTACAGCGAAACAACTAGACATTTTCCGAGAAGAAAAGGGAAGCTATATTCCCAGAAGTTGTTGTTGAATTTGTATAGGGGGTCTATCATTAACCGAAAACCGTGCCAAGTGGTCTACGAGACAAAAAAGTTTGGGAACCATTGATTTAAAGTTTTGAAGTGTAATACCTAATACCGGACCCCACCGTTTTAAAGGTACCGTTTTAAAGATTTTCAGAAGGTGAAATAAAAAGAATCTTATTTCAAAAAATTCTATATTAGCAACATAAATAGCAAATATAGTAATCGAAATTAACCACGAATGAGACCCTATAAAAATTGCCTTACCAAGGGTAAAGAGCGCTATCCTTGCCACCCACCAGGTCACTTTTTATAAAACAGTGTGATGACGGAAAGTCGACGTTGGAGAACAAACGGAAAAAAGTTTATTACTATGTTGTTGAATCACAGTAAGAGTCGTCAAAATAATTAAAACCGCCGGAGCTAAAAAAATAATTAAAAATGTTATTTAACTTTTTTTTTGTTTTTAATTTTAAAACTAATATACCCACCAAACTAATGTTTTAGTATGACAAATGGTAGAAGTAGATAGGCTATGACAGAGCTGCCGCACCGTAGAACCCCAATTTGCCGGACTACTTTTTTGACGATGTTAAGAACCGTGTAGTTTGGGGTCCTACTGTACCTAGTGTATGAATTGACCTTTGACCTGGCACGTACATGTATTAAAAAATTTGTTGTTGACATTTGACCCCAACACTCGCTCATACTGTTGGCCTTGAAATTCCTAAGAGGTGAATTCGCTCATACTGTTGGCCTTGAAATTCCTAAGAGGTGAATCATCACCAGCAACCAAATTAATTTATGTTAACCCATTATGCGTCATCACAATTTACTTATAACAATTTCATTTTGTGTTAACCCATTACCAGCCAAACCTAACGCATGCGCAGACTGAATTTAAGTACACGACGCATGCGCAGACTGAATTTTAGGCCACAATTTGATAGATGGGGTACACTACCGCGTCAAAATGTGGGGAATACCCTAACTCGGGGGTGGCCCCAAATTTTTGACACCGTACTGTACTTAAATTTTTGGTACACTACCGTGTCAAAAGTGTGGACCCCCCCTGGCCAAAAAGGTATCCGACCACTTTTTGAAGCGTACTGTACGTGCAAACCTTGACCCCAACACGCGCCTGCCTTAATTGCGCCATCTTAAACGAACTATCACGTCAAAAAATGTGGGGAATACCCTAACCCAGGAGTGGCCCCAAACTTTTGACGCCGTACTGTACTTAAATTTTTGGTACACTGCCGTGTCAAAAGTGCGGGCCCCCCTGACCAAAAAGGTGCCCGATCACTTTTTGAAGCGCACTGTACGTGCAAACCTTAACCCCAACACGCGCTTACCTTAATTGCATCATTTTAAACGAACTACCAAGTCAAAAATGTGGGGAATACCCTAACCCAAGGGGCGGCCGCTAAATTTTGTCGGGGGCACACTGTATCAAGCGCTAGATTTTAAGATTAGACTCCGGGGTCCAGATTTCTGACCGCTACTGTACTGTAAATCGAGTGTCTACTGTACTTTTCAACAAGTTTAAGCCTGTTTTCAGCAAAGTCAGCACTTTTTTAATTTGTTTATTTATATAAGTTTTAATTTAAAAAAATGTTTATTTAAGATTTTGATGACTCAGCAATTTTTTTGTTTGGATTTCAAATACGAAATAGTCTTCTTGGAATTTTTAATTTATGGCCTGAATGTTGAATTATAATTATAGTATGATTCATACAAGCGGGGATTTTTGTTATATTTGTTTATTTATATAATAATTTTGGATCATGTAATAATTTTAAAATTGTTTATTTAAGATTGGGAGGCCGCTAAATTTTGTGGGGGCACTGTACCAAGCGCTACCGCAAAACTAACTTCAGACTCCAGGGTCCAGATGTCTGACCGCTACTGTACTGCCGGAAATTTGGGTGTCAACTGTAACTCAGGGGTTTTTGTGTATATTTAACCTTGGAAAATTCCAGGAATTTTTATCAGTTTTAACATAAACAAACAACTAATAATTAAATGTTTGTTTTAGCTGAATTATGATCGTAACACTCATATAAGGAGTTTTTTTGGTATAAGAAAGATGACGTCATGGAATATTAATGAGTTAAAAAATTGTTTAGTAAAAAATATCAACCATTGTAGGCCTCAAGCAAGAAATTATTTTTATCAGTTTTAATACTTTAACATTTAACCTTGTAACCATTAAGTAATATGGCTGGTGACACCTAGTGGCAAATTTTAGTACTTGAAAATGTAAAACTAAAGATGTAAATAGCCACCTGGCTAAATTTTAGTGAACTAGCTACATCATAAGACATTGTAGGCGGGGCTTACGATGTGACGATTTCTAATCAACCAATGAAAGAGAAGAAGCCATTTTGTTTTAAAATTAAGTAAAATTGATGAAGAAAAAGTACAACGGGGGGTTTTTGAATTTTAATTGGGATCTAGACATTAGAATAAAAAGAATAAAAAAATTTGGAATCTAGACATTAAGAGAAAAACATGTAAAATTTTGTAACGAATCCCGTCTGGGAAATTTATAATTGTTAAAAATAAAAAATTATAAAAATATTTAAATAAAATAAATCTACAATTATTATTAATATAACAAAATATTAAAATAAATAATTAAATTAAAATTATTATAATAAAAGTGTATATTTAAACTGTAACGGTCCAAATTGACGACGACTTAATTCAACAAATAAATATTTTAAACTAAACTCGGCTCGAATTATTTCACCTACGACCTTTGGAAATCAATTATCAGGGACAATCAATTGGAAAATTAATCAAATAACGTTAAATCATTATCGTCGTACAAACAGTTAGTCAACATAACAACCACCGCATCAACCGGACCATTACAGAGTGGCATTCCGCGAAACATTTCGAGCAAGTCAACCGAAATGGATACTACAAATTTAACCATGGAAGAAAACAGCATCGGCGTATCCAGCGTCCTATTTTCATCTGGAGAATTATGTGCATCAACCCCAAGAAACAACATTCTTCACGACAACATGGAATCAGCAGGTGAACCAGTCCAGATTCAGAGCAGTGAACAAATATCCCGAGACTCCGGAGTGGAAACAACAAGTAGCAGCGCCGAGGAGCCCCAATCTTCAAATGATCCAGTTCCAAGTTCTCACGATGACATCAAGGGTATGTTCACAATGGTTTATAATTTTTTACAAAAACTGGATAAAAAACTATCTGAAATTGATCCAAAAATTGACAAAATGAATGAAAAATTAGATAGTGTTAATATAAAATGTAATAATTATAACAGTAACTTAGAACAAACGGTTATCAACAAAAAAGTTGATACTCCAAATTTTAATAGTAACAGTGAAAATATTAATACAATACAAAAAATAGAAAATTCTGTTTGTCCGTTAAATTTTGAAAACACAAACTTTATTGATTATAGTAACAAAGAAAATCAAATTTCTGAAACAGTAAATTATGATCAATTCGAAATAGCAAACGGTTTTCAGGGCAATTTTGAATCTAATAAAATACATGTAATCGAAATTTCCGACAAATCTTTGGATTCAGAAATAACAATAAATTCACCTAATGATATCGTTTCTCAGAATCAAAATTTTAACAGTCAAAAAATTTCTGAAATTCAATTAGTTTCCGAGAATGTAGCAAATTCCAAATTAACCATTACAAATCAACATATTCGTTCGTTGAATGAAATTTTACAAAACACCAGTAGTGTAAAGAAAGATCCTAATAGTAAACATTATTTTCGAAATGTTAAGCAGAGCAATTGTAATTCAGTAAAAAATCCCTTAACTAAAGCAGTTACAAATAATCATACGACATGCTCAATAAATTTTAATAATAAATTGAAATATTTAAGTTTAATCGAAGTCAAAGATTTATATAGATTACAAACACCTAGTAATAGTGAATTTTCAGATATAGTTAACTTTTCGAAAGTTAATCTTAAATGTAATAGATTCAATCACATTTTGAAAGATTATCATTTTCTTAATGTTGCTGATAATATTTTGGATAATACATTTCATGTGATGCCGATTGGTACGGATACGGACAAATTAAACAATACCTTTCGAATTCATTACAATAATTTTGTAAACGATTTTTTGTTTAAATTGAGCAGTTTCGGTACTAGTCGTAATAATTATCATGCAAACAATGTTCAAGTGTGGGTCATTCCGAGAGTAACACCAAATTCGGAACCTCGAGGGCCTCCAATGCATATTTCGGAGATTTTCCTGTTTTCCTCGTAAATGGGGTAAACAGTACATTTAGTAACCGGACTATGACCTACATCACCGAATTTTGACCCTCTACTTACCGGATAGGAAAATTATTATCTAATTTGAACTAATTTTACCAAAAATGTACTTTTCGTGCTGGATATTGACAGTAATAAGTTTGAGCTTAAATCATCTTTAAAGGGTCAGTTTCACATGACAGTAGGCTGCTATAACAGTAGAACTGTTAGGTGGGGGATGTTGCTATTGTGATAGGATTACTGTTACATGATGATTCACAATATTTTAAGTGTTTGTTAACAGTAGTTTTATTAAAATGGCGCCAAATAAAAATAACTATTAAATTATATTTTAATACGTTTATTAATTAAGGAAAAAATATTTAAAAGAAAATATAATAGAGAAAATGACATTAGATGAAAGAACCGTTCTTGAACAGGTTCCTTTTTGACATAGAAAATAATTTATTAACCGAATTATTAACGGTAGATGATTTCCAAAATTTCATAGGGTTACCCTATGCAAAATTTTTAGGACTCCATAAGAAAGTTCATATAAAATACTATTAAAATTTTTAAATTAGGAAAAACAGCTAATCTCCATAAAATTTTCAGGTTGCACATTTAATTACTAAACAAAGAATTTATTTTCACATTTCTTCTGTCAAATTTAATTTTTTCACAATATTTTTTCAAATATATTTTTTCTTTTTATATCATTTTTATAGTCAAATGATTTTGTGTCTCACAAACACCCATTTTTATGGTACAGTTTGCTTATATTTAGAAGTTTTTCCTCCTAGAACCCAATTCTTTTTATAAATTCCGCCATTTTTAATGCAATAAAATTTTACTGCGATCGCAAAAGTAGAAAAAATTCTAGTTATAACAGTAATTGTCATAACAATCAACTGTGATAGCAGTAAGTATGTTTCACACAAAAAATTGCCTAACAGTATAGCCACGCCTACTAAATTGTTACTCTGATAGCAGTAAATTGTCCTGTGAAACAGCCACTTAATAAACAAAACCGTTGACTTTAGCAAGCATTCATAGTGTAACAGTTAAATTCTTTGAAAATTGATTTGCATCAATATAATTTGGTATTACTTTGTAGTTGTGTTTATTAACTATTTCGTTTTCGTTGCGGATCGGATTCAATTACTTCACCATTTACTTCCTTTAAAGGGGATTTTGAGAATAATTTTGATATTGCTATGTTGTATTATTACGTTTTTATATATTTTTATGTCGTAAAAGATATACGTGCTTAAGAAAATGCCGGTATATAGACAGATTTGTATTTATGGTATTTTTTATATTTGAATTATTGGAGATGTTTATAAATACTAAATGTTTGTGAGTATTATTGGAGTTTTGAATGTTTTACCATTGGGAAGTATCGGGTGAACTGATTGATTTTGGGCGGCTGAGACGATTAGGGTAGTTTTACTGAATTATTTGCGATATTTATATTTTGCTCTATCCTTGATCTTGCTATGGTCAGACAATATTGTTGTATACTGTATTTATCCGATTTAATACTCGAGTTTGATATGGTTTAGGCATAATTGCTGTGAATATTGATAATATCGGCTTAATGGGCAAATGTGAATCACTATATTTTTATTTAACATACGATATTTATTTCAATTACAAAATACATATTATTGCAGTAGCAATTTAGTTTGTCAAGTGGTTTTGATGTTTCTAAGAATGGCTAACAGTCACATAATATTTAAAATAAATAAGTTTATTTCATCAAATAAATAAATAAAATTCTTATCTTCCTGACTTTAATTAATAAAAATTTTACTCTGATGTAAGCAAACCCATAAAAAAAAAAAATGAATTAACAAATAATGTCTAAAATAAATAAATTTCTTTAATGAATAAATAAATTCTTTCTTTATCTAATTTTGACAAAGACGGTATTCTACATTGACGCAAATAAATTAGTAATAAAAATAATTTTGGAGTATCAGTTTATTCAAACGATTACATTCAGGTTTAGTTATTAAGTGTGTTTAAGAAAATAGTAATGAATATAGCCCAATATCTATTAAACGAGTGAGAAAATTTATTGTTTTGTATGGAAAGTTTAATGAAAATAAAATGTTTTGAAGATATTAAAGGTATTTTGTATGATGAGTGCCATAAAACGGCGATTGATGAAATTTATATTATTATATTATTGAAAGAAGTTGATGAATTACGATTTTATTCTCTTTCGTCGTATTGAAATGTTGGGCAATTTATAAATTGACGAGAATTGACGGGAACTTGAATGCCATCGATGTAAAGCTATTATGCGTGAAAATGATATACAATTAATAAGGTAGATTGTCATTTATTTCTAAGTACAGAAAACTACAATTTTATCAAAAGATAATACAAAGTAGAATACCTAATTTCTTAAGTTATTGTTATATTTTTCAAAAAATGCCATTTCAGGGAAATAAAATCAAAATTATTCTTAAAGTGAAAAAATTTATTTTTCTTTTGAGCATGTGAACCATTTAGAAATGTCATACTATGAAATAAATTTGGTAAATAATACATACAAATTATTATCGTTTCATGGGAAATAAAAAAAAAAAAATTATAAGTATAAAATTTAAAACTTTTTCGGTATGTTATTTATAAAAACAATTCTAAGAAAGAAATAATTTTAAATCTTCATTCAAGGCTACTGTAATAACTGAAAGGATGGAACAAGAGTGAGTACGGTATAGTCAATTTATATGAAAGCATATGTGTTTCGGGAAGTGTGTGATATACCTCTCTCACTTCTTGAAGAATATATAAATTTGAAACAGAAATAGCATTCACACGGGATAGTACAACTAATGATAATAAAACAAGCATATACTTGTTTTCATACTCGTATTATTTGATGGCTACAAAATAGTCATACATGATTTTATGAAACATAAAATGATTACATTTGTTGAGATTTCACAGGGGGTAAATTTTGGGGTTTTTAACGGTTTTATAACCATCGTGCGTCGTGATGTGAAGAAAAAATCACTCCGTACAGAAATTTTGCTTTATCCCTGTTGTTAGAGTCAAATTTTAGTTAGAATAAGGATTTAATGATAAACAATTTTATTATTAACATAATATAAAAATACATAAAAGATACTTTGCCTTAATAACTTTAAATTTGAAATAAAAATTATAGTATGATATTACAGAGCACATAAAGGTGACCATAATTGTTTGGAATTGTTTATCTATTAACAAAATGTTCTTAATGAAAATAAAAAAGGTTTTCAGTTTTGGAAAAATGAAGTGATTTTATGTAACAAATTCTGACATGTTTATATATATCTCAATTATAATTATGTATATTTTAAACATAAAGGGAAAAAACATTTCAAAGCATTTAATTGCAATATCTATCCAAGTTAAACGAAATCATTTATGTACAGTATGTAACATTTTCCACGGACTTTTTTTTCAATTTGGTTGTAAATATGACAAACTATAATTACTGTAACATTTACTTGAATTTGAATAAATTTTGATAAATAAAGTATAAATTAGATTGCAGGATTTGTTGGTTTTTCATGATTGGGATAATAGTCTTTCATGACATAAATTTTATATTATTGGTGAATCCAATTTTTAAACTCAAAGGTGGATATTTCAATAAATAATGAGACACCAATTATTGGGTAAATGAAATTTCTTTGGTTGAGAAAATTAGATTGATTAAAAAATTTTTTATGAAAGTTTGTCGTTTTACGATGCTGAAGTGTGGATCATGGGACATACCATACATACATTATCGGCATTATACGCATATGTAATAAATTAAATGAATTTGTTCCAAATATAACAATCTAAATATAAATCAATATTAATGAATTTAACTAAAGGTAATTTTCGATTTGTAAAGGAAAATTTAAAATTTTCTTTTTGAATAAAACTTTTATAATTTTACTCTTATTGTCGATTAATGTCTTTATGGTATATAACGATACCAGAATGATTAAAATTTGTTTATGAAACAAGTGTTTCAACTTTTAAATAAATACTTAATAAAATTATTTCATATAATGTACGTGATTCTATGTATATTATTAATATTTATACATGTATGCGTATTTTATTATTTTAATTTTGAATGAACTTATCATCATTAAACTGTGTAATAAATTTCTTTGGAGAATTAAATGACTTAGGGTAAAAGCCCCGTTTGTGGAACGCGATCCAATAGAAAAACAGTTTTGACATTTATATCTTAATGAAGTTATTTCTGAAAGAAACGTCTGATAACAAAAATTATTATTAATAGAATGATTGTTTTTCAATTTAAATTCATCTCACATTTAATGTTTCTTTACTTAATTAAAGAAATACATATATATATTAAACAATTTTTGCTGAATGTGTCTCTTTTGCGTTTGATCAATGCTTATTTATCGAAACACATGCCTTATAAATTTCAACATTTTCCAGTTAATTTTCGAAGTTAGCGCAATAAAACTATACAAATAATTTTTATTAGTCCAGTTAAGAGATTATAAGAGCTAAATCATCTTTTTATTCGGTTTAAATGTAATTTATATATATGTGTATTTCTTTCAGTACACAATATAACCTCTGTATTTAACTAAAATCATGTACGTAAAATAACTAAAAATTTATATTATAAATAGTTTTAATTTCTTTTTGAGTCTAAAATATTTACTTACTGCTTTAAAATCGTAAAATTTTTAATATTTTTTTTATTTCGGAGCGTATCGTCAATTGATAAATAAAAAAATATTGATTTAAAGTTGCAAAATTTTATTAATAATGAAAAATTGTCGCCATTTTGATAAGTTAGTTTAGAAGGTTTAGAATTGATTAGAACTTTACCAAAATACATAGATGGCGAAACAAAATATAGTATTTTTCTGTGGTATTTTGGTATATTCTGTGATTTTTGTCGTTTATTTTATCGAATATTTAAACCATTCTATATTTTTTAATTTGACATTCTATTCACTTCTAGATGTCACTCTATGTCATAGAGTGAAAAGATGGCAAAAGATGTATGTAATGTATCTTATGTTCGTACATACGTGTTCTTTTTTAGGTGTCAATGTGCTGATTTTCTATAGGGTGTTAATATATTCTGTCTGTTTTTTTATAGATGTCAACAAATTATAAAACAAAACATTAATAAATCAAAATTTTTGGGTTATATTTTCTTAAAAACATATTCATTGGATTAAAAAAACTTGGTTTCATGCTTATTAAGAAAAAAAAAGGGTGTTTAATTCATTTATTAATTTTTGTAAGCAAGTTTGATGAAATACCTAAAAATAGTGTTCCACAATCGGGGCTTTTACCCTATATTGAATAAGAAATAAATATTATTTTAACACATAAAAAAAAAAAAAAAAACAAGAGTTGGTAGAGGGATGCTACCAGGAACGAGTGTTGGTCAGCAAAGCGGAATTAAAATTGTAGAAGACTTCAACTTACATTTATTAGGTTGAATAACTGAACGTAGTGATAATCCCCGAACGCCAAGTCAGTCACTGATCGTATCATGACCTTGGAAAACTATATGTCTACTCCAGTGGATCTGGATGATAACAGTCCATCGTTGACGGGGATATCTGAAATTTAAAATGTAACCCGGTTTTTAGTCTATGAAAATTTTCTAACATATTAGCGATAAGCATTGCCAGCACTCGTTCGTGGATTAAGTCCATCTTTGTCGCATACTCTGTAATATTGAAAAGTATACTTCATTGTGTTATTATTGTAATTAAATGCTAAGTTTGAGAAAAATGTTTATTTGTAAAGGACCGAGATTTCCAATTTGAAATAAAGAAAAATTTTGAATGTATCTTTTTCAGTAATAATTTTAGAAGCATAAAAAAAAAAAAAAGAAGAAAAATTTTGGAAATATCGAGTACCTACATTTTGTTTTGTCTGTTCTTTTCCTATCAGTTCTGTCTTAAGATTCGTCTTTCACGAACTTAAGTCAGAACTTGGTCGGGGCATTATGTAACCATTAAGTAATATGGCTGGTGACACCTAGTGGCAAATTTTAGTACTTGAAAATGTAAAACTAAAGATGTAAATAGCCACCTGGCTAAATTTTAGTGAACTAGCTACATCATAAGACATTGTAGGCGGGGCTTACGATGTGACGATTTCTAATCAACCAATGAAAGAGAAGAAGCCATTTTGTTTTAAAATTAAGTAAAATTGATGAAGAAAAAGTACAACGGGGGGTTTTTGAATTTTAATTGGGATCTAGACATTAGAATAAAAAGAATAAAAAAATTTGGAATCTAGACATTAAGAGAAAAACATGTAAAATTTTGTAACGAATCCCGTCTGGGAAATTTATAATTGTTAAAAATAAAAAATTATAAAAATATTTAAATAAAATAAATCTACAATTATTATTAATATAACAAAATATTAAAATAAATAATTAAATTAAAATTATTTTAATAAAAGTGTATATTTAAACTGTAACGGTCCAAATTGACGACGAATTAATTCAACAAATAAATATTTTAAACTAAACTCAGCTCGAATTATTTCACCTACGACCTTTGGAAATCAATTATCAGGGACAATCAATTGGAAAATTAATCTAATAACGTTAAATCATTATCGTCGTACAAACAATTAGTCAACATCACAACCACCCAATCAACCGGACCATTACAACCTACAGTGACCAATTTTTTAGTTAACTAACAGAAGTTCTTGAAATTTTAACAAGTTACAAAAAATATTACTTCTTATGGTGCACAACATTTTTGAATTTGACTGTAGCACAAAACTGTTTCTATATCAAACGAAAATTATCTGAAATAATTCAGTATGTACATATGTATAGACTCTGTATATTAAAAATATTTTATGTATACACTCTGTATATTGAGAATAAGAAAGAAAATTTGTATATAATTTTAATTTTTATGAATACTAGTAAACGAATTGTATAGCCATTTATGAATAAGTATTAAATCTAATTATAAAATAATTTATAAATATTGCAAAAAATTTGTTTAATCAGCAAAATCAATGTATATCATTTTAATACTGATACATATTTATATTAGGGTATAATAGTATTGTATTGTATTTAACATTTTTAAACAGAATAAATGTTCAATTTTTGATTTTAAATTACTATAAGTTAAACACGTCGCTTAATATAAAAATGATAACAGCATTGAGTTTTACTAAATTTTTAAGTCTGTAAAATCAAAATTTTTTATAGACACATAGAATATTTTGAATTTGCTACTTTATCATTAACATACAAATAATATCATGTATATATAACGGGTGTATATTTAGTATTTTTAATAAATATTTTAGTATACAGGGTGTATCATGAAATATGCTTTTCAATTAGAATAATAAATTTCATAAGATTTTTGTTAATACTCTTATAGGTTAACGAAAGAAACTTTTTGCTGTAAAAAAATAGGGGAATGCAGGGTAATAATTAAATAAAACGCACATATCTTTTTTTTTTTAATTTTATTTATAGAATATGCATACAAAAAATTAAATTGCTTAAATCTATATATTACTTAAAATCTATTTATTTTCCATATAAAAATTTTTTAAAAGAATACAATTTTCTAATGAACAAATTTTATCTGAATGAAGCATACAGCGTCTTGAATAATATTCATCTCGCAGAATGGAAATCTTCGGTACATCAAATATTTCTTCCAAATTCAAAATCCACGGCTGGTTTTCGGTACCATCAAACAAACTTGATATCCATTTCTTCTTTTCACCACCCTTGACGTATATAACATCATACTTCTTTAATATAGGTTTCAATATGGTATGAAGTTTTTTGTATGAAATAAATCCATACGACCAAGGTATCCCATGCCAATTTCGGTAAAGCCAACTGGCTACTCGTTGATATTTCTTCGGCAACTCGTTGAAATCAAACGGTGCGTCGAATATAAGATGTAATATATCATCCGAATTTTCTGCAGCAATACCAACTTCTTTAAAATAAAATTCGTTGTTAGCTCCTTGATAGCCTTGTATGTCAAGAAACGCCATTTTTTACCGCCACCGTAGAACTGAAATTATTCACACAATCCACAACTTTATATAGAATAATTAAAAGTGGTGGGGGTAGTTAGTTAATTTGTGGAACGTATTCGAAAATGGCTATTAATAGCTATTGCTAGTTTACCATCAAATTACAAACTGTTAATAATATTTAGCACATTTGTGAGTACCAGGTTCTTTTCACTTTAAGACCTAGTGATTTAAGGAATGCTAAATTTTCAGGTGAAATGTGTTGTTGCTCAAAAGTTTTACGTTTAATGATCTTAGGTTTCGAAAGTCCTTTGCTAGGTTCTCTAGCGGTGGACTGCGCTGAATTGTAAATTAACATGGTTCCAAAATGTAATTGTTTTACCACGAAAGTATAATTTTCAACGAAAGAGATGTTAACTCTTTGACAACCACCGGTAAATAGATAATATTTTATGTAAGTTCAACTATTTTATACCCTTCAACCATGATAAGGTGTATAAGCTTGAGTATAACTCAGCAAATTATATAGCGGTGGTGACGTAACACACAAATGCGGTGGTTGTGTTGCGTTTGTGGCGGTGGCGGTGTTTGTGTGGCGGTTGTGTGGTGGTGGCGGTGGTGTTTGTGTGGCGGTGGCGGTGGTGTTTGTGTGGTGGCGGCGGTGGTGTTTGTGTGGCGGTGGTATTTATATGGTGGTTTCGGTGGTTGTGTGGTGGTTGTGGGGGTGGCGGGGTAGCAGCGGTGTTTGCGGCTGACGTGCACAACTTTATCATTAATTCAATCGAAGCAGCAATTTACTGTAGACAATAAATCGGTGGTGACATCTCGCGGTGTTTGTTGAACGCAATATCTAAATTAATCAATCTGGTGACGTTCCTCTTCCTTGCTCTTATGCTGGAAGATTATTAGATATCGATTTTAGATAAAATATTGGAAAATTTCGGTTACAAAATACTATAAATACAACTGAATTACTAACCGGATGTCACTTGTTGGTTAAGTTCCAGAAGGTAAACAACAACAGCAACATGCCGATTTGTGGTATTTGTAAATTTCAACCGTCACAGTGTAAGTGTGCCTTCTACGAGTACTGTGATAGGTGTCGAAATGAAAAACGAATTTGCATGTGTTGTAAACGATGTATGATGCCATTTCCAAACTGTGTTTGCAATTATATAAACTGTGCCACATGTAAAAGCCGCTGCAATTGCAAATAATTTAGTAAAATCAATCATCTGATTGCCACATAATACATATTGACCAATTCCACGGTTGCTCAAACCAACGTAAACATTTATTTATAACGCAATGACCAGCGATGTAATGAGGCATAATGGATATTTTGTGTAACAGTGGAATTGGTCAATATCGATTAAATATCGATTTTTTATAAAATATTGGATTATTTGGTTTCAGTCAAAATACTATAAATACAACTGAATTATTAACCGGATGTCATTTGTTGGTTAAGTTCCAGAAAGTAAACAAAAACAACATGCCGATTTGTGGTATTTGTAAATTTCAACCACCACAGTGTAAGTGTTCCTTCCCCGAGTATTGTGATAGGTGTCGAAACGAAAAACGAATTTGCATGTGTTGTAAACGATGTATGATGCCATTTCCAAACTGTGTTTGCAATTATGTAAACTGTACCACATGTAAAAGCCGCTGCAATTGCGAATAGTTTAGTAAAATCAATCACCTGATTGCCACATCATAAGTATTGACCAATTCCACGGTTGTTAAAACAAACATTAGCATTTATTTAGTAATGAGGTATAACGTATATTTTGAGTAACAGTGGAATTGACCAATAGCTATTAATCAGTATTAAAGTTTTTGTTGAATACTCAAAATATACATTATACCTCATTATTAAATAAATGTTAATGTTTATTTGATTTTTTCCATTGGTTGTGGTGTATAAACACTGATCATATGAAGGTGTGGTTGCTTTAGAGTAACTTAATTTGTAGCTGTGTGGGAATAAACATATCGGTGGGGTAAAATGAGCAACTCAAATTTTGTAGTTGTGTTGGGGTGGTGGTGGTGGTTTTTGTGGTGGCAACTCATAATTTATTTAAGCGACGTGCTGTAACAGAAATTGGTAGTGTATTGGCAAAATGTCTGAACAACACGGTGTTGAGTTAAGTATAAGTGATCTGTGGACCACTTTTACTGCCACTGATACAACAATGGATCCGGTTTTGGAGAAGCTGAATAAACTTGGTGCTGGTAAACCATTCAAATCGCTATCTACACTCAAACCGTATGAAACGTGGAAAATTCTTGATGTACGACGCATGGAAACTCGATATGGGCCAGCGGTTGCGGTGGAACTTGCAGATGCTCAAGTGTTCCTTCCAAAACGATTCGCGGATTTGGATGAGCAGACCATTCAATGTTTACGTACAGGACAATATTTTATTACATATAAAGGAACTGATTCTAGTGGTTTTTTACATATTGTGGAATTTAGTAAATAGCTATCACATGTATGATGTTAGATGTAAGATTAAGGTAACTGTCAGATATGAAAATGAATTGATTTACTTTTTAATTTTAATGCTGTAAACGTATATTTCATTAAAAAATAAATTATTTTACGTATAAATTTTTATATTGTTCTTATTTTACAACACACTAGAACCTCCCAAATTATATCTTGAATTATGATAAGACTCTCAGTAGGTATGGACGCAGTTGGCAACGCAATGTAATTGCCTATATTCAGGAGAAAGTATTCTAATGTTGGTGTTGAGTCACCTGACACTTGCATATGGCTCTTCATTCATTTTTCTGAACTAATTTCCAAACCGAAAGAGCGTAATGGGGGCAAAATGTGTAAGCCGGATGTCAACAGCTACTTCATGGAGTAAAATGAGCAACTCAGATGTGGTGTTTGCGGCGGCGGCGGTGGTGGCGGTGGCGGCGGCGGCGGTGGTGGTGGTGGTGGTGGCGGTGGCGTATATAAGTAATCGCTAACACAATTCTGAATTAATCTTGTAAGACTAGTTGAGCTTTACACATCTATTATAATGTTCGAGTGTACGCGGTGCTATAAAAGCTTCTCGCGGAAAGATTCTCTTTTACGTCATATAAGAAATACACATATGCGGAAATTTTCACCAAAAAGGTTTGAAAATAGTTACTCTCTTGATCCGCTAAAAAGACAAACATTAGACACGGCTGATGACTTATCTAGTTATGATACCGGGAGGAATGATATTGATGATGAATTTCTAAACAATAAAGTTGAAGAAAGGGTCAATCCACTTGAACAAAGAATTAAAGCTGCATCAAAAGCAATTCAAACTAAATTTAATAATTTAAAAAATCAAAATAATGTTTACACACCCAGCGATGAGTCTAATAACAGGGTTTTAACCACTTCTGATAGTGGAACTGTTATCATTCCCAAGTTAACTACAGCTTTGCAAACCCTTTTGGATATTTTATTAATCAAAGAAACTCAAAATAAAGGTGAGGATTCTAATGAACGAATAGCAATAAAACGTCCAGTCAATTCAACGGACCAAGAGCTACTTGCTAAGCGTATCAAATACAACGACTCGGAAAATGCTAATGGGCAATCGAAAAAAATAAAATACTGGCATAATCCTAATACTTTAATAGATGAATTACGACGTTTATACGAGACTTCAGAGACTGGTGAAAAAATACTCAATATTATTCGGAGTATAGAGGAAAATAAAAACATATTGTTTAACGTTGACGATAGTGAAGCTTTAATCGAAGAGTTAGATGCTTTAAGAGAAACTACTGTCGGTCAAGAAATATTCTCTATACTTCGTGAACTTCAAAAGGCTGATGTTATTGAGCCACTAGGTGATTATCTGGATGAAACTGATAAAGAAGATACTAGCGATTATGATGATGATTAATTTAGATATTGCGTTCAACAAACACCGCGAGATGTCACCACCGATTTATTGTCTACAGTAAATTGCTGCTTCGATTGAATTAATGATAAAGTTGTGCACGTCAGCCGCAAACACCGCTGCTACCCCGCCACCCCCACAACCACCACACAACCACCGAAACCACCATATAAATACCACCGCCACACAAACACCACCGCCGCCACCACACAAACACCACCGCCACCGCCACACAAACACCACCGCCACCACCACACAACCGCCACACAAACACCGCCACCGCCACAAACGCAACACAACCACCGCATTTGTGTGTTACGTCACCACCGCTATATAATTTGCTGAGTTATACTCAAGCTTATACACCTTATCATGGTTGAAGGGTATAAAATAGTTGAACTTACATAAAATATTATCTATTTACCGGTGGTTGTCAAAGAGTTAACATCTCTTTCGTTGAAAATTATACTTTCGTGGTAAAACAATTACATTTTGGAACCATGTTAATTTACAATTCAGCGCAGTCCACCGCTAGAGAACCTAGCAAAGGACTTTCGAAACCTAAGATCATTAAACGTAAAACTTTTGAGCAACAACACATTTCACCTGAAAATTTAGCATTCCTTAAATCACTAGGTCTTAAAGTGAAAAGAACCTGGTACTCACAAATGTGCTAAATATTATTAACAGTTTGTAATTTGATGGTAAACTAGCAATAGCTATTAATAGCCATTTTCGAATACGTTCCACAAATTAACTAACTACCCCCACCACTTTTAATTATTCTATATAAAATTGTGGATTGTGTGAATAATTTCAGTTCTACGGTGGCGGTAAAAAATGGCGTTTCTTGACATACAAGGCTATCAAGGAGCTAACAACGAATTTTATTTTAAAGAAGTTGGTATTGCTGCAGAAAATTCGGATGATATATTACATCTTATATTCGACGCACCGTTTGATTTCAACGAGTTGCCGAAGAAATATCAACGAGTAGCCAGTTGGCTTTACCGAAATTGGCATGGGATACCTTGGTCGTATGGATTTATTCCATACAAAAAACTTCATACCATATTGAAACCTATATTAAAGAAGTATGATGTTATATACGTCAAGGGTGGTGAAAAGAAGAAATGGATATCAAGTTTGTTTGATGGTACCGAAAACCAGCCGTGGATTTTGAATTTGGAAGAAATATTTGATGTACCGAAGATTTCCATTCTGCGAGATGAATATTATTCAAGACGCTGTATGCTTCATTCAGATAAAATTTGTTCATTAGAAAATTGTATTCTTTTAAAAAATTTTTATATGGAAAATAAATAGATTTTAAGTAATATATAGATTTAAGCAATTTAATTTTTTGTATGCATATTCTATAAATAAAATTTAAAAAAAAAAGATATGTGCGTTTTATTTAATTATTACCCTGCATTCCCCTATTTTTTTACAGCAAAAAGTTTCTTTCGTTAACCTATAAGAGTATTAACAAAAATCTTATGAAATTTATTATTCTAATTGAAAAGCATATTTCATGATACACCCTGTATACTAAAATATTTATTAAAAATACTAAATATACACCCGTTATATATACATGATATTATTTGTATGTTAATGATAAAGTAGCAAATTCAAAATATTCTATGTGTCTATAAAAAATTTTGATTTTACAGACTTAAAAATTTAGTAAAACTCAATGCTGTTATCATTTTTATATTAAGCGACGTGTTTAACTTATAGTAATTTAAAACCAAAAATTGAACTTTTATTCTGTTTAAAAATGTTAAATACAATACAATACTATTATACCCTAATATAAATATGTATCAGTATTAAAATGATATACATTGATTTTGCTGATTAAACAAATTTTTTGCAATATTTATAAATTATTTTATAATTAGATTTAATACTTATTCATAAATGGCTATACAATTCGTTTACTAGTATTCATAAAAATTAAAATTATATACAAATTTTCTTTCTTATTCTCAATATACAGAGTGTATACATAAAATATTTTTAATATACAGAGTCTATACATATGTACATACTGAATTATTTCAGATAATTTTCGTTTGATATAGAAACAGTTTTGTGCTACAGTCAAATTCAAAAATGTTGTGCACCATAAGAAGTAATATTTTTTGTAACTTGTTAAAATTTCAAGAACTTCTGTTAGTTAACTAAAAAATTGGTCACTGTAGGTTAAATGTTAAAGTATTAAAACTGATAAAAATAATTTCTTGCTTGAGGCCTACAATGGTTGATATTTTTTACTAAACAATTTTTTAACTCATTAATATTCCATGACGTCATCTTTCTTATACCAAAAAAACTCCTTATATGAGTGTTACGATCATAATTCAGCTAAAACAAACATTTAATTATTAGTTGTTTGTTTATGTTAAAACTGATAAAAATTCCTGGAATTTTCCAAGGTTAAATATACACAAAAACCCCTGAGTTACAGTTGACACCCAAATTTCCGGCAGTACAGTAGCGGTCAGACATCTGGACCCTGGAGTCTGAAGTTAGTTTTGCGGTAGCGCTTGGTACAGTGCCCCCACAAAATTTAGCGGCCTCCCAATCTTAAATAAACAATTTTAAAATTATTACATGATCCAAAATTATTATATAAATAAACAAATATAACAAAAATCCCCGCTTGTATGAATCATACTATAATTATAATTCAACAATCAGGCCATAAATTAAAAATTCCAAGAAGACTATTTCGTATTTGAAATCCAAACAAAAAAATTGCTGAGTCATCAAAATCTTAAATAAACATTTTTTTTAAATTAAAACTTATATAAATAAACAAATTAAAAAAGTGCTGACTTTGCTGAAAACAGACTTAAACTTGTTGAAAAGTACAGTAGACACTCGATTTACAGTACAGTAGCGGTCAGAAATCTGGACCTCGGAGTCTAATCTTAAAATCTAGCGCTTGATACAGTGCGCCCCCGACAAAATTTAGCGGCCGCCCCTTGGGTTAGGGTATTCCCCACATTTTTGACTTGGTAGTTCGTTTAAAATGATGCAATTAAGGTAAGCGCGTGTTGGGGTTAAGGTTTGCACGTACAGTGCGCTTCAAAAAGTGATCGGGCACCTTTTTGGTCAGGGGGGCCCGCACTTTTGACACGGCAGTGTACCAAAAATTTAAGTACAGTACGGCGTCAAAAGTTTGGGGCCACTCCTGGGTTAGGGTATTCCCCACATTTTTTGACGTGATAGTTCGTTTAAGATGGCGCAATTAAGGCAAGCGCGTGTTGGGGTCAAGGTTTGCACGTACAGTACGCTTCAAAAAGTGGTCGGATACCTTTTTGGCCAGGGGGGGTCCACACTTTTGACACGGTAGTGTACCAAAAATTTAAGTACAGTACGGTGTCAAAAATTTGGGGCCACCCCCGAGTTAGGGTATTCCCCACATTTTGACGCGGTAGTGTACCCCATCTATCAAATTGTGGCCTAAAATTCAGTCTGCGCATGCGTCGTGTACTTAAATTCAGTCTGCGCATGCGTTAGGTTTGGCTGGTAATGGGTTAACACAAAATGAAATTGTTATAAGTAAATTGTGATGACGCATAATGGGTTAACATAAATTAATTTGGTTGCTGGTGATGATTCACCTCTTAGGAATTTCAAGGCCAACAGTATGAGCGAATTCACCTCTTAGGAATTTCAAGGCCAACAGTATGAGCGAGTGTTGGGGTCAAATGTCAACAACAAATTTTTTAATACATGTACGTGCCAGGTCAAAGGTCAATTCATACACTAGGTACAGTAGGACCCCAAACTACACGGTTCTTAACATCGTCAAAAAAGTAGTCCGGCAAATTGGGGTTCTACGGTGCGGCAGCTCTGTCATAGCCTATCTACTGGTAGACATATAAAATATTAAAAATTTTTATTTATTACTATTATTTTTTTTATTTTTTATTTAAAAATTTGTTATAATTTTTACCAGTGAGGGAATGAAAATTCATGGGACCATTTCGAATTCATACAGATTAATGCAACATAACATCGTATACTCGTATATGATAAAGTAGTGCCTTAAGGTAGTTACCGCGACATTCAACTTTTCGACAGAATAGTTTCAAATTTTAACAGTATAAAGAAGAATGCTATATCTGATTGTCCTTGTAATTTGGGAAAGATTGATCGCTTCTGAGTTAAGATAATTAGGGTTAAAGTTTGTATCTACCCCATGTATTAGATCTCAAAATTCTGACTACGTACCCTTATTTTGTATTTAACAATATAATGACTCGACAGAATTCAATAAAAAACTAGGGAAAGAAAGACTAATAAGTTCTGAATGTAAAGAAAAAATTGAATTATTTGTTGATCGTTTTGAATTGAAGATATCATCAGTGAAATTATAATATTTTAATAAATACACCAATTTCAAGCAACTGAACCGAAGCAGTCTGACAACTCTGTATATTAAATAACTGGTTTATTTGTATTTATTGTTTAAACAATATTGAAAATTTATGAATAGCATTTTTTTGACCTTTTACCGCTTACGTAGCGAAAACGCTGATAGATACATTAAAAAGTGTTAAGACCTTTTTGTAGAGAATCGAATTCTCTACAAAAAAGTCCGCGATAACACCTGTCTATCTTGACAGGTGAAAAAATAAAGCGTCCAAACGAATATGCATTAATATGTTTGTTGAGTAAATTAACAACGATGTCAAAGCATTTATTATAAAAAACTTTGATAGTATAAGTGTATATTCACAGACTATGTTTGAATGTATGCCTACGCGTTCGTATGAAAAATAGTATGCATCAACATCTATCCATTAATACATACAATAATGACATAAAGTAAGTTTGGTTTGCAATTTTTTCTACTAGCATGTCACACGGTAACTACTTTAAATAAGTTGTGAATATAACATGTATTGTTTATTATTATACTATGTAACAATATAGGCCTTTGACTATGTACAAGAAAATAGGGGGAAAATGAACAAATTCGTAATAGGTGTTTTATTATTTAATATGTTCAGTTGTACTCCAAAAATGATACATTCACAATGTGCTATTAAATTTAGGCGTGGATTTTTACGAACGGCGTAAATTTATCGACGCTTAAGTTTTTTAACTATAACTCAAAAACGATGCATTTTTCATAAATACACATGATATGATTTTTTGTAGAGAATTAAATTTCCTATCGAAATGGCACTTCATGAACTCAAAAAACTTTTTTCTCAACGAAATAAGTCAAAAAAACTATTGAAAAAAAAGCCGAAATTTTTCAATTTTTCTTTTTCTTTTAAATTTTTGTGCAGCACTTTTTTCTGAGTGAATTTAGGTATAAACATTGGTTCACAAAAAAGAAAGTTGATAAAATTTCCGTCAGAATGGTGACCGATACAAATATTTTCGATAAAAACTGCCTGAGATACAGCCGTTCAAAGTTACCTACTTTTTTACAATTTTATTACTTTTTACTTTTATATCAAGTTATTTGTAATTTTTACACGCAAAAATTATTTTTATTCAGTACAAAAATTATTTCTGCTTTCCATAAAAATTCCGCCGTATTTTTTGGAATGGTGAAAAAATTACTTCAATTTGAATATTTTATTTTATACAAACCCTTTAAGGCACGGATCTAGGGGGGTGGGGCAGGCGGGGCATGTGCCCCGGGCGGTAGGTCTTGGGGGCCCCAAAAATTTACTTAAGAGGATGCTAAAATAAGGTAGGTGACTTTTTTTTGGTTTGTCACATTTTGGGAGGAAAAAATAAGTATTTTTTCTACAGGGGCGTCATTTTTAGACGCTGCCCCGGGTACCACTTACGCTAGGTCCGGCCCTGAAGGCACTCAGTCTTCTAGTTTAGAATTTTTTTAAATTCGATTTTTTTTATTTTGTGTAAGTATAGTCCTTTAAAAATGTGGACTTACAAAAGTAAATTTAAAAAATTTGAAGATTTACAAAGTTTTAATATGGTAGGTTCAGGTATTAGGTAGGTGCAGTGAATACGGATATTACAAAATTTTCATTTTTACTACTTTTAAAAAATAAAAAAAACTAGAAAAAACTTCATAAAATAATTTTTTTAAGTATTTGCCATTTTTAGATCTTTTAAAATTTTTTTCATTGTAGTTCCAGACAGAATTAAAAACCGAAACTTTTGCTCTCTAGACTAGAAGACTCTCTTAAAATATTGTTTAAAAATATCTTTTATTATAAAATTTTTATTTAGGAGTATATTTTTAGTTATTCGAAACTTTTTTATGTCGACGCAGATTTCAATTATCGCTTTATAGGAAAACCAATTACATTGTTTCTCTTAAAAGTCTTAAATAAATATAAATAATAAAAGTTCTGTATTTCTTCTGTCTTAATATGTTTTTGTTCGGGGAAAAAAACAAAAAAATTGAGTAAAGTGTAAATTGAAATGGACTACCACAATTCATGAGTATCTACAATATAATAGAGACACTATAGATATGGCAGTAGCTACTTGTGATTGCGTCTTTCAAAACAATCAAAATTTTCATTTATTTACACGCACAATAGATTTTGTAAACAACTTTCTGTGGTAAAAAAATGATTGAGTGGGCTGTGAAATGTAATTGAGTTTTTTTCCTTTTTTTAAGAGAAATTTTATCTTTTTTATTTAAGTATTTTCAGTGTTATGTTGTTGTAATGGTTATAATGGCTATGCGTGAAAATGTAGTAATATCAGAAATGTTTTCGCTATTAAATTAATATTTTTGATTTTCTTTATTCATTGTTACGCGGTGACAAATGATTTTTTTTTTATTGTGAACGATGATTTCATTTATTTTAAATGTTTTTGAGCAACATATGGGGCTTAGTGAAGTTTTCAGTCATTCTAAAAATAAAAAATAAAAAAATAGTGAAATATATAAAATTTAATATTAGAATTTTAGGGTTCCGAAGAGAAAGTCTCGGAACTAATACCGACTAGTACCCAATATTCCCTTTAAGGTGTGCGTTTATGCGCGCGCATGCTGTTGGAAAAGTCAGCGTACAAAGTGAATGCATTCGTAAATTACGACCTTTGAAAGATAATTTTGATTTATTTAATGAAATCAAAATTTGCCATGGGGTTTTGTGTTCCAGAATCACAATTTTACAAATATATATTACAATATTTACTTAAAGGTATGTAATTTATTTGAACTGTATCCAAATTTTGTTACAAATCTGAAAACTATATTAACTCAATTAGGTTTTTGAAGAAAAATTTTTTTTGTCATAAATGGAAAGATCATATATAAGTTTTATAAGAAAACTCTTTTTATTTTTTTTTTTAAACGTAATAATTAAGAAGTTATATTAAATTAAAAATAAATTTTCAAACTTAGAACCGATAACGGGCGGATAGTTCACGAGCGCTTATGTAACGTAATAAAGGTTATATGGCCTGAACATAGCTACATTATTGTCTTTTTATTTTCAAAGAGATTATAGACCAAGAGCTACTGGCCGATTTGCGATGGTCATTTCAACACGCGTTAAATTAAGAAGATAGAATCTTCGATACTTACTCTACACAGAAATTCAATGCTGGCAAGCCTATTCGACTCAACCCGGCCGAATAGGCTTGCCAGAACTGAATTTTTATGTAGAGTAAGTAGTATCCAAGATCCTATCCTCTCAATTTAACGCGTGTTGAAATGACTATTGCAAATCGGCCAGCAGCTCTCCTACTATTATTGTTACTATGAAATTATTGTTGCTCTGAAATTCTTGTTTCTATCCAAATTATTGCTTGCTATAAACTTCACTGTGGAAATATCGAAACTAAAGAAATATCAAGCTTGTTTTATACTACTTTGCGAGAGCAACACAAAAATAAGTCCGGAAAAAATGCCCCTCAAGATTTTGAACGTTGAAATCAATGAAACAGCCATCAATAATTTTTCCTACTAAATTTTAATAATTTTGACACTTTTGACATATTACCTTTATGACGTCACAGACATCGCGATCTTTTGTAGTGCTGTTTTTAACCAAATGATATTTTTTTAAATTTTTCAAGTTTTAATTAATTTATTATTTATTATATATCATTTTTAAAAAATTTTTCGTATCGATTAACAATATTATTTATGATGTAGAATTGAAATAAAATAAAAAAATGATATTTATTTTTTATTCAAAAACCCAATTGTGGAGTGGTCGAACAGAAGGTAACATTTCCATCGTTGCTTTTTGTTCAGAAATCACTAAAATGTGATTAAAGAGTAAGCATTTATTTTTAAAAATATTCTGTTTATGCAGAATTGTACACCGAAAAAACTTACCTTACGTCACTGTTTTGTCAATTTAAAAACTTTCACATTACAGGAGATAACTGAGTTAGAATTTTGGAAATGTTACCTTTTGTCAGTAAAACTTGAAAATGTCACTTTTTGATAATCATTGAATGGAAATTGAAGGAATTTAATTAAAAGTAATAAAATAAAAGCCCCTTTAGATGTCGATGCATCAATAAAAATTTAAATAAAAAAAATAAAAAATAAAAAATAAAGAAATAAAAGCCATTTTTTATTATTAAAAAACAACCTTTCTCTAGTGTTTTCAGCTACTAAATCTAATAATCTAAATTTAAGTCTAATATTACATAAGGAAATTTCACTTTTTGTTAGAACAAAAATAATATTTTTATAAAGAAATGGATATGTCCCTTTTTGTTCGAAAACCGAGATTGGGACCGAGATTTTTAGGGGAGAATTACTGCTATTTAGCACGCGAAATTCAACTAGGATGTGTAGTTGATAGATATAAGTAGGATTCTGTAAAAAAAAGCAAAAAGTCAAAAACTGGAAATGTCACTTTCTGTTCGACCACTCCACAATTAAACTACTTACCCCTTAACGTCAAAGATAGCATGATGAATCTTATTTTTTTTATGACGTAAATGCCTTAATTAAGTACATACACTTTACATATATTAATACATAAATACATGTCACATATTATAAATACCTATAAAAAAATGAAATAAAAAAGTATAAATATACCGCACTTAAAGTCTTTAAGTATACAACATAAAACTAAATTTAAAACGTAAGGCCTCGTTCACACGACACCGAATCGGTATTTTTTCCGAATCGGTGCGAATCGGACGTAGTGTTCACACGGCAAGTTTTTTTCCCTGTATATCAGTTATTTTACCAAGACGATACATACATGTACATATATATAGTACATGCCGTACATGCTGCCATTAAATTATGGAGTACCTATACTCCGTATACTCGCTAAATATAGGAGCCTGCTCTAATTGGGACCGTCACTAATCCAAAAAAGCAATAGTCGTATTGACAATATTCGTTAATTATTATCATTAAACAATGATTTCTGGAAATCTCTCTTTAAAATAACACATATTTCTCTCCATTTTAATACTTTCAAATCTTTTTCTTTACATATTTTTAATGTTTTGTCTCATATAACATGTCTTTATTCTACTAAAATTACTAAAATTTTAGTATTAATACTGTTAATTGTTCATAATACATCTGTTTTATTAAAATAATAAACGATTGCATGAATATAAAATATGACAAGCCTGTACCTGAAACAGCACAAAACAGTAAAAAATATTGTATCGTCTGAACACTTGCATATAAAATACACGCGCTACTAGCAACCGATTCGAATTTTTTACTGTTTTACTGTATTCGGAATTCGGTGACAAAACCGAATATCAAAAATCTCCGAATCGGTTTTTTTACTGTGTACGGTTTTGTCCGTATCGTATGAACGTACACATTGAAATACATATGCCACTGAAGCATACAGTAAAAAAACCGATTCGGAAAAAATACCGATTCGGTGTCGTGTGAACCAGCTCTAACTAGATAACAAAACTAAGAAATAACTGAATGAAACAAATGCACATATTATGAAACAAATTGCTGATAAAGCAAACTCATCTAATTTCTTAAAGAAAAAATGAATCAACAGATGATTTAAGTTTTAAACAAGTGGTCAGCGTAAGTGTAGAAAATTGTAACTTGTGATGAGTCCAGATTGAGCCCGACACGGCTTAGGTGGTTCAGTCGTCCACAACGCTTGTAGCGGTTCGGATGTTGATTGTTGCAACAATGTAATACAATGAATACGTAAGCCTAGAGTACATACGTATTATACCAGCATTATGTATACGTACTATTGCCGAGTGTCTACGTATGGTATATGTATCATCTCCCTCCAGTGACCGAGCTATACTATACATATGTACGGAATATTACACATACAAATATCCACTACAGCACACATACAGACACAAATTCTAAATATGTATATTACCATAGAAAGTGGGGAAGCTCCTCCCATTTTTGTGACGTAACTTTTTGGGGACAAGCGGTATACTAACTATTTAACAGTAGTTTGGCCGCTTGGTTTTAAAACATCAACATATGTAGGTATGCTGTATGCATATAGAAAATAAATAAATCATTCATCATTAGACATTTTATCAGGGATGGAAAAAAAAACAGTTTTTTTTTAAATTTATAAAACAAACAGTTCAAAATGTTTTAAACAAGTGTTCCTATGTTTAAAATCATGTTTTTATTAGTTTAATTTAAACATATGTTTTAAACATTTTAAATTTGTTTTAAACAGGTTTAATTCCTTTAATTAAACCATATGGAAAAAACTTTGTGTCTCGAAATGTCTGACTTTTTGCTGTCAGACATTGGCATAAAATAAATAATTATGTACTATTAATTTAAAGTTATCGAAAAGGTTAACCAAAATAATCAAAATTTATTGAATAACTGTGATAATAGAAATATTAATACAAAAAAATTACCTAATTGTGAAAATGATCAAAGAATTTCTAAAACTGAAATTGAGATTCCTGCGGCCAGCTACTCGGAAAAGTTAAAATCTGTTAAACCGAAACAGTTACAAAAAAATATTGTAACTGGCTCAAATAATAATACTAATTCACTGCTGCAAGCGGTTCCAAAGAAAGCATGGATATGTGTATCCAGACTTCTACCAAGTTTTACACAAGAAGATGTCAAATCATATTTAAAAAAACAATTTCCAAACAGTGAATTTGATTGTGAATTGATGACAAAAAATCAGAATGCTACGTATCACACTTTTAAAATCGGTGCTGATTTGGGTCTAATGGAGGAATTATATAAACCGACTACGTGGCCCGCCCATACCGAAATACGGAGGTTTCGTTTTCGGAGACAACTGGCAACAATCGGAAGTTAAAATAACACCCGATAATGATGACATGTATACTAATGTGTACGCAGTAAATGTACAATACATAAAAAATAAATTACCTGAAATTGAAATTTTAACTAAACTAAAAAACATTCATGTACTGTGTGTATTTGAACATTGGATGAAGGAGAACGAAGTAAATTTATATAAAATACCAAATTTTCAAATAGCAAATTTCTTTTGTAGGAATACATATATACATGGAGGTGTCATAATCTATGTAAAAGACAATATTGGCTATCGAGAATTTAACAAACTAAATTACCTGTGTGTAGAGAAAATATTTGAACTGACTTGTGTAGAATTATTGGAATTAAATACTATAATTGCAGCTTTTTATCGATCACCAGCTGCTGATGTTGACAGTTTTTTGCAAAAAATGCACACTACACTGCACTTATTGGAAACACTTGGTAAACATATTATAATCACTGGTGATTTTAATATTGATTTTTTAAGCACAAACACTGATACTCAACGGTTTAGGGATCTTTTGCATGCTGTTGATATGAAACTTTTAGTTGATGTTCCCACTAGAGTAATTAAAAATTCTAGTACGTGTCTTGATAATATTATATTAAATAAACATGAAAATAATTTCAGATTAAATATCTTAGATGATTCCTTGGCGGATCATTTTAGCATATTTTTACAAATAAAACTGAATGTAAAAATTACAAGAAAGCGCGAAACAATCCTGAAAAGACAATTCACGTACAATAACTTAAATTATTTTAATATAACTGTAAATTGTATTGACTGGACTGATATTTACAGTCACAAAAATGCCAAAGATACTTTTGATTGTTTTTTTGATTTGTTGTTATATAATTTTAATATTTGTTTTCCTATTTTAAGTACAGTTGTTGACCATAAAATTAGAACTGATAAAGTACAGTGGTTCACGGAGGAATTGTCACATTTGAAAGAAATTCTTGATATTCTGTCTGTCATTTCAACTACAACTAATGAAGGCAACATTAAGCTTCTAAATTCTGAATATAAAAAAAAGTACAAGAAAGCAGTGAAATTAGCAAAGAGAAAGGCCAATTCAGATTATATTTTAAATTCTAGTAATAAATCTAAAGCTAGCTGGGAAGTTATCAATAAGGAAATAGGCAAAGGACAGAAACATAAACCTACAAATATTTCTGTAGATACTTTTAATAATTTTTTTATTAATGTAGGAAATATAGTGAATGAGAGTTTGCCAAATAGTTTACAAAACTTGGAATTTTTGACGAGGGTGAATTCACCAGATAAATCATTCTTTATAAATCCGACGACACCAGCTGAGGTTGAGCAGTTTATTAACAATTTAAGTAATTCTAATATTACGGACGTTTTCGGCTTTCGATCTGACACTTTAAAAATAGTTCAAAAAATAATTTCTGCTCCTCTTGCCTATATATTAAATAAATGCATTGAAGAAAGTTACTTCCCAGAACAGCTTAAAATTGCTAAGGTTATACCGATACATAAAAAAGGTACAACTGAAAATGTTGACAATTACCGACCCATTTCTATACTACCGTTGTTGTCTAAAATTTTTGAATCAATATTAAAAAAACGGCTAGTAAATTTTTTTGAAAAAAATAGTTTATTTAGTATGCATCAATTTGGCTACAGAAAGAACAAATCAACAACCAAATCAATAATTAATATATTAGAAAAGGTCTTTGATGCAATTGATGAAAATCATATTTCTTCTATTACACTATTAGACTTAAGTAAAGCCTTTGATTGTGTAGATCATCAGTTGTTACTATTTAAACTAGAAAAATATGGTGTTAGAGGATCTGCACTCTCATTTTTTGGTTCTTATTTAGAAAATAGACAGCAGCTGGTATCAGTAAATGGTGTCGAATCAAGTTTACAATACCTGAATCGCGGTGTACCACAAGGGTCGATATTGGGACCTATATTATTTATTATATATATAAATGATATTACACTTAATTTTCCTGACTTGGACATTTCATTATTTGCTGATGACACTAGCTTTTTTGTAAAATCCAGTAATTTGTATAAATTAGAAGAAAAACAAGAAGTTTTACTTAAACAAGTTAAGGAGTGGTTTGAGAAGAACAAACTTTTTATGAATGAAGACAAGACACAGAGACTTCTTTTCAATAGTAAACAAATTGTAACACAATCCTCTGTGAACTTCTTGGGTGTAAAAATTGATGAGCATTTGAAATGGGATAGTCATATCGAATATTTAGCAAATAAATTGAATAAAGTTTATTACCAAATTAATAGATTATCCAAAGTAGTAAACCAAGACACATTAAAAAAGGTTTATTATAATAATTTTTATAGTTTACTTACCTACGGAATTATTCTTTGGGGCTCATCTTCAAAAATTGATAGACTTTTTGTCATACAGAAAAGAATTATCAGATGTATTTCTAACCTTCCAGCCAGACAGTCGTGTAAGAGCACTTTTATTAATTTAAAAATATTAACTCTTCCCAGTATCTTTGTGTATCAGATTTTGTGTTACATTCATGAAAACAAATGCAATTTACTAAAACATGTAAATGTGCATGAGCATAACACCAGGAACAGTAAAAATCTCTGTATACCATATCACAGAATCAAAAAGACACAACAACCAATAAATTACCTAGGTATTGTGCTGTATAATAAACTGTCAACTAATGTTAGAGAATTAGAACTAGTTAAATTTAAAAAAATAGTAAAGAATACACTCCTTCAAAAGGCATATTATTCAGTGCATGAATGTTTAGAAGATGACATATTATTGTAAGTAGGTATATTATTATTTTAAATATGCAATACAATATTATATTATTTTTTGTGACGAGCTCATATAAATTTGTAAATTTTGTAGAGCAATAAACCATTATTATTATTATTATTATTATTATTATTATTATAATAGGTGGCATTAAATGGAAACATTTGAATATTTTGTTTGTTGTAAAATTTATAAAACCGTTTGTTGTTTATACGTGTTGTACTGTGTACAACTACAACAAAGACGTTTCTGAGAAATTTTATAAAATTTGATCAGTGTTGTCAGTGTTGTCAGATTGGGGGGTTTTCTCTCCAAAATTTAAGAAAGAATTTTTAAATTGCTGGAGGGAATTTTGGGGGGATAATTTCTTTGGAGGGATTTTTGACTGGAAATTTTCAAATTAGGGGGAATTTGGAGGTTTAATTAAATTTCAATCATATATTTGCCATCCTGCTTAAAAATACTCAAATTCAAAAAACAGTTTCAAATCAAGCACTAAAATTTAAGTGTGTGGTATTGTATTTTAAGACAACGTCAAAAGTCAACAATCACTCCTAATTTTATTGTTTAAAAAAATATAGTAAACAATTTCTTCGAAATATATTAGAATTATATTTTGCTATAAATTATTTTATTTTATTTTATTATTATTATTATTATTTTTTTTTTTTGCTTGTCAACTGTATTATTTTTGAAGAGACATTTTTCAAAAAGTTGGCCACTTTAAATATTGGTTATTTTTGGGCTACTTGGACGTTGCTTACGTATTTCGTGTGCGTTAAATAATTTTTTTTATTTTTTGGAGGTTTTCTTCCCTAAAATGCATTTTTTAGAGGGATTTTTGACTAATGACGAGTTAATCTGGCAACACTGAATTTGATACATACTGAAATAAAAGAGTTTAAATTAAATTATGGTACAAAGAAGTTCAAAATCTTATTGTTATCTTGTTATCTTAATGCTATCACTAAAGTCACAAATCGACCCCAAAACATTTGATTTAGTAACACAGTTGCATTCGACTGTAGCCTTAGTAGAAAGAGCTGCAATGCTAGTCGCTGTTTTTCAAGATTTAAATGGAAATACTTAATACAAATTAGTATTTAACATAAAAGAAAGAAAGAAAACAACAAAATACATACTTAAATAAATTTAGTTTAACCTAATTAAAATTTTAATTTTGATTTTGTTATTTTATTACTGATGCATATTGGAATAGAACTGCCTAATTATTAATTACTAAAGATATAATTAAGCTATTTTTTTATTTCAATACATTTTATTTACAACTTAACCGAAAGAATTTAATTAAAGATTGTTCAGAACCTAGTTTAATATGTAATGTTTTTTATTTGTTTTAAACATAGTTTAAAACATCGTTTAAAACACTTTAATTTCAAACATGTTTTATTTAGATTGTGTTTTAAACAGTGTTTAAAACATGTGATTTAAAACACTTTGTTTTAAACATGCCAACCCTGCATTTTATACTATAAAAATGATAATTTTTTTAAAATTTTCTTTTTTTAAAATTAAAATAAAAGACGAACAGTGTCGTGGTCATACCCAGATGATACCTTTCATGAGTGATGACACACTTTTGTAAAGAAACAACATGAACCCACTGGTAAACAAATTTGTAACAAATTAGATACTACCGGAGAAAAAGTTACAAAAAAAAAAAAAAAAAAAAATCAGAAATAAAATCCTTAAATCGTCAATGGATCGTGTCTCACACGAACACACACACACACACACACAATGAATGTTTGACGTTGCCAAAACTACTACAATTGTGTCTAGAGTAAAATCTTTTTCAAGACTGAAGATAATAAAATATTACTTCGGATCTATCGTTAGTCAAGATCGATTTATCTCTTCGATAATTTTATCCATCAAATTTCTACATTAAAAGTAGCGAGGTCGCAGCAGTTCTGTATACCAAAAGTAGTAAGGTTACAGCGGTTCTATACCAAAAGTAGTAAAGTTACAGCGGTTTTATACCAAAACTAGTAAGATCAAAGTAATTCTATACTAAAAGCAATAAGATTTTAACAGTTCTATACCAAAAGTAGTAAATTTGCAACGGTCCCATTTTTTTATTTTCAGTTTTACATATTATTGGTGAAATAACTTACCTTATAATTAATCTACTGTTGCTGGACCGTATAATAATCCTTCTTCTACCTCGTTTTTTTCCATTTATACTATGTGGTCTGCTTTATTTAATGTAGCAGCTGCTCTTGCGTGATAAGGTAGGAACATTAATTGTCCTATAACTTGCCTATTTTTTTTTTATTTTGCTAAAACGATTTTAATAATATATTCTGTAAAAAATTAGCTTTCAAAAAACGTATAACAAAAAACTCCTTTTGGTCGAGTTTCACGAGAATTCCGTCTTAGGTATTATTTATGATGGCGAGCAAATTACTTCAATTTTATAAAAACTGCATAGACAAAAAAATATGCGCACTCATGTTGGTAAAAATTAGAGGGAACATTGTCTATATCCCATAATTATATAATAAATAAATTACTGATTCGTATTATTATATTTAATAAAAAGCATACTTGTAACAACTAAATCACAATTGAGGAGCTGGGTGGAAAAAGGGCTTAAGTCGCTTTACGCCCTTTTTCCTTAGAATTGATTTTCTAACTCTTTAGAGTGTCTACTCATAGTAAACAAATTTTTACAACGACCAGAAATCAATTAATGCCCCTACGCTACGATAATAATTTGAAGCGTATAAGCCATGTTTGCAAAAAATTAAATATATAATTAGTAACTCACAACTAAGAATGAATTTTTACAGTACATGACACATGACACATAATAGCCATTAAAAGATATTTCTGGTCCTATGATGTACAGCATGATACAGAAAAAAAGAAAAAATCTAAATTTATTTTTTGGGGCAGTTAGCTGTGATTCTGTATTTTGAATTAACTTTCACTTCTAAACAACTTTTTCAAATTATATTTTCTTATATTTTCATTAATTATAGTACTTTACTCTTAAGCCATATTTACATTTTTAAGCCCACCCTCGATACAACCAGATATATCCAAATTTCTGTGGGTAATTTTTTAGCCTAAGACCAAGTACTAACTTTTATCAAGAATAAAATTTTCTGAAAAATTTGATATATAATAGTTTTCCACATATAACCAACTTTCAGGCGGACACTGTACAAGTATACATATAAATATTCATGAAATTAACATGAATCAAATGTTTTGGTTTAGAATTTAATAAATGTGCTGACAAAGTTTAATTAGAATTTCAGAAAAAGGAAACAGAACTTATGTTTTTGTTCAATCAAAATTTTATCTGCAAAAAGGGCGTAAGTCATACTTCGGAAAAATTCAAAAAATTATGCAATAACAACCGATATTTACTTTTTTTTAATCTTAATACATAGTGTATTATTAGTGCTACCAATTATATAACACGACAATTACCAGTTTTTCAATCTTCACCTTCATACTAGGCACCCAAACTTTGAAATGATCTTTTCTCAAAACAGTATTTCTGTACTTACGCCCTTTTTCCACCCAACTCCTCAATTTATATTCGAGAAAATCACAAATCACTTACGAAGCTTCATAAAAATATGCTAATTTTGTACTATGTATAGGTACATACTTTTGCCTATATAATTTTTAATACAAACATTTCGTCAATTTATCGAATATTTTCTTTTTTCTTTTTGACTAAAGTTTCATAATTAAATTCTGTTTTCCTTTGTTATAGATATGATTTGTGTGCAACTAACATTAGAAGCATTTCGTCTGGCCGGAGTCATTGGCTCAATATTTCATCTCTTGGCGCTGACCGGAAATCACTATTTGGGGATACTGAAACCGTTACATTATGCATCGATAATGACAAATCGTAATACGAAAATTCTACTTCTTATATTATGGCTTACACCAAATTCAATATTTCTTATATATTTCTCATCGGTGCCAAATCAAGGATTTCTATATGATTGCAGAGCTGAGTAAGTAGAAAATTAATTATTTTTATTTTTTTGTATAAATTTAATAAAACTGTAAAAGCCTTGACCAAAAAGACCTTCACAAAATTGGAAAGGGAAATTCGACGTAGTAACTTAGAAATCAACGATTGCGATCCATAAACTGAGTCAGCAATTGTGAATGGTGCTTCTATATATTCATATGCTTGTAGAACGGTAAAATAAATTCCTAGAAGGACGGTGAAGAAAAGCCCTTGAGCAGTTTGAGTATAATTACCATTTATTAATCTATGATGGGCTCAAGTAATTGTTACTCCTGATGAAAGTAAGATTACTGTATTAAGAAGAGGAACTTCTAAGGGATTAAATGGAATGATTCCTGCAGGCGGTCAAGTTAATCCTAATTCCACGGGGGGCCATCCAGAAACCAGACCGCACAACTTCTAAGAATTTCTTTAAAAATGGTTGAATATTTTTGAAGTTATGCCACTTAGTGAGATCTCGGACACACAAATAAACAGACAGACGGATCGATGAACGGACACGGGGCCAAAATTATTCTAAAGCGTAAGAAAACTCTAAAACGTAAGATGCGCGTGAATATATTTGTTTTGGAGGGAGTATAATTTTCATATTTCAAAAGTAATGACAATGCTTTCGTTAGGCCTGGCGCACATTGAGACGCACTTGATGCTGGCAGGGCAGCGCAGTTTCTGTGACTCGTGTTGTAGAACGGGACAGTGTGAATTGAAACGCTGAGCAGAGTAGAGCAGCACTGCGTCGCACGAGACCGATGTGGCACTCGTGAATGTGACACAGAAACTGCGCGACATTGTAACACGTTCTCTAGTTTTAGTTGGTTTTATTTCGCCGAAATGAAAAGATTTGAAGAAATTCGTGCTTTTAAATTCGTGCTATCTCGTTCTACAACAAGTCATAGGAACTGCGCTGCCCTGCCTGTGTTAACTGCATCTCAATGTGCGCCCGGCCACACAGTTTATTTCTCGTGCGACCCTGCCCTGCCCAGCTCTGCTCTGCTCTGCCCTACCCTGCGTTTACTGCTTAACGTAGCAAAATAATTATATACCTATTGGTTCATATTGCATTCAGTTTCGGTCATGTGACACTTCGATAGCCCAAGTCGATTTTCTAAACTAAATGAAAAATTTTTTGCAAGAATTTTCATCTCAATCAAAATGGGAATTCGCCGATAAACTAAACACATTTCAAATTAAATCTACAGTGATTTGCAATAAAAAAGTTGACAATTAATCAGATATTATTTGTAATAGATTATTTTTCTTATCAAAAGAAAAATGTTTTCTAATTTTGCATTTTATGAAAAATCTCAAATTCCCTTACGACAGATACTCATTTCATTCTTTACGCTAGTCATTTTGTATGATTGTTTGAACAGTAGACAGAATCATATACAATTCAGTAGTAGATCAGTATTCTTAATATAAAAAGATATTCCCACTAGTAAAGAATCTGATCATGTATACAGAGCTTGAGTTTATAAAACTTGCTCTAGTAATTTGTTGTTGGCTACGTAATCTGCATACGTAATGTTGTGATTGTTGTAACTCTTCAGCTCTTATGCACAGCGCAGCGTATGAATCTATATATGTCGTAGCCATCTAGTTCAATCAAGCACATATAACCTAAATAATATTTAGTTGTGTCCATTTTTCTAAGGGGACATCCGTTAATTACGTGAGCTTAAAATCGAGGGGAGAGGCCCAACTCTTTAAAAATATAAATTATTTTAGAGATAATAAAAAAAATTATTTTGTGTTCATTTTGCTCCCTAAAAAAAAACCCATGGGTATTTTTAAAATCATTTATTTTAAGAATACAAAAAAAGAAAGAAAAACTCACAAGGAAATGCACCCAGAGTGAAATTTGGGATTTTGATGAAACTTCCCTGGTGTGTAGAATAGGCAAAAATAAGGGACCCGTATTTTCTTTATCGGCCATCTTCCACGTTTAGGGGATGAAACCAGCCCCTAAAGTTGGGGGTTCAAATCGTATTTCTTAAGATATCTCGAATACTATAAGAGATAGAGGAAAACTTTAAATTGACGAAATATTACCCTTTGAAAGGCTTATTCACCCGTAGAGGTTAAACCAGGGCCGGGTTAATAAGAGGGGCTGGACGGGTGAAAATGGGGGTAAATTTTCTTGTACGGCCTGAATGGTTCAATGTATCAAATTTTTGCCAACATAAATTAGGGGATACGTGTTTTTGCGTTTTTTTGAAATATGTGTGGAATCCAAGCCATATAGGGCAGAAAAAAATAGGATAGATTATATTGAATTATTATCGATTGCAAATACGTTTTATATTTTTTAATTTTTATGTTGATTTTCATCATGAAAATGTAAATTTTTACTTTCCAGTAATGATTCATATATTTTTCGGTACTAACTTAATTGGTAATTTAGCCATGTGTGCATTTGGTTACTCATATTCGATATTTTTTATACCTATTTCTGCGAAAGTTAAAGTTCTCTGGTGTGCTTGTGTTAATAGTTTTTGAGATATCTTAAGAAACACGATTTGAACCCCCAACTTTGAACGTGGAAGATGGCAGATAAATAGAAATACGGGTCCGTTATTTTGCCTATTCTACACACCAGCGAAGTTTCATCAAGATCCCGAATTTCACTCTGGGTGCATCTCCTTGTCAGAGCTTCTAAAATTAAAAAAAAATTTTTGCGTAAATCTCACATAAAAGGGAGGGGGGATATAACCAAATCTCATTTAATCTTACCTAAGGGGGGAATCCAAATTGAATAAAAGAATTCACGTAATTAATGGATATCCCCTAAATACAGATACCAAGACCGGATAAATTTTAAATATTTTATAGAATAGTAAAAAAGGTTTTTTGAAATCGGTTAAAAATAAGTAACACGTTTTTTTTTAAATGTCGAAAAAGTTAATTACCGTGCCGTAGCTAAATTAAATATTTTAAATATTTTCAAAACGATAAAAGATGATGAAATGCTTAAATTGCATTATAATTCCTTTGAAGTGAAAACTGAGTGAGCGTGTAATGAAATCTGTAATTAACTTTACACCAGGCCCCGCTTTTGGTTGGACCAACTCTTACTTTGAATATGTACTTTTTATTATCAAAAATTATCAACCACACTCCAGTTTATAACTGAATGACTAAATTAACTGGTTGATTGCAACATATTGATTTAATATGCACACATTGTATAACTGGCTTTATGTATAGGTACTGGTAAACACAATAGACATTCTCAATAATGCCAAATTTGTTTTAAAGAAGAGTGCCTAATTTTCTTTGAAAAATATACTCTATTATGTATAGCCTCGCATTCAACAGCGTTATATTATATTTCACTCGTTCTGAATAAAGTTAGTAGTTTAAAAGAAAAATAAAATTGTCCAATGTTTATCGCATGGTATTTTTAAAATGTCGTACCAACCAAATTTTCGCTCAGAATGGATGTAAGACTTAAGGGAATGGCGTTGCTGAGAGTAACATTATTTATGTCTAAAATATCTACTGTATTACCAATACAGACAGATTTTGTGGACGAAAAATTCATAAACATTTTGTGTATTTAGTCTGCGCAGTAAGACTTCGGCCGTTTGTTTTGTTAATTTAAGTCAGTGGTTCCCAAAGTGGTCCCTACGGACCCCCAGGGGTCTTCGGGATCATTCAGGGGGCCCGTGGAAAATTAAAATTAATTTGGAGGTCCCTGAACAACGTCAGGGGGTCCGTGCAAGGTTTAATATAAAATGAAAACATTATGATAAATTTTTATTAATATGGAAGCTAAATAACAATGAACAAATTATATTATTAGCAATTTTTACATCCTAAGTAAAGTATAAAAGTAAAGTTATACTCTTGTTTAAGTTGATTAAAAAAATTATATATCACAGTTATCAATACAGTAAGCCCTTAACATTCATTAAAGATTTCTTTTTTTATTAAAACCGAAGAAGGGATTGTAAGTTTTTCTAACACAGATGTGTTTCTAAAGAATATACATATTATTAATGATCAGAGATGAGGCTTATTTAAGATACAAGTATTTGAAATACAAATACAAGATATAAAATAGGTACGTATTTTCATCTTGTATCTTTGTATCTTGTAATATATCATTATCGGTTATTGTACAGAAGCTGTTGATTACTTTTTCGTCTTCCTATTTGGTAAAACGTGGATTCAGTGCTGTTATAAGCCTCATCACTGTGATACATAAGTGATTAAGTGATACATAATGTATGCAGAATGGACTAGAAAATCAAATATAGATAGATACACATATCAAATCAAAGCACTCAGAGATCAAGTATTTAACTCATTTATATGTATGCGTGATACTCATTTTAATAAAACGTAATATTATATGTGAACGTTGAGTGAATAATGTATTTTAGTGATCACAAATATGTTTCTAAAAAAAAGTTATACGAAAATGTTTAATAAATTTTTCAAAACTTCGTTTAGAACAACGACTCTTAAACTTTTTAGTCCGCGACCGCTGGCGCGCAACAACCGGAGGGGCCAAGGGGTCCGAACCCCCCTAAAATTCCGTGGACCCTTCACAAAATTACGTTAATTCTCCTTTACTTTTTAATGGTCTACTGATATATTTGAAAATCGAATTTTCGGAGACGACTTTTTCGATAACCTTTTTGCAATGTTGCGTTATCAAAAAATTGGGTTATTCAAATTTTTGTTGGACCCTCTGCAGATTTACAGTTGTTGCGCCCTTGCGCGACCCTATTGTACACCTAAAGATTTCAAAAATTCTCCCAAATATTTCTCTCTCAATAAATTATTTTCGCAAACTCTGGTTTTCAACATTTTTAGTATCTCTGCTAATTCATCAGCTTTTTAAGCGAACCACTTGTGCTAAAGTTCTTTTATCTAAAGTACCTTTTTTGTAAACAGTACATATCGCATTTTTGCCTTTTCGATAATAAAAAGCATCAAGTGTCTAAAACGTAGGTACTTTGTTTTTGCCCACTTTCAGAAGAGTACGAAACTGACACAAATCAGTTTATCTCAAACAGTTTTTTTAGAAAAATGCATTAAAATGTCAGCTTTAAGAATACGTAGATAAACATAAGTGATATGCTTTAATAACTTTAATATATTATTTACAGTCAGCCACACTCGTATTCGTACAGCAGCATATTTACTCACATGACAAAAAAACCAAACGGATTCCTATAATTTCCCACCAATTTGACCTTTTTTGTTTATAATATTATTATTTGGATCTTTTACTTTCTATAAAGTTAAAAAAATTTCTACAATAGTTACCAAATTTAAAAAAAAAAATTCTCTAAAAAAATGTTATGCTTGTAATTTGCATCGACATGACAACACCATATTCATATTCGTACACCTTAAAATTTGATGAATAAATTTTTTTCAAATGTTCAAGTATACTTACAAACGCACAGAAAGTCCTTAAACCTCTTAAATAATAAGTAAACGACTATTTCACATTTAATTTGTCATAAAGGATAACTAACAGGATAATTAATTAGAAAATAACTCTTGAAATAGTTATGGATAAACAATATTACATCTTACTCTAAATTGTCATTTTTTAATAAAGGAAATTAACAAAAATCCACAAAAAAGGGATAGAATGGTCAGTATTAAGCGAAAGGATTACTTAGCAAAGTATTTTTGTCCTGGAAGAATTTCTCACGTTATTGAAAGACGTGATATATACCGTGGGAATGTACGTGGTAAGTAACATAAATAAATAATAAAACTTAGACTGCTCTAAAATGTACGAAAATATGGATTTAAGGACAAGGTCAATGATGAAAATCTTAATTTTACGTTTATCTATGAATATTTTGTTACATCGAGATTCAGAATCCTTATTTTTGTAGCTTCTAGAACAATCTATCTATATTTGTTTATATATGTTATTTACATACATTTTTCCCACGGTATATATCGCATATATCACGTGTTTTAATAACGCGAGAAATTCTTTCAATACGAAGATACTTTACTATTCAATCCTTTCACCTTATCCTGACCATTTTAGGGCTCTTTGGTGGATTTTTGTTAATTTATTCATTCAAAAATGACAATTTAGAATAAGATGTATTTTTTTTCTATATTTCAAGAGTTATTTTCTAATTTTGGCCTTTATGACATTAAGTGTTAAATAGTCGCCTACTTACAATTTAAACACTTTCTGTAGAATTTATTTTGGTAGCATAGATTAAAAATCGATTTCTTGGACTCCATTGAAATTCCTTTAATTTTTCAGTAGGTAAATATATGAAAAAATTAACCTTAAGGATTATTAAATTTTATGTTTATTTAAAATAAAGATATATACCTACCTAAATATACTTCTAAATTTGAAAATAAAGTAATTCATTTTTGAAACATACAAAAATATTTATCGAATTTTAAGGTGTACGAATACAAATGTGGCGTTGGACATGTTGATACAAATTGCATGCATACAATTTTTCTAAGATATTTTTTTTTAAAAAAGACTATTAATGAAATTTTTTTAGCTAATAGGAATTTTTTGACTAATATGAAGTAGAAGATCTAAATAATAACATTATAAACAAAAAAGTTCAATTTTGTGAGAAATTATGGGAATCCATTTGGTTTAAATTATGTCATATGCGTAAATATGCTGCTGTACGAATACGAGTGTGGCTGATTGTAGTTACATTTTTGTGTCATTTACTGAAATTCGGCACGAATTTCCCGGACAACCAATATATTCAATTAACAAATCTTCAAAGAAAAATCATCAATTTTCTTTGTGTTTGAAAAACGAATTAATATACTCTTCCATCTTAAATCCTTACGTATATTACTGTTATCAGATATTTTGTTTAAATAAGAAAGTATATATTTTTCTTTTGACAAAGAATACAGAAGCTAAACTATTGGAAGAAATCTGATGTTGTTTACCTTGTAATTTGAACGAAAATTGTAACATCCATTTTCCGTCATCTTCAATAATCTTTCCTTACTTTGATCATTGCATATAGACATAAATATTTTGTCTTTTAATTTTGAGAAAATTATGATGAAATACTAAACGAAAACAAATCGAAGATATAGGTTTATAGACTTGTTAAATAGTGGGGTGAGTACTAATTTATCTTAGCGAATTTGAAGAAGTCAACACTTTTAAATATTCACCAAGTGCGTGATAGACCACACAGAATTAGAGTTTCGTACTCATTTAAAATGAAATTGTTAGAAAAAGTTAAAAAAATTTAATTTCATCAACAATTATTCTTTAGATATAGAAATTTTTGAAATATATTTCTAGCCCAGAGATTACAGTGTATATTTCAAGCTGTTTATATATATTTTTTATATTTTTCCTTCCTGATTCATCTGAACTAGTATATTATTTCAGTACAATTTGAAACGATTCAAGTATTTTTCAGATATCACAATTTGAATAAGATTTAAATATACCTACATAAAAATAAAAAAAAGTTCAACTTGGTGTAGGTACTGACTGCTTACTTTGCGAAACCTTAATTGTGTGAGCCCGATTCGCTCTCGGGCGATGTTTTTTTATATTGTTACATTTTTATTTTGAAATAACCCCACTTTCAAATTAATTAAGATACCAGACTGTACATTGAAAAATTCTAAACGATAACATATATAATGACAAAATTATAAAAATTCCGATATTTTGGAACCCTAGAAAACTTTTTATGTTAACTATCGTTGCTGTAGTATATTGATCATAAAATACTGTTCTGGGGGAATGGGATCTATTAAAAATGGTAGGATACGAAATTAAAACTCTGTTTTCATTTTAATTAGTTCTGACTTTTAATTAATTAATATTTTTTGAAATCTGTCACTATCATTAATTATATTTTTAATTTTAATCTTAGAATTTACCTAAATACCTGGAACTTGTAATATAAATTAAATCAACACTATTATAATATTTGCTGTCAGAGCATTACGGTCTGTAACAAATGTCCCTCACACTATTTTTCAATACTTTTCCAAGGTTGTTGGACACTTCCGGATCCGCATTTACATATGCGGAACATCTACATTAATTTTTTATATTCGCATCTGCATTATTTTAATGCGAATATAATATGAATGTGAATGTTTACGAGTTGCAACTTGAATCGATTTTCGAATTGTTGGATCGGAGGTTTCTTCTTTTTTTTTTTGAGGTCACGTGGTATTAAAACTGAAACTAATTTATTCTATTGCCATCACATGTACAGAAGCTCTTATTTTCTTTTTGGTATTGGTACCAAAACTGTCAACTATCAGGCTTGCCAATTTTTCAAGTTTTGACAACCGGACATCAACATTTGTCAGAAAATTTTTTTAATTAACGAGCAAAAAATAAAAACTAAAAGCTTTTTGGTACCTTTGCCTTCGTTTTGAATTTCCCATGACCTTGAAATACCAATAACAAGCCATCAGATAAATCACACCCAGATCTTTTCGTTTCAATTTGTTAATTGAACGAACATTTGGTGTCCGGTGACGCATGCAAATCCGGACCTGGACAAATTACATCATAACAGAACTGTCTCGTCGTTTGTTCGGTCGAAAACCGGACAATTGGCAACCTTAATTTTCATAGAAAACTGAAAGGGACCACTAGTGTGACTTTTTGAAAAAATTGGATAATTTTTTTTGCATGTTTCGATAGTCTATAACTTTAAAAATAACATACTAAAATTTCAAGTGCATATCTCAAATAGTTTAAGAATTACAGCCATTCTGATTTTCATTGTTAACTTTGAGGTATTGAGAAATGTATGAAGGTTGATAATTCGGGAGTTTGTGAGCGCGGCTGCTAGTCACATGTTGTGGAGCAGCTAGACCCTGCCACATTTAAACGATTCATCTAGTTTTACTATGACCGTTATAGTGAGTACATCGTAAATAATTTTAGTAAAAATTCTCAGTGATTAAAACTAAAAGGTAAGGTAAAGGAAAACTACACTTTTCAAATTTCCTGCAGTTATAACTCGAAGACAAATCATCCGATCGATTTGATTCTTATTGCAGCTTCTTTTATATATGTTTCTTCGTGCCATGAACCTCCAGTTTTCTGATCGAATAAAAAATGTAATTTTTGCAGGCCAAAAATAATCAAATTTTCGCACAAAATTTGAAACTTTTTTTTAAAAACTCCGCCAAATTTCAACTTTTTTTCCGATTGAGGTTCACCGCACGGGCAATACTTTCTAGTTTAATATACGCATTTTTGTTTTTTTTTCTTATTTCAGGCACTGTGAAGGTCGCTATCACTGCATCAAAGGGAGGACTTTTTTTGGAGCCTTCAATTTTTTGGTCCAAAAATTTTATCATGAATTTATTATATATCAACGAATATATCCTTAAAATGTAAGGAAAAGATTAGATCACTAATAATTTAATGAAAGGACAGAATATTTGGAGTTTAAGTCATCAAAATGAGAAAACAAATATGTTCATTTTCTGCTGCTGGAACAATGACCACCGTTTTGATTTTGACAACCCCACCATCTTGCAAACAGAAGCTCATTGGAGGAAAAGATACTTTCTCGAATCTTCGTGGATCTCCTCTATTCATCCAAATGCTAATCTGGCTACTGAATTGCTGAAATTGGACAACACTTACGTCAATGTTTTCCAGAAATTTTCCCCTAAAAAACTTAAATAACATATAAAAAGGGTTACTTCAAAATCGTATGTCAGTTTCTTACCATGGACCCTTCATCTATTATTATTATTTTTAAACTTTAAATTTTATTTGAAAAATTTTTTTAAATAACTTAAATTTTAACAATTTTTGTAATTTTGACACAGTTATTTTTAATAGTATTTTAAATTTTTTTATGTAAGTACTACATGTTTTTTAAAGAAATTTTTCTAAAATTTTTGAATTCTCTAGATTTTTGATATTTTTCTAAAAAAAATATTTTTTGACATTTTTAATGTTTTTGTTTACTTTTATAATAAAGCATCTGCCATTTAAACTCCTAATATCCTATCCTTTCATATCCTTAAAATATTAAAACATTCTATACAGTAATTTTCTTTAAAAAAATTCCCAAAAATCACCTTTTTTTTAGGCGGTCACACTAGTGGTCCCCCTTAAGTTTCTAACTATTACTAGATATAAAAATGTTAAACAAAGGAAACAGAACAGATAATACGGAATACATTTACCACTTTACGAGTAGTGACAGCTATATACATAGGAAACTCCCATATCGCACGCTCCCATTTAGCAATTTCGACGCACACAAGGTGTGTATAATGGCACCCCTCTGTGTTTTAAAGCAAATATGTTTGAATGTGTTAGAGTCTAAGTAATAGTTTGTAACAGTAAATCATACAAATATATAAATCAGAAACATTGACACCCGTGATCTTTGACTTTCAAATTTAGCAATTTGGTCCCAGTGGATTGCGTAATGGGAGTTTCCTATGTATTATAGCGGTAAGAACGATTTGAAGAAATGAATTCAAGTCTTGAAATAGAGTCATGTAGTCTATTTATAAAAAGATATTCTCCCGTATAAAGGGCAAAAAACATCATCTACGATTATTATTACTTTTTAAAAGTTCGCATCCGCACCTGCAGATGTTGCTCTTACAAAATTCGTACCCGCAACCACATTCGCATCAGCAGGTACCTAAAAATATCGCATTGGCAACAATCCTACCTTTTATCCATTACAATTACACAATAATAATATTTATGATGCGGCTAAAGAAAAGAAAATTAGACAGGAAATAAAAAATATAAAATCTGTAGACTTAAACATTTTGTCGCAATTGGCCCCATTCTCAATTGGTGGGTTTCACTTACTAGTTAAAACACTCGCTTCGCTACAATGCACAATTTAATTAAGTAATCATTTTTCAATAAATTATTAAATTGAATTATGAATATTCATTCGAATGGTAAATACTCTTGCCCAACGTTTTAACAGAAAATTAAGATTTCAAGCTAATTTAAAGTTCGATTCGTCTGTTTTCATATTTTATTAAATTACTTTTGTTTTGTAGAACTTTTATTTGAAACGTGCATATGTATTAAAAAGTTTGTTAATAATGGTAAAGAAAAAATAATGGTTTTTCGGATGATGAGTTACTAACTAAAAATAAATTAATATGCTGTCTAGACTAAAAATATTCAATCTTTACCAACTTATACACTAGGGCACTAAAATAATATATTGACTTGTTTAAAGAAAAATTTAAAATATGGAAACAATTTATTAGAATCTCACAAAAATTATCCTTTTATATATAAGAGTATGTGTCTTTTTGTCATTAATAGATTTTTCTTAATAAACTTCAGCGGAATTTTTTTTTCTAAAATCGGCACTATTTTGTTAGTATCAACTGACATCTTCAAGGGGAGGTTTACTTGAGATCGACCAAAAAATTAGGTATTTTTCTGGAATTGTTTTCTCAAAGACGGAAACAAATATAAATTTCATATTTTGTACACATATTTATTAAGTATTAAAATATACAAAAAAAATTTTTCAAAGAAAAATATAAAAAATTGTCCATTTTGTAGATAGCGCAGTGTGACGATCCGAAAATCCGATGCCTTGTTGGTGGACATCATAGCGCCGGTAATAGACCACTGAAATCAAAAAACAAAAAAGATTTATAAAATATATGAACAGTATCGGTACCTATACCTACAATATAAAAAATTGCTGAAAGAAAAAAAAATGGCGGATGTGTGAACTTTTGATTACGATTTTTGCCTTATTTTTCGTTCTTTAAAGTAAATTTAAAAATAAAAAAAATATTGAAAGTGTATCGGACTTAGGTTGAGGTGCCGAAGAATTAAATTATCTTTAAAATAAAAAATTAAAAAACAGGAACCATTAAATAGTTTTTGAGTTATCGTATCAACCAGTTTAAAAAATGTGGTTCCGAGATATTATAAAATATATATATATATATATATATATATATATATATATATATATATATATATATATATATATAGAAACGTATTTTAAAAATTTTATATTTAATACTCATTATTGCGTGAAGTACCTACGTTTTTTTTAGTTTTTTTTTTTTTTTTTTTTTTTTTTTTTTTTTTTTTTTTTTTTTTTTATAGAAAGCTGGATTCGGTTAATGTGCAAAAACCTTTTTTTTTTAAATCATTTTCAGTAAAATCACTTTGGGAACATATTCTACACATAATTTACTATCAATTTCGGCCCAAAAAATCGATTTTTTGATCAAATCTCAAGTAAACCTTCCCTTAAATTACTTTCAGCAAAATCAATTTGGGAACATATTCTACACATAATTAGCTACCAATTCCTGCAAAAAAATTGATTTTTTTTAACGACGCTTAATTAAACCTCCCCTTAAGCGATCTCTTTTTTCTTTCACAGTAACTCTTAATTAATGTTAATGTATTTAACCAGTGAGTTAGAAATATTGTGAAAATGTTTTAAACAATATGTAAATACATTTCTATAAGCTCATCGAATTTATATAAATTCAGTAAAAATTTTTAGTAATAGTGACACAAGTTGCTGATTGAAAACTTTTTTTTGTCCTAGCAATATTTAAATGTAGGTACATTTACCAGGTAAATCTAAACTTCCTTTTTTAAACGTAATTTGTTAAAAACGTAAATTAAATGGTAATTTAATTACATTTCATTTTCAAATAGCTTTTGTATAGAATCCTCAAACAAAATTAGGTATATATTTTTCAATAACCAGAAATAATAATATTTTTTTCTTACCAAAATTTCAATATTTTTCAAAATTCTTTTATACTATCGGAAAGAACATAGGTTGAATTTTTCATTGAAAATGTAGAATATTCCACTGTGTCAAAGGACATCGGATCGAGGTAGAGGTGGATTTAAAATATGTTTTAGAACCCCTAAAAGATAATTTTGGAGATTATAGAATCCTAATGGATGGAATGAGCTAATATTCGGTAAGTGAGGTTGTTTCCTAGGCATAATAATACCATAAAAGCGTGGGTTAATTTTGGGAACCATAACGATTATTGTGTCAAAATTTTTTTAATAATAAAACAATAAAAATATAAAAATTCCAATCGTACTAAAATTTATTATTAATTAAAAATATCGAAAACATCTTGCCAACCGGCAAGATGTTGTATGGGAATTTTTTTCCTAATCAGTAAATAGGAATATCGAAGATGAAGGAGTACAATCAAAAAATTTGTGTTAAAATTAACACATTTCACATATCCAGAACGGTCCACTCATTTTTTTGTGTTATTTTAACACAAAGCATATGTGTCAAATTTTTACACAAGATTTATGTCAATGATTTAACACATAAAAGGACATACATTTTGTGTTAATTTTACACAATTACTTAGTTATAATTTTACCACAATGGTGTGTAAAATTAACTGATTTATAATGTAGAAATTTACTCAATAAATGTGTTGGTATATTTTGACACTTTTTTAAAGTTAGTATTTTTTTATTTATTTATTATGTAAATGAAAGGAAATAGTAAAAAATAATTTTTCAGTACTTAAACTTTTTTAATTAATATTTCTACTTTGTGCTCTGATGAAAATAATGTTGAAGCAATACCCAAAAATTGTAAAGATCATTGTGAAACTGAACGTGGAAGACAAAATGGAACAACTACTCTTCCTTCCTTACCTGATCTTCGATAATTTATTAATTAATAGAAGTAAATTCTGCAAACAAAGAAAAAAATTCAATCTATAATATTTTTAATTAACTTACCTAATCAATATGTAATATCCATATAATTAAAACCAATTTAACTTTAGAAATACGCTTTTGATTTTGAATAATTTTTGGGTGTTTTCCAATTACGGCACAAAAGCGCATTATGCGGCATAATGCTCAGCATTGAGTGTTCCAATTATCGCAACGCCTCGCACAATCGGGCATTCGATAGCTTTTTGCTCTCCGCTTTTTTGCTCTGTACCAACAAGTAAACATGAAATCTTAAGTTTTTTTTCTTTTGAGTCGGCACTATTGACGTATTTTTATTATACACAATTGTTAATTAATGTTTTTGATAACACTGAAATCAATTTCAAAATACGTTTTATGTCATTTGACAACCAATCCATTCCAATTAACGCTCGCGGCTCGCACAATGCGGCATTGTGCGGCATTTAGGTGCACTGTGCTCTGGTAGTTGGAAAACACCCATTGTCTTCTATATATACATATGTTTCTGTTGAACGCATAATGCGCACAATGTCCAATGATTTTGCAATGATGCTATACCGATGCTATATGTTACCACTACCTCCGCTCTCAACTAAAGCAGTAAGTGCGCGCAAAACCAGTTTCTTGGTGTTGGAAATACACAACTAAGTGTACTTATATAGACATTCTTTCCATTTTACACAAATATTGTGTTATTTTGTTGTTGTTCAAATCAGATTAATATTCTTATTCTGCTAAATCAAAATTTTTGTTAATATTTTCCATAGAACACTAGAAGCCGACTAATATAAAAAAAGTGTAGCTCGCTTTGTGTCATTTGTTGGTCAGTCACAGCTTAAGGCATGTAGTCAGTCGGTGTCAGTCACCGAACGCAAAATGCATTGGAATGTATTGTTAGACATTGTTACTTGAACTGCACACGTTGCTCTGCCCCATAATACGTGTTTTGTAATTGTGTGTGTATGAATACGCACACAGAAGCAACACCACTGCAAACAGTATGTACCTACACAACATAGTAATGCGAAGTGGGGATGATTTTACGTCACCTGGCGGCTACAGCTGGAATACTACCTATTATATTTTAGTTTGGCCCCTTGATAATTTCTTTTAACACAAACAGTAAATGTTACATTAACACAGGGTTGGGTTACTTATTTAACACAAACATTTTAACCACTAGTTTTTTTTTTTACGTAGAACACAAATTTTTTCACTGTGAGTGATGGAGCTCTGCAGCTCACGGGGTTTTTAATTATCCAACTCAAACTTATTTTGAAAAAATCGAAAAACATTACAATTAATGTATGCAATTTTATTTTTATGACAAAATCTTTTAAAACTTTCCAGTTGCAACATTTTAGAATAAATGATCATTATTGCTTTCACAGATTATACAGAGTTCTATTACATACAATATTTTGTTTTCTTTCTATATAATTATAAAATTACTAACTTCTTGTGAAAAAGAAGGAAGCTTCTTACAGATGTTGCATTTAATTTTATAAGCATGAACTCGTTTGAATTAATTTATCTTTTTTGTATTTAAAGATTTTCTTTTCTTTGAAATAAAATTCATTTGTCATTAGCGGTGTTTTTTTTTTATTTAAAAAAAAAAAAAAAATAAATAAAAAAATAAAAAATACAAGATACACTAGATTTTCGTTATAATGATGATAAACGGATTATTGCAAAGTTGGATAGAGGAATTTTCAGAGTCCATGAACTATGTGATGAACTTGTGATGTGGTTTCTTGGAATAGAGAAAACCATAGCATGTACAAATAAATCAATACGTGTTAAATATTATGTGTAAACTTAAAAAAAAAATTCGTCAAGTGCGTGTTTTTGACACGCACTAAGTAATGTCACCTCAGTGAAAGTGTTAATTTATGATTTTTTGGCATTTTTTTAAGTACAGTGAGAATACAGCCCTCTTGCGTTTATTCAATATATGCATGTACAACACTATAATTATTATATTATATATTATTATTATTATTATTATTATTAATTTTTCCTCCACTATAATCACACAACGAGATTAATATGTCATCCTTCGGTGACATAACAACGGCGAAATACAAGAAAGATCAATGACAGTTTTACTTCCGAAACTACTAAAGTAGCCGAAGCATTATAATCACTCATCACTTTTGAAATATAAAAATTTTGGTTTTGTATCGATCCGTGTCGACGCTATCGTGACATCCCACTAAATGTCTTGTATCTTATACTTCCTACTGGTTTCATTTCGCTTAAATTTTGAGAGTGTTTGAGGGTTGGTATACGAAGTTTTCTATATAAATTCCAATACAATCAAAGTAATGGTAGTTACTGTGCATGCGCAAATGTAAAATATGTTAATGCTGGGTGTATGGAATGAACTTCATGTTTTTCTTCTATGAAAACAAGAAACTTTATATAAAAAAAGAACTGTTATTTTAATTTTTGGCAAATATCTGACAGTGTGAAACTCTCATATAACATAACTGGAATACGCATTTCTTTCCATTCCTTTCATATGTTACAATTTCAATGATAACTAGCAGGGCCGGATTTACCCTAAGTGCCGACCTGAATAAATTTATAAAATGTATAACATAGTTACATGTATTGTATACAAACTGGTTATGTCGAACTAAGGAGCAGTTGGTCGATTACTCGACTATAAAATTACTTTTCAGACTATTTTTTTTTTTTTTTTCAGACAAAATTAGTCATTAGCAGAATATGTCGAGTATACAATTGTCGACTAATCGACTAAATTTTCAGTCGAATTCATGAATATGGTAATCTATGTACTACTTTCAAAAACAATTTATTCTTTTTTTAAGACAAAAAAAGATATCAGACGTTACAATGTGTTAATCACATAAAAATAAAGCAAAATTATTAAATTAGTCGTTTTTAGTTATTTAAAAAAATTAATCATTGTAGTCATTTAGTCGAAGGTAAAATAGTCGACTAAAATAAATGACTAAATGAAGATGAAATTAGTCGACTAAACCGATTAATCGATTAAACATCATCCGATGTGCCTAATACAAGCAATCCACTCAAGGGATATTTCTTATTTAGACAGTCCTTATTGGATTCGTTATAACTAAATTCCATGGTACAAAATTATATTTTTAAAAAATGTCCTTTTCTCTTACACTCACAGTTGAAATCATCTTGTAAAAACTTTTTGCAACTATAATATAATTACACTTTCAAAAATTAATTTATTAAAAGAAGCTTTCTGCTTTTGTTGATTATTATCTATACCTTGTTCATTTAAAAGCGCCTTGGAAAAAAGAACATTAAAAAACTCTTTTCGAACTCGTTTTTCTTTATTACGAAAAAATGTGTTTTTTAAAATAGTAGGGGAGAGTGGGGTAAAGTGGCCATTGGCCTTTACTCACCGGAAAGTACTACTATCTTGTGGCGAAGCTGCATACTAGCTTGTAAACAAGCCATCAGAATTCTATTAAAACGTCAGTGATCAGTTTCTTAGACTGTGTGAATTATAACAAATTTTCTAAATTTTCGAGTGTTGATGTAAAATAAGTTTTAAGTTGTATTCTCATTATTTTTTTATTGATTACGAATACAATTTTTTAATTGGGATAGCTAAAAACCCTGTCTATTTACCTTTAAAATAATATAGTTATCGATGAATCAGAAAATTGTTTCTTGAAATTAGTTGTGGTTTACTGAAATGGCGTTTAACGGGGTAAAGTGGCAAGGCTTATAATGGGACAAAGTGGCCAGTGCCTCCGATCGCTGCTTAAATTGAATTCTTAGAATACTTTAACATATTATATTAAATTCAGAACTTTTATTTAGTTCTTTATATTTTATAAACAAAAGAATTGCCTGAAATCAGTTTTTAGGGTTCCGAGAAACAATGTGAAAAAGAAACCTTTATGATGAGATTTCAGTGTCCGTCCGTCTGTCCGTCCGTCTGTCCGTCCGTCTGTCCGTCCGTTGATATATAATAATTAATGATACAAACATAGTTTGATTTTGTATATAAACATGTTTATTACTTCAAGATTTCTTTTTGGGTTAAAATGGGTGCCAACATAGTGGGGTAAAGTGGTCACTTTGCATATGTTGCGAAAAACAAAAATAGCAAAACTACCTTTCTAGATATTGTTGATATATTGATGATTACTGGTTCTGCACTAAAGCAACTATATGCTAAGTATCTACTTATTAATCTATATTTATTCTCAAATAAATAAACTAAGCAGCATTTTGTCTTAGAGTGGCCACTTTACCCCAGTCTCCCCTATAACTTGGTGTGGTAAGAAAGATATCAGTTTTAACTTCCTTTTTAGAGTCATGTCGGAAATCCTATAATTTCGTCAGTCTGTTTGTTTGTCCGTTTGTTACAGCCCTGTAATTCTATATCTTTTGGCCTATAGGCATAAAATTTTGCATGTACATACTAGAAGTTGACATATCAATTAATTTGCAGTAAATTTTTTTTTAATTCCTTGAAGTATTTTCGATATTGGAATGTAAGGATGAAAATTTTTTTTCATGAACATGTCGTGTTAGATATCGCTTGAAGGGGCTCGTTGAATGAAGTTGAGATTTCCTTTACCAGCTTTAATTTTTTGGCGTCGCCCTCGTTTGAAAAATATTGAGCTTCAAAGTTGCGAATAGGTTATCCCATTCCTTAATTTTTAAACTGTTAATCAAACTTTTCTGACAAAATTTTCATTTTAAGCGAATTTCCATTCTGGAAATTCACTTATTACAGCGGGTGCCATGAAAACATTTGAGCCCGGAACTATGGCAGAAATTTGTATTGAGGCCTTGAGAAACCGAAAATGACCTCCATTAAAACTTGTCTAAATATATATATATATATATATATATATATATATATATATATATATATATATATATATATATATATATGTATATGTGTGTGCGCAATAACTCTCCAACGAAGTCTCCAATCTTGACGAAATTTGATGTGTAGGTCAAACGTCCCAATGGCTTGGATGAGTTCGTTAGCCAAATACGTCCGATTTTTGGAAGCCAAAATTTTGGCCATTTTTTGCCATTTTTAGTGGTTTTTTTGCAAAGATTGGCCAGAATCCAATGTTTTTTTAAATTTATTTCTAGACCATCGAAAAGAGCGTAAAAACTACATAAGGCAAGCTTTTAAAACATTGTTCTGAGTGAACTAGTTTTTGAGTAAAATTAAGAAATTTGCTGAATTTCATTACAATAATAGTCCGGGGGCCAGGGGGTGTTTTCATCATTGATTACCACTCCTCTGTAACTTCGTGTGCGGCTTCATTTTGACGAGTCTTCCAAGTTTTTTATCTACGAAAATTCTTATAAGTGCGGCGTTTACTAAATACGCAGTTGCGAAAGACGTTAATTCAACGATGTTATAAACAGTTATTACCAACGTTTTACTTTTAAGTTTACGTAAAAGATAATGAAGTAACCTAAGCGAAAATATATTTGTCCGACAAAAATTGTGCGCCGTTCGCCGTGTCCGCCGTCTGTAATTTGGCTAAGTTGAGGACGGCGAACACGACGAACGGCGCACCATTTTTGTCGGACAAATATATTTTCGCTTAGGTTACTTCATTATCTTTTACGTAAACTTAAAAGTAAAACGTTGGTAATAACTGTTTATAACATCGTTGAATTAACGTCTTTCGCAACTGCGTATTTAGTAAACGCCGCACTTATAAGAATTTTCGTAGATAAAAAACTTGGAAGACTCGTCAAAATGAATAGTCTAGTCTAGAAGAGCCATTTTAGTGAAATTCTCATAGAGGGCACCAAAAATTATGATTTTGGTGTCATTCAATTCGTATTGACCTCTAGAAACTTTTTGAAAAAATTGAAAATGCGCTCATAAAAATTGCAATTGTTATAAACAAAAGAGTGAAAAAAAAAAGAGTGTTTTTGTTTTTTTGAAAAATCTCAAAAACTATTAAAGATTTTGGAAATTAAAAAAAAGATCTGAAAAGAGCAGGAAATTTCACAAAATTAAGTCCCGACTCCCGAAACTGTATCTCCAATATTTATAATTTTAACAGAGCCCTAAAGTTATTGCTAAAATGGGGTGTTTGGCGTTCTCGCGCGCCGCGTCATTCAAACACGGTAAACAAAAAAAATTATTTAAATATATTAAATATCAATATTAAAGAATGAAAAAATTCACGTACCTTCGGAATAAGTTGATAAACAATAATCCGTGCAAAAAAAATTTTTATATGTATTTTTCCGTTAGTAATGCTATTGTTAATTAACAAAATTTTTGAAACCGAAAGTTGACATAGAAACCTTAATAATTATTTAACTAAAAAGCTCAAACTTTTTGCTTCGTAGAATTGTTCTGAAGAGGTAAAAAAATAGATTCCCGTTGAAAAAATCAAAAATTTTTAATTTTCCACTTATTTATAAACAATCAATTGCATTGAAAAATGAGAAATGTTGATAAAGCATTTGTGTTTTTTTTTTTGTTTTTTTAAATCTTAATTATTTCGTTTTTTTCTCATTGAGCGCCACCTGAAAATAATTTTTTTAAATTTTTTAATGCTATTATTTAAAAAATTGTTATGAACAAATGCATTGTTTTTGAGGCAATGAAAAAATTTTCTTTTTGATTCGAAGGACCAAAAAATATTATGACTTTTAAAAGAAAATTCGTTTCTTAAAAAAAATTTTTTATTGCTCAAAAATGCATTTGTTAATAAACAATTTTTGTGTGTCATTTATTATTAATATTAAAGATCGTTTTTTTTTTTTAAATCATTATTTACAATTTTTTATTTATATTTAATAAGTGTATTTAATAAACAATTTGTTATAAACAAATAAATTTTTACGTTTAATTCTTTTTTAAACTGCCGTAATAAACAAAAGCAACTATGTGTCATTTGGTTTATTAAAAAATTTTTGTCCATTTTTAAAAAAAAATAAATGACACAAAAAAATTATTTATTAACAAATGCATTTTTGAGCAATAAAAATTTTTTTTTAAGAAACGATTTTTCTTTTAAAAATCATATTTTTTGGTCCTTCGAATCAAAAAGAAAATTTTTCCATTGCCTCAAAAACAATGTATTTGTTTATAACAATTTTTTAAATAATAGCATTAAAAAATTTAAAAAAATTAATTTCAGGTGGCGCTCAATGAGAAAAAAACGAAATAATTAAGATTTAAAAAAACAAAAAAAAAAACACAAATGCTTTATCAACATTTCTCATTTTTCAATGCAATTGATTGTTTATAAATAAGTGGAAAATTAAAAATTTTTGATTTTTTCAACGGGAATCTATTTTTTCACCTCTTCAGAACAATTCTACAAAGCAAAAAAAATTTGAGCTTTTTAGTTAAATAATTATTAAGGTCTCTTTGTCAACTTTCGGTTTCAAAAATTTTGTTAATTAACAATAGCATAACTAATGGAAAAATACATATAAAAATTTTTTTTGCACGGATTATTGTTTATCAACTTATTCCGAAGGTACGTGAATTTTTTCATTCTTTAATATTGATATTTAATATATTTAAATAATTTTTTTTGTTTACCGTGTTTGAATGACGCGGCGCGCGAGAACGCCAAACACCCCATTTTAGCAATAACTTTAGGGCTCTGTTAAAATTATAAATATTGGAGATACAGTTTCGGGAGTCGGGACTTAATTTTGTGAAATTTCCTGCTCTTTTCAGATCTTTTTTTTAATTTCCAAAATCTTTAATAGTTTTTGAGATTTTTCAAAAAAACAAAAACACTCTTTTTTTTTTTCACTCTTTTGTTTATAACAATTGCAATTTTTATGAGCGCATTTTCAATTTTTTCAAAAAGTTTCTAGAGGTCAATACGAATTGAATGACACCAAAATCATAATTTTTGGTGCCCTCTATGAGAATTTCACTAAAATGGCTCTTCTAGACTAGACTATTCATTTTGACGAGTCTTCCAAGTTTTTTATCTACGAAAATTCTTATAAGTGCGGCGTTTACTAAATACGCAGTTGCGAAAGACGTTAATTCAACGATGTTATAAACAGTTATTACCAACGTTTTACTTTTAAGTTTACGTAAAAGATAATGAAGTAACCTAAGCGAAAATATATTTGTCCGACAAAAATGGTGCGCCGTTCGTCGTGTTCGCCGTCCTCAACTTAGCCAAATTACAGACGGCGGACACGGCGAACGGCGCACAATTTTTGTCGGACAAATATATTTTCGCTTAGGTTACTTCATTATCTTTTACGTAAACTTAAAAGTAAAACGTTGGTAATAACTGTTTATAACATCGTTGAATTAACGTCTTTCGCAACTGCGTATTTAGTAAACGCCGCACTTATAAGAATTTTCGTAGATAAAAAACTTGGAAGACTCGTCAAAATGAAGCCGCACACGAAGTTACAGAGGAGTGGTAATCAATGATGAAAACACCCCCTGGCCCCCGGACCATAAATGCTTTATCGTTTTTTGTCATTATAATAACAATAATATTTATATCTGTTATTTATAATAACAATAATATTTATCAATTTCGGAAATTTTTTCACTGTTAGAGAGCTAAACTATTTTAGATGAATAGAAGTTATGTTTTATGAGGTCCGCTAGGGTACGGAAGTCCCAAAAGCACCAAAAATAAATTACGAAACCGATTTTGAAAATTTCTTCACTGTTTGAGAGCTAAACTATGTTAGATGAATTCAGGTTGTTATATGAGATCCGCCAGTGCCAAGTATTTGGAAACTCGCTATGTTATGCAGATGCTGCGGCAGGGGTATTTCGTACAAGTAACTGTGAAATTAATTCCGCATACCCTATCGTATGAGGTATCGTCAGAAAGATCTTTTAAATTGAAGGTGAAGTTCTGCTTTTAACCACATTTCATTTATTGTTAGTTGTTTGTAAAATATTATCACAGAAAATTCTATGTAAAAGCATGCTATAATAATGTGCAGATAAAAATACCAGAGTTTCTACCAGTAAAAAGTTACTGAAAGAAAAAGAAATTTGAAATTATGGGCTTTTTGGCTGTAGCTCTTAAACTATATGAAATTTGGGAAGGTTAGAGACACCGACTATATCTCTCAACCGTTTACGAGATTCCAATGTTGCTAAAATTATTAAGGTTACTTTGTATAGTAAAAGTGATAGTTTTCAAATTCCAGAGACTGTCCTGTTTTTTATATGCCTACAGTAAAATATTCTTTCCATTACTAGAGTATCTTATTATATTAAAAATTGATAGCCTATTTTTCAAATAAATTTTCTAAATAAAAGTTATTTTATAGCTGGAAATGAATTTCTATGAATAATTTACTTCATGATCTTGCGTCTTTACGATTTGTTCTTGGATTATGTATTAAAAGCTTTTCGATTGATATTTTATACAGCGGAAATGAATGTAAATGAAAAATAGAAAATATATAATTTAGTTAAATATCTATAAGTAGGTATTTAAAAGTACTTGTAAAAGTAAAATAATTATTGTACTTTGAATTGAGTTGTAAAATGAGAAAATAAAAGAACCGGAAATTAAATATGTCCTTCGTGTTTCCTGCAACAAAAAAAATTAATGGCCTTATATAATTCGAGAAATAATGTAGTTATTGTAATTACTGGTATTGTCTCAAAGTTTTGAATTGTGTTTCTGACAACATGTTACCACCCAGCAATTGATTTCACAATAATCAGTGGCGTATTTCGGTTTAGTGTCGCTCCGGGCTATTTTGCTTTTGCCGCTCTCGTTGTCGGTAAAGCCGAAAATTTTCAGAGTGACCCGCACATGTGCGATTCACCACCACTACATCATCCCAAAATTATTTATTATAACTGGAAAAAACATATAAAAGAAACGCTAAACTAAATATTGTGGATAAAATTTTTTTTTTTTCAGAAAATATATAGTTTATTCTTTGTTAACCGAAAGAAAATACGAGTATTATTTAATTATGAGAAAAGTAATTGGTTCCGTATTTTTATATTTTCTATAACTGAACGTTTTTGTAATTTGTTCTGACTGATTAAAATTAATATCCTATCGAAAACTTTTAAATAGCTTAGATAATTATTATTAATCTCTGATAATAATAGGTACTATTAATAGTCGGTATACAGTGGTTTACAGTAGAACTGAATCAACTGTATTGATTTTGTTTTCAGTGTTATAAAATCTTAACAATTTGTGAATCGAATTTTCATTTTTAGTCGAATTTTTCAACTGAAAAAATTAAACTCATACACTCTATACGATAAGAACGAGACGAGGCGAGAGTAGGGGCGCTATCCGTTTTCGGACCCGTAGAACATAATTCTGTAGAAAAAATGTCTGATATATATATATATATATATATATATATATATATATATATATATATATATATATCACGAACTTTATCAACACACCAAATGTCAATCTTCTACGTTAATTCTGGGGAGCTGTAGGCGTGTTAGATCCAGCCAAAATACTTCTTCCCCCCTCTACTCCCTCCAAATCATACTAGGAAGCTGAATTTTGAGTATCTTGTAGATAATTGACCGAAACATTATTTCCAACTGACTTGGAAGAGTTCTATTGTTTTGTTGCCTCCCACTACCCTCTTAAAGCTTAGGTCGGATCCAAAATTTGATGCCAAGAACTTAAGGACTTCAGCTCAAAAAAAAGGTCCTTTAATTTAACAAAATTTAAAATCCTGTTAAATTTAAGGACTCGATTCCCAAATTTAACAAATCCGGCATCTATAGATATGTCTGTCCCTGTGGAATTTGTTACACGGGTCAAACTGGGAGAAAATTCATTACCAGGTTCAATGAACATTTGTCAGCCATAAAATCAGCGAACATCAAAAATCATTCTGCCATAGCTCAGCACATTATTGATACTGATCAGGCTTTTAATCTAGAATCTGACTTCGAAACTTTGCACATTTGCTCAAAAGGTAACCTTATGAATCATTTGGAAGCTCTTAGAATAGCTCAAGATTTTGGACGTCCCAATTTTGAATGAAACTTCTCAACTGTTCGATTTCAATACGTCACTGCATATGATACAGCGATCGTTTTTGAGTTTCGTCATCTTTTTCAGTTTAAGTACATGTTTGTCGATGGTCATTTGCTTATTTGATTGTTTTGTTTTCTGTAATTTGCATCCGTTGTTAATATTTTCTATAATGTTGATTTTTTCTACAATTTTTTTTTTTTTGTTACTCTGTGATATTTGAGTTTAAACTGTGTTTTGTCAGTGGTTTCTTCTAAATTTTAACTTTTATTGTTCAACGTTTTTTCGCATTTTTATCTAAATGTAATTTATAAAATTTATCAGTTTATTGTTTTTTAGATAATTTCTTTGTCTGATTTTTGGGCGTGGTATTTTCGTATTTTCCTTGTATCCAAACCTCTCTAAAAATTGAAAAAATTTTAAAAACTTAACCATAGAATTTCGTAATGATGTGGATTTATTTTGTTTTTTCACATCAGATACAAAAATTTTTTACCTTTGATAATTTCAAAACGTTTTCTCAAATGTTACGTTTTCTGACTACGATTTAAGGTCTGCTGTTTTTGAAAATGACTGTTAATACAGTCGAAACTAGTCAAACGAGACCTCTATTAATTTTTTAGATTGTTTTGATATTTAATTTAATTTCTTTTTGTTGCTGAATTTTATGTGGTGATTTTTATCACTTGATTTTGCAGGCTTGTCGTCATTTTTGGCACTAATTGTAAATTTTTTCCCCGCAGTTGGTTTTGATTTGTTTAATAATTAAAATATAAGTATTATATAAAAACGTTAATAATTTAAATCAGTCAAAGAGGCAGGAGAACAATACACTAGACCAAATTTTTTTAAGAATTATCTGGCCTAGAATTTTTTAATTTTGTCATATTTTTTTAATCATATTTATTTACGTATATTTCTATTCTGAATTAGGGCTTCCTTCAATTATGACTCTTATTGTTAGTTAACTGTCCATTTTTTTTTATAAATTAATTCTATTTTACAATTTACAATTCTAGTGCTCATGCACCCAACGAAATTTTGCTACTCTACCCTCCCCTTTGCTTGTATACATATAATAAAAACATATTCCCACGATATTCTAATCAGAGAATACTTTAAATACTTTACAATATTTGTAAGAGAAATTTGAAACTTATTTGAAAATCAGAGTATAAAATGTGAGCATCACTTTGACTCGTAAAAGTCCAACTTTCGGATGTTCCTAGCTCTTTTCAATCCCGTATACAAATGAAGAAGAAAAGCCTAATTTACGGCGGTTACCACCCTCTAAATTTTACTGTTCTGGTTCCGATATAAAACCAACGCCTAAATTTGGTTATGCCTGTACGTGATGGCTTAAAAACATTTAATTGTACTAAATGTAAATTTTTTTTTTAAAATAAAAATAAAAACTACATATAACGTAAAAGCTCCCATTATGGAACAGTATCTAATACTGGAACAGTTTTGACATTAGATATTTATTTCTTTAATTAAGTAAGAAAACATTAAATGCCAGGTGAATTTAAATTGAAAAACAATCATTCTATTAATAATAATTTTTGTTATCAGACGTTTCTTTCAGAAATAACTTCATTAACACTTTCAGTCCCACGGCTTCGGCATCCGAAACCAAACAAAACATCCCCAGAGGCCGACCGCGATCAATGATTAATTGATTAGTTGGTTACGCATTATGTGTGCGATGTTTACGATGTTTACCGTCATTCATCACACGGATGTGTTCTTATTCACACAAATACATACCAACACACACTACTCGTTTCGTTTCTATGCTTTCTAATGTATAAAAAATTTTAAGATAAACAAAAAATACATAAAAAATATAATTTATATTTTTAAATAAAATTGATTTGAATGTCAGTTTATATGTAGTATGTACGTATGTTTACAGTTTTACACATACATGTTGAACTGTGTTGAATCTATTCAGTGTTTGAATTATTTTATTTTATGTATTTGTTGATACGTATAAAGTTTTTTTTTTTAAATATTGCCGGCTTCCGGGGAAGTTTACTATGAAAGTGCTCGGGCCTCATAGTGTTAATATGTAAATGTGAAAACTGTTCCAGTATTAGATACCGTTCCATAATGGGGGCTTTTACGTTATAACTAATACTTATATAATAATTATATGAATCATATGTCTGGTGGTATCTCTATTTAATATTTTTTATATTTTGTAGACAAAATTAAATAACATACCCCTATTGCATGTTTGATTGGTATTTTAGAAAAAAATTTATTATAAGCCCTTGAAAAATAAATTATGGTTAGTAATATTTCAATTATAGACTTGCGATCATAAATTATTTTTTTCGAAGCATTCAGTTTATCTATTACCCGTGCTAATATTTATCTTAGAGAATTATCTTTTATTACGTTTTAATAAAATTTCTTCAAACAGAAAATACAGTACGGGAAATATTTTCGGCAAAAAAAAAAAAAATGTGTGAAGATTATATATAAAAGAGAGGTACTACTATAGTTCCTGGTGTATTCGCTCGTCTTTGATTCGATTTACCTACTTTAGGCTTTACTATTTAAAACAGATGTTTGTATATCACAGAACATTATAGAAGCAGTGCACATATAAAAATCTGTCGTTCGTAAGATGAAATGTTGTTCAATTTACACCGCTTCTGATTTAGTCTGTTACTCTTCGTCATAGAGTTCACGTCGTAACTAGTATTATTGTTTTTTAATCAACTCGTGAAATTTAAACAGAAAAAAATATATAGTGTGTCGTATTTAAGTATAAAAATTCTATTGAACAAAAAAATTCTCAAAATAAAGGGATATCTTTCTTAAAATAAATAAATTTATTTTTAATTGTTGATTGTTAGTCACATAGGTCGGCCATAACACATTCGCATGTTTGTGTAGATACAAATGATGAGTTTTGTTGAATGTATCATAATCGTTTGGTAGGAGTAGCGGTGTCCACGTCATTTGCCGGCGACAGCGAGTACGGTAGTTATGAAATAGGAAATTTAGATCTTGTATATTTATGTTGTATACAAAGGGAAGAGAGTGTTTATTAATAAGTTGAAGCTAACGATGAATATGACGGAAATCCGAAAGGCCGGTTCAGACGCAACGTCTTATCTGAACGACTTGTCTGAATCGACAAGTTGTTCAGATAAAACGTAGCGTGTGGACCGCAAAACGTACGTCTTGCATGACGGAAATGAGGTTGTACGATAAGTCGAATGTTTGAGCTGCGAGGCATCATATTACAAAAACTGGAACGACAAGTTGGTGTGTTTGGTCAGACCTTCGTTTCATCGAAACAATTTGTAGTATTTTTATACATAACTAGCATTTACCCGCGGCTTCGCTCGCATGGTAGTAGGACTAAGCTGGTCTTAGCAAACACTACATCCTCAGAAGTATGGGCACATCTTGACCCAAAGGGTGCCCTTACCTTTGACACGGCAGTGTACCACAACATTAAGTACACTACCGCGTCAAAAGTATGGACACACCTTGGCTCAAGGTGTACCCATACTTTTGACGACGTTAAATATAGACAATGGACCTAATTGTATTCTGCTTAAATAAAATAATGATGCAGGAAGGTAGGTTATCATATAAAATCCTACTTAAATTACTAGATTAGTATAAATTTTTAAATGATGGGTATAAAGTGGTAAATTGTGTAGGCTATAGTAGTACCAGGAATAAAACGCCTCCCTTATATGATTAAAAAGAAAAAGACATTCATCAGTAATATGAGGGTAAAAATATTTCTTTCTTCTTACTTCACTTCATATTTTCAGCTTGATTAATTTTACATATCTACTGTGTTCTTTTCCTATCCGTGACGTATGATTTCAAACATTAATCAAAATAAAATTTATAAATTCAATGTGGAAAAAATGGCGTATTTTAAGTAAATTGTTATTAATGATATTCGTTCTGCAAAATTAAGAATGCATGTTATTCTCATAAAGTGACGGGGGTGACGGATGTTGCAAATATATAACTTCAACGTATCCGTAAGCTTAATAAATTTCACGTTAGAGCATGCGCAGTTGCTACTATTGTTCCAGTAAGCAAAGGCATAAGCGGACTCACATACATGAAATCAAAAATTTTTAAAAAACTCCATGCAAAACATGAAGGGCAACTATTTCTCATCTTTCAAAAAGTAATTACTTTCGTTATCGTGACATCCTCGTTAATAAAATCAGACCCGACGTAAGGGTGGGGTAGGCGAGGTTGCAGCTCCAGGGCCCAGGCTTAAAGAGGGCCCGGGAAAAAGTAGAAAGACCTTTTTTTAGGTCGTCACTTGTAATTTCGGAGAAAAATTTTTAAAAAGGGGTATTCCCGAGGCCCGGTATTTCTCTCCAAGGATCTGAACAAAATTATAACTTCCAAAGGTCTTACATATCTTTCTCTACTATTGATGAAAATAGACTTATCCGAGTTTTATAAGACATGTTTTTTTTTGTTTCAGTTTTTTGCAACATTTAAAATTTCGCATGGTCTACGCTTCAATGTTCTTCATTCCATTTTCAATAATGCTCTTTGTGTATGGTCATATTTTTCTAATCGTGCGAAAACACCAAGCAACAAGATCCAAATATATGAATACCGATTCTATAAGGTAAGAGGGCAGACCGTTTTTTCTGAAACCTATTATACTTTCTACAAAATTAATTATTTCCAATTTTTTTTTTTTTTTTTACTTTTCAAAATCTGTATTCAGTGAATGATCATCGCAACATTTGCTTGTTTTAACGATAAAAAAAGTAGGTTAACCAAGTAAATATTTTTTCTCATTTCAAGCAGAACATTATTACTATACGCTGCGCAAATAAAGCAAAAAAAAAAAAATCAAATACTTTTTTTTTTATTTTCATCGTAAGTTAAATTTGATGTTTTGTTTTATTTTTCATAATCTTCTAAGGTATTTTTGATTATCTACACTTTGTCATTCTGTAACCAGTGAACAGGCAAGTAGGATTTTTTTTACTGAAAAAATACGAATAAAAAAAGAAATAAAGTGTGTTATCGCTGCAAAACATTTTCAAAACGTTTAGCAAAACGTATAGTAAAACGTTTTTTATGAATAATTCGGAAACTATGTATTCGTATGTTCGTATTTTATATAGAGGATTCCAGGTTAAACTAAAACGAAAAGAAATACTAATGTATTCTTTATTGAATCAAATCTAGATGCGATTGGATCGAATAAATAATATCCAAAAAGCTTTCCAAATTATATCTGCAACCTTTTCAAATGATCTTAAATGTTTTAAGAACCTAATAAAGGAAAATATACGGGAGACTGGGGAAAGTGGCCACTCTAAGACAAAATGTTGTTTAGTTTATTTATTTGAAAAAAAAATACAGATTAATAAGTATTTAGCATATAGTTGCTTTAGTGCAGAACTAATAACCATCAATATATCAACCATATCTTGAAAGGTATTTTTGCAATTATTGTTTTTCGCAACATGTGCAAAGTAACCATTTTACCCCATTATGTTGGGTAAAGTGGCCAGGGGTACCCATTTTACCCCAAAAAGAAATCTTAAAGTAATAAACATGTTTATATACAAAATCAAACTATGCTTGTATCATTAATTATTATATATTAACGGACGGACGAACGGACGGACATTGAAATCTCATCATAAGGGTTTCTTTTTTACATTGTTTCTTGGAACCCTAAAAACTGATTTCAGGCAATTTATTTGTTTATAAAATATAAAGAACTAAATAAAAGTTCTGAATTTAATATAATATGTTAAAGTATTCTAAGAATTCAATTTAAGCAGCGATCGGAGGCACTGGCCACTTTGTCCCATTATAAGCCTTGCCACTTTACTACGTTAAACTCAATTTCGGCAAACCACAACTAATTTCAAGAAAGAATTTTCTGACTCATCGATAAAAATATTATTCTAAAGGTAATTAGACAGGATTTTTAGCTATCCCAATTAAAAAATTGTATTCGTAATTAATAAAAAAAATAATGAGAATACAACTTAAAACTTACTTTACATCAACACTCGAAAATTCAGAAAATTCGTTATAATTCATACAATCTAGAAAACTGATAATTGACGTTTTAATAGAATACTAATGGCTTGTCTACAAGCCAGTATTCAAGTTCGCCACAAGTGGAGTGGTTTCCGGTGAGTAAAGGCCAATGACCATTTTACCTCCACTGGCCACTTTACCCCAGTCTCCCCTACATAATATTTGGGAATATTTGGAACATGTGTAGGTATATCTAAAGTCTCATCATAAACGATTTTTTCCTTAATTGGCCTAAAAGTACGAACTTTATAATTAATTATGACAGAGCCGGCCCAATGAAAAGTGGGGCCCAGTGGCAAATTACTTGCGAGGCCTTGAAAAAAATTTTGTACAATAATACGAGTATAACAATTTATTGTATCTCGCTACTTGTACATTGCAAAGATTCGTTCAGTCAGGAAAAAAATAATCTATATGGAAACGATTTAGCAATTCTGAACAAATGGTAGATGCATAAGCGGGATTTCAGTAAATAATTTCGGGGGGGTGGGGGTGCAACGAATAGATTCTTAGAATAGCAAACCAGTCCCTCATCCCTTTTCTTCTGCCATACCATTTTAATAAATATTGTTCAAGTTTTTAAATTTTTATTCGTACAAATAAAAATTTTTTTTTTGGGGGGGGGGGCAGTTGTCCCTCCTTGCCCTCCCTTAAATCCCAGCTATAAGTAGATGTTTATGGGACCGCGGTTATTCAGCAAAGTTAACATATGCAAATAAAATGCTGTAATATACGATTGTAATGAAAAAACGCATATTCATATGTAATGTTAATTTTGTTTTCATAAATCTTTTGGTATGACTGCAACCTTGCTATTTTTGGTACAGAATCACTCTGACCTTACTACTTTTGGTACAGAACTACCGTGATCTTACTACTTTTGATATATAGCATCGCTGTAACCGTACTACTTTTGGTACCGAGGTGCTGTGACTTTCACTGTAGAACTGCTGTGGTCTCACTATTTTTGGTATAAAAATTATACAAATTATTGAATGTTTCTACAGACTGATACAGGCTTCTACAGGCTGATATAGTACGCAATATATATTGAAAACTGTTTTACTTGCAGACTTAAGTACCTACTAGCTACGTAAATAGTTATTATTCTTTAATAATTGTTTTAAGGATGTTTGGGAGGCACAATCGGAGACAAAAGTAAATAAAATTAGGTGAATAATTGCGTTGCATAACAAACTATGAGGTAAATAAATAGTTATCTTTGCTAAATAATAGCTATCACTACAACTGCTTGTAGACATAATAGTATATTGTGCAATAAGTGTGGGAAATTGTCGATTGCCCACGAAAGCGAAGTAGTGAGTGCGCTCATTCGCTTGAATGGGGCAATCGACAATCCCTCACGAATTGCACATACTATTTTTTATTACGAATTTCACATACTTTTTCTATTATTATCACTTATTTTGACATTTTTATTACCTTTTAAAATAATATTTTTAAGTGTTTGTCTTTTTTTTCTGAATTAATTATCGTTTAAATTACTTTGTTGGTGGTTTCTATAGAAATAATTATGAAATATTTATTAAATGAAAAATTAAGAGGCGGCTTTGCGTGTTTTGATTAAATTTTGCGTGTTTTATTGTCAATTTGCGTGTGAAAAGTTACTTTCCACACGCAAAAAAGTATGCGGGAAGAGTACAGTGGACAAACAGCTTGTTTGCGTACAGAAATGTGTGCGCCAAGTTAGTACTTCTCCCGCATGAGTAATAAAAAACTATTTACCTGTTCCTCATTAAATACTGTTAAGAAGTTATTAAAAAAAAAAAAAAAAAAAAAAAAAGAAACTGTAATTTTACACGTACCCTTATGGAAATTCGACGACAGAACAGATTAAATAACTTTTTAACGGCTTAGTGAATCGATTTGAAATTCTCACAGAGGCCTCAGTATTTAATGAGGAATATTCTACTAAATTTTCAATCGTCTCGTACCATTTTGAGATTCCTCCCAAAAATCCTCAGTATGTACTCAACTCTTGTAGTCAGCTGAGAGCTATAGTTTTATGTATTATATAAGCAGTTGTAGTACAGTTGGTTAGATAATTGTTTATTTACCTCATAGTTTGTTATACAACGCAATTATTCACGAATTTCTAATTTTATGTATCTCCGATTGTACCTTCCTTCCAAACACCCTTAAAAATGTTTTACTATACTATATTTTTTTAATTTTTCATTATTCTAGTTTTGAACATAACAGGTTAGAACGTGGAGACTTTACCTTATATGTATAATTTTTTTTTTTTTTAGTAGAAAAAAGTGTTGACTTTCTTCTGTAACCCTTGTTTTTATTATTAAATATATTTTACTATAAAAAGAAAAATTATAAATTATGTAAAGACTTTGTCTTTTGCTGCAGTCTTTTTAAAATAATAAGGTAAAAGCATAAAAAACAGTACGACACAAAAGATAAGAAACAGTTTTGATTGTCAACTAAAGAACTAATTAAAAAGTAATATTCAAGGTAGTTAAACTTCTTTTATTTTAAAATAAGTATCGTATAATTAAGTATCTATTGAAGTCGATACAAAATCTTTTGACTAACATTTCTTTAACTTGTACTCACAAGGAAAGGACAAGAAGTCGAAAATTCAAAAAAATCTGGTACTTTGTCAGTATGTAGAGAGTGGCTACCTAAAAACATAAAAAATATCAGTTGCTGCTAAAAAACGTTTTTAAGGGGTGAAACATCCCCTCAAAGTTGTAACTGAAAAATTTAAAAATCGATGAAATTTTGTTTATAGGTACCTTAAAAAGTTATAGTAACAAATATAACATTATTTTTGCATCTACAAATTTTTAGGGGTTAAAACGACCCCTTCATATGTGTACTTAAAAATTTATAAATTGATGGTATTTTGTTCATATATACTATATAGGGTTCTAGTAATAAATATAACATTGATTAAAGGGTTCAACATTGATTAAATATAACATTGATTAAGGGGTTAACATTGATTAATAGGGTTCTAATAATAAATATAAACTAACTAGAAGAAATTTTTGTTATGAAAACTACCCTTTTTCTGATCAAAAAACACCCTGTACAATAGACATTGTACAGGTAGTTACAGGTACATAGTAGTTGGTCCAAAAAACGATTTTTCAAAGGATTTTAACGAAACTTCTCTAGACATTTATTTTATTCAATACCAATAATACGAGCCTATACCGAAAAAAAATTAACCGCCTCAATTTTGAGAAAAACGGTGGCTAACTTCAAAAATGCATCACTGCTTGCATGAGGCAGAGTCAAAAGTTCAAAAACGCATCAGACGCCTCACAACGAAAAATCAAAAATTCATTTTTGCATTTGATGCGTCAACACAATGCATCAAGAAATTTGGTGATGCGTGTCATGCGCATAATGTAATATCACAGCTACTTACATTTAAAATATAGGTAGCTGTTGTAGCTATGGTAATGTGTATGGAGGGTAGATATCAGGAGGACTATCTTGGCCGGAAATAATAGAAAAATAGTTCAAAAAGTGTCCCGTTTTAAGTACTAAGTAACAGTTCAAAAACTCGCCAGAATAGCGCTAGAGTAGCAAAAGAGTATGAAATGAACTTTGTAGTTGTCGACAGAGTAAAGTGTGTTGTTTAATAACCTACAAAAAACTCGCTGTGAAACACGTTGAAAGTGATTCATAATTACGTGAATTTGTAATGTCTGTTAGTGATTTTTTGTGTTGAGTTTTATAAAAATTTTTAAAATAATAAAACAATTATATGTAACAAATATAATAATAAAAAAAAAACAATAATTACATAACGCGGATGTTTTTCTTTTCTTGTTTACTTCTCAAAATTTACCCTTTTGCTAGAGTAGCGCCGCCACTATTTACACCTTTCTATGGACACTTTTTGATACAGAGATGGTCCTCCTGATATCTACCCTCCATAGTTCATAATGTGAATAAAAGATGATGCCAATGGTCCTATGACCCTAACGGTTATAGGAATAATTCCGAAAAACTAAATGTTAAAAAAGATGAATTTATTTACCTTTCATTAAAATTGTTTAAACTATCTGAATACATCTTGCATTCAAAATATGTAATATTTTTTATTCAAATAATTTCAATTTTTTCAATTATCAATTTCAAGTAAATTCAAGTTGAAATTCAAAGATAATATATACAAGGACTGTATTGCTATTTTATCTATAGTCTAATCATGCTATATGATCTATGGTCAAATCAGAGGTTAAATGATGCCAATATCCCGTTCAAAAACATCTAATGTGCATCAAATTTCAAGAGAGCATCAGCATCGCATCATGCAGTATTAGACGCATCAGAAAGGTCATGATGCTGTATCGATGCGGTAAAGTTTACATTTTTGAACTTACCAGGTTTTAAAGTTTTAACACGGACTCTTATGGGAAGTTGACATATTCACACTATTTTCTTGAATAAAATGCAAAAGTGTCAGAGAAATTTGAGAAAACTTTAATACACAGTAAAAAAATTTGTGTTCTGCGTACAAAAAAACTAGTGGTTAAAATTTTTGTGTTAAATAAGTAACACAACTCTGTGTTAATGTAACATTTAGTGTTTGTGTTAAATTAAAATATTAACACAAATTTCAATTTAACATAATAAAAATGCAAATCTATTTTGAACAACAAAATATTAACACAATGTTTGTGTAAAGGAAAATAATGTTATTAGTACGCTGTTTTTTGTGTATTTCAACACGAAAATTGCGTCATACATACACAAAACTAGTGTTCTTTATTTTTAATGTCTATTATATAATACAACCTCAATTAAGATTACATGATTCTTTGTAACTGAAGCTGTAACAAAATAAACTTAAAATGTAAGAAAATTGTTTCATTTTTAAACGTTTAATAAAACTATATTCGTCAATAACTGAAAAAACTTATAATTGTTCGGTTTTGTTTAATAATAAAATTAACCGCCGCAACTACTCTCATCTTTTTTATTATATACATTTTGGTATATATAATATAGAAACAAGTAAGGATTTTTATAAGGGACTGACTTTGCGTGCTTCAAGTCTCATTAAAGGGCCCTCCACATTCTCGCCGAGGTTGGAGAAGGTTCATCGCCGAGTTCCGCGCTGAGGAGTGACCCTGTACATTCTCGTACTCGGCCAACCTCGCGAGAATGTGGAGGGCCCTATATAATAATATATGAACAAAATCGTTATAATTTTTGACGATTTTCAAATATCTTAAGCTGCAGTGAAACTAAAATTTTGAATAAAAAAGCTTAACAACTCTTGTGTAAAGATTTGACATATATGCTTTGTGTTAAAATAACACAAAAAATTGAGTGAACGGTTCTGGACATATGAAATGTGTTAATTTTAACACAAATTTTTTCACTGGGTATGTTATAAAATACGAAGTTACAACCCATATTTAATAAAAAATAAAAATTATTGACCGTGCCGTTTTTGAAATATAATTTATAAATATCATTTTACAACGTTTTTACAAGGCTTTTTCATCAATACTTTTATATTGCTACAACATAAGCATGCGGAAATTCAAAAAAACAAGTGGTATACAAATACTGAAGAATATTGATACATTATTTAATTTTTGATAAAAGAAAATTTTTTCGCTGAGGTATACTTTTGTACTTGACTATCTCGCACCAAATACCTTAAGGGGCGAGGTTTACTTGAGAGTCCTTAAAAATTATGTATTTTTCTGGAATTTTTTCTTAAGAACGGAAGTAAATATCAATTTCAAATTTTGTACACATATTTATTAAGTATTAAGCTAGACAAAAAAAAAAAATAAATAAAAAAAATAAAAATTCAAGGAAAAATATACAAAATTGTCCAATTTAGAGATAATGCAGTGTGACGATCCGAAAATCCGATGCCTTGTTGGTTGATATCATAGCGCCGGTAATAAACCATTGAAATCCAAAAACAAAAATGATTTATGAAATATATGACGAGTACCGGCACCTCTACCTATAATATCAATAAATTGCTGAAAGAGAAAAAAATGGCGGATGTGTGAACTTTTGATTACGATTTTTGTCTTATTTTTCGCTCTTTAAAGTAAAAGAAAAAAAAGAAAAAATATTGAAAGTGTATCGGACTTAGGTATAGGTGCCGGAGAATTGAATTATCTTTAAAATAAAAAATTTAAAAAAAGTATCCATCGAATAGTTTTTGAGTTACCGTGTCAATCAGTTCCAAAAATGTGGTTCCGAAATATTATAAAATATATATACAGAAACGTATTTTCAAAATTTTATATTTAATACTCACTATTGCGTGAACTACGTTTTTTGAGTTTCGTTTTTATAGAAAACTGAATTCGGTTAATGTGCTCAAATCTTTTTTTTTTTAAATTATTTTCAGCAAAATTACTTTGGGAACATATTCTACACATAATTTGCTATCAATTTCGGCAAAAAAATCAATTTTTTGATCAAATCTCAAGTAAACCTTACCTTAAATTACTTTCAGCAAAATCACTTTGGGAACATATTCTACACATAATTAGCTACCAACTTCTGCAAAAAAATCGATTTTTTTTAACGACGCTCAAGTAAACTTCCCCTTAAGTAACGAATATTCAAACTAAAAGAAATTCATATAAAAATCTCTTACTGTTTTCAAGAAAAAAATTATTAAAAAACACGCATTTTATTAGCCCTCTAGACTAGAATATCCCCTTAATTTTATTCTTTAAATATTCTTAAAGAATTAAAGTTTCCTAAAATAAGTTTTTTCTACTCCTACTATTAAAAGTAACATTTTGTGCACGGCTAACTATATGTAAAAATTAACAATTGCCCACACTGTACGGGAATACAGTGGGAAATTATTTCGCACGCCTTAATATAATAAAAAAGTACCGTTAGTTTAATATATAATATATAGAAATAATACTAAAAATATACATAATATGTATGTTGATTATTTATTATTGTTTCCATAGTTTCAAAGTATGCTTTGGCAAAAATTTGAACATCTTACCCCTGACATTATAAATTTAAAAAATTTTTACTACTTATTTAAATTTTATTTTAATGTTAAATTTTACGAAAAAAAATGTGCTCGTAGAAAAAGTATAGTGTAAAATACGTAGGAAAAGCTTATTGTAAAATATACTATTTTTTAACCATTTAATGTTTTTTGTGTATTCGGCTATTAAATGCGTGTTCAGAAAATAATTTTTATTTATTATAACTTTTAACGTTACTTCCAAATGTAATTGAATAAAACCCAGAACATTAAAATATTATGTATGTACCTTAACACTTAACAGTATTAATAGGATATAAAAAATTACAGTAAGCCAATAAAGGATACACACACAGTGCTGAGTTTATGAACCGTTTATTTGATCGGTAAACTGTCGCAATTTTTATTTTTTTTAGAAATGTATGTGTGTGGACACCAATAAAAATTGTGTAATTTGAAAAAAAGGGTATTATCAATATACTAACGTATAGTTATCGTTAGAAATCGTTACAAACATTAAATTTTACGAGCTATTAAAAAGAAATATTATATGCCCATGTACCTATGTATGTTACACCATAGTGTAATAGCAGTATTCAGATAGTCATCTACAAATTTGTGAAATCGTAAAAAATAAATCAAACGTAATTATTGTGAGGTAAAATTTTGTAAAAAATACTGTTTTACACACTGATTACATCTAATATGTAATTCCTAAATTTATTTAACCTATTATATCCACTCTTCGTTCTACTTATTTGATTTTGATAAAATATTACGTAAATATTCAAAATGGGATTATTTAGGGAGTTACCTAGGTTTGAAAATTTCAAAAAACCCATTTTTTAATATTTACTTAATAGTACACAGACAGAAAATTCCTATAAAAATTACTGTGCTCATATTACAATCGACATGTAACAGGCGAACATATCCAATTTTACCGTACAAAAATTGGATATGTTCGCCTGTTACACGTCGATTGTAGTATGAGCACAGTAATTTTTATAGGAATTTTCTCTCCGTGTAGATACAATAAATAATATGTTTAGAACATTCTCCCAAAGTACTAAGTCAATCGGAGTACAAGTCTAGGAGAGAGAGTCTTTGGGAATTTTCATCGTTGGAAAAGATTGGTCTCTTTAATTGGCACTTTTCTCAAAACACTATTTTTGAAGTCGGTGGATACGATTTCTTAAAAACTAATGCATCGATCTCATTGAAATTTTGCACATTTCTTCAAGATAACATTGACAATAGATTACAATTCATTTTTTCAAAACTATTCGTAGTGAAAGTTGTACCCAAAAATTGAACTATTTTGTATACTACTCTGCCAAAAATTCAAATTAATTTTTTTTTTTAAATTTTTCGCTGAACCACTAGCTGTACCTACTTATCTATTAACAGAAAAAAATTGTTTTTTTTTTTTTTTTAGTTTCCGACAAAGCTATCATGAGGGGTCTCCGAAAACCAGGTCCTACCTGCTGAGTTTCCCAAATTTTTAGATGAAAATTTTTTGAAATATTGTTGAAATGTTGCTTTTTCATGTGTTTAGCATTTTGAATAAAACAATTGATATACTTATTATATTTTTTTTAAATAGAGTACCTTTATTGTACGAGTACCTTTTTTGGCTTTGAAACTCACGTAATCTTGCGTAAATCACCAAAGAAGATCAGTGTTCTTTCCTGGTGTAAGATGGCTTCTCAATTTTTCCGTTTTGGTCAATATGGAATTTAATATAATTATCGCAGTTTGGGCTTTTGTACTGACAAATTTGTTTCGTTTGTGTTAATTTTTTACACATCGACAATTAAAATCCAAAATATTAAAACTATAAATTTATCATAATATGTTCCTATAACATAATTACGTAATGGATGCTGCGTGGATGTATCAAAATAGACAAATAGTACATGTTGATTAAGCTCAATATTCCTGTAAACATATAATAAAGATTATACAACCATAAAACATAAATATCTATATCTATATGAATATACATCAATATGAGTAATAAGCTCAGTTAACGCTACAATTGTTTAACACAAAGAATGAATTTTGATTGCATTGTTACGTTCTAATTGTTCCAAACATTTTTTTAATAATATTTTTTTTTTTTTTTGGAAATAAAAGTAATAATGTTCAATATCAATAATTTTTATACATCAGTGAAAACGAAATCAATATTTTTTTTTAGGTATACAAATAGTATATTATTCAACAAGCTGGTAATGATAGCTATTACCTACTCACGAAGATGAAATTGCGACACGAGCCGAGCTTGCGAGACGAGTGTCGTAATGCATCTGAGTGAGTAATGACCATTGCAAGCGAATAGAATTTTTCGTAAAATACGATTTTTTTTCTACGACTTTTTTTTTGAATTAAATAAAATTGAATATTTTTAAATCAAAAGAATACAATTTTTAATCTATCTCTAATTTCATTAAATGTTTATATAGGTATGTAGAAACGATGAAAACAAAATACAAGCTACTTTGTTTACTTAGGTGTTACTACACAACATATTTGAAATTAAAAATTGATACGTATATTATATACAAAACAAAAGCCAGCCCATTGAATAATGGCTAATACGGTGATTTCATTGGTCGAAAGGTATTGACTAAAGATCATTCCTCCACACCTTTGAATAATGCCTAACTTTCTCAACAATTAACGGATATGTAATGAGTGTGTTCTTCAACTGGAGTAGAAAAAATTATTTTTTTAATATTATTTCAAAGTACAAATGTATGGGTTTGTTTCAACAAGACTTGAATACTCAAAAATGGGGTTAATTAGGAATTCAATATTTAGTTGACAATTCTAGGAATTTACAAAAAGGACACTCTTGTTTTCATCCAGCTTTGGTCTTAGAGGAATATTGCGTATTTTTTCTTCTTTACTAGTAGAGACATTACTAATAGAGAATCCATTATGTACATAAATACATATGATAAGCGAGCTCCTTGTAAGTTGGAATAAAAGTTTTGGAAATTGAATTTTTTGGTACGGTTTTACCCTAAAAAGAAGATAATAAGTTTCACATCTTTTTATTCTTATCTGCTAATTTTAACAATAACTGTTTTTTCCTAAAAAAATTTTTTTTTAACTTCCATATAAATAAAAGAGGTTTACTAGTGAATGATTATAATATTAAGAGCGAAATTGTGGGTTATTTTGTACAATAATAATATATTTGTACTAGGTTTACTAGTATTATTATTGTAAATGTATGTTTATCTTTGTTATGAGTAAAATTGTTGAAAAAATAAATACTATTTTTATTTAAGAAATAAATATGTTTTTACTACTACTAAATTTAATTAGTATAGTTTACAACTAAATACTAAAGGTCTCCAGGTTGGACCTATTGGTTTTTGTGAAATTTTAATAAGCTGTAGTACATTAAAAAATAATCGACAGGTTTTTTTATCTGAAGAAAAAACGGGAGTACAATCGGCCTTCACATATTGGGGTAAACATTGAATTTTCCAAATATCTTCAAAACGGTAAGAGATAAAGTCTGAATTGGCGTTATTGCTCTTTTTTTAAGAGCTTTCTATTAATATTCAATTTTCTCAAGTTACTATCTATTCCCTCTCAGTTCCTTAATATTATAAAATCTAGGCGCAGTTAAATAGAAGGAGACTCATAATCGTACTATCTGAGTAATTCAAGAACTTTTTGTTCATGGTAAATATGTAGTTGAAAACAATTAAAATAACATAGAAGCAAAGTACTACAATTAAGTATAATTTTTCGGTATTTACCTCTATGATGGTATTATGTAACCAAACTTTAAATTGAGCTTTACTCAGAATGGCATTTTTTCCGACTTCCGTCCTTTTTCCACACAACTCATCAGTTTATTTTATTAAAAGTTTAGGTAATTAATAATATTTACATAGAATCCATTAAAATCATTATTACGTTCTTGCATCTTGAAAAACAAGTCGCCGGCTGCAAATTTTACTTAGTGTTCCATACTATCAGTTGTTATTGTGGATTTGCTATAATGGCATATGAGAGTAGACAAAATATTTCCTCTAGTGAATAAACTGTATTCCTGAAATAAACTATAATCCTCGATTTCAATAATTAGAGATTGTATCTCTATCTTGGTTTATTTACACTTACCATAAAAATACAGAGATATTTACTGAATACATCAACGCGCGTAGCCTGTTTTTCTTTTAATAATTACTTAAAATATACTTAAAAATTTTTCCCACTTTTTTAAGACAATTTGGATCTGTTATTTCTATGGATACGCTAACAAATATGAAATTTGTAAAAGTAAGCTATACTTATTAGTGTGTAGAAATTGTTATATTTTTCGCGTATAGAATTATCAGTTAATCTGTCCTTCCTCTTTAATTTCTAAAACTTATTTCCGAATAAAAATTACCCGCTCAATATAATATCATTAACATAATTATTGAATAATAACATCTTGATCGAAGCAAAATGTGTCGTCAAGCTATCTTCTTATACAGTCCTGGTAATTTTCGTTAATATCCATGAATTTTTTCAGATTTTTTTTGTACGATCCTTTTAGAGATAAGGATCGGGAATCGCAACCATTAAAAGGTCTTCCTAAGAAAAAAACATCAACGGCAAAATATACAATCATATATATATATATATATATATATATATATATATATATATATATATATATATATATATTATCGAATATGTGCTTTAATAAGCTTTATATTGCTACATTATTTATTGCTCCCACGGAAAATTTTTTTTCCACATTCCACCATTCCAACATTATGCCACTATACTCTACACTGAGAAAAAATTACAGTAAAAATTACGGAGCTGCCTCCGGTAAACCAGGCTCAAGTGACCAGTCGGTAGGAAATTGTCAAGCAAAATATAAAAAATGCCTTTCAAACATTATTTTTTACGATTCGTTTGAAAATTTTTCCTGTACAGCTTAAGAATTTTTCCTATAGAGCTCGGTAAAATTCGATGGGCTAATAAAATTTCAAGTGGATACCAGGAAAATTTACTTAATTTTTGTAAAATTATACTAGACATAGAAGAATTTTTACGTAGCTACAGTGTAATTTTTACTAAGCTGAAAGGTAGACACTATTTGTTATTTCTATTTTCTCCTTGAAACCTGTCTTTCAGCATCTCTCTCACACAAGCAAGCAACTGACGATAAACAGTTGTGTGTAACATCCACATAAGGTCGAGTTTGGTGCATTGCAAAAAAATTATTAGAAATATTTTTAGATGATCACACGCAATGTTATTTAGTTTATAGTAAAAAATATTCATTGTGTGACCGTTACCAGTTCAGTGGCAGCGAGCCATGGTAGTGAGTGGATGTACCCTGAGTGGAGTGTTATCATTTTTTTTTTTTTTTTTTTTTTTTTTTATAATAAACTATTTAATGGACTTTACATTTAAAACAAAGAATTGTTATTTGTGTTTCATGAATTGTTGTTTATTTTTTATTTTAATTGTTATATGTTTTTTATATGTATTGATGTTTATTGAAACATGTTTTTCCACAAATAATAAAAAACCACAGAACATTTTTTCAATATTAATAATTTGATTTTAATCCTTACCCTTCTATCAATATCTTTTTAAACTATTTTAATTCAATTATTTATTAATAAATAAAAAAAAAAAAAAGCCTTATAAATAATACGGTAAGAGAGTAGAATTTTTCCTGTACAGCGCCGAAATTTTTACGGAGTCACAGTGTAATTTTTACCGTGCACTCAAATTTTACGGAGCCATAGGGCAAATTTTACTATACTCATCATAATTTTTCCTTTGCCTGTCACTTATGCCCACATTACCAAAGAGTTCCGTAATTTTTTACTACAAATTTCCGTAAAAATTACCGTATTTTTGTCTCAGTGTACATCTGTGTTAAATTTCAAATTTTCACTTCGAATAGTTTTTGAGAAAATTGTTCGTGACAGACCGTGTTCCATTTTGCCAATTTTGTTACGGGACACTAACAGTACTAAAGTAAACTTAAAAGTGTTAACGACACACAACGAAGTTCATATAATGGAGTGTCATGATGCGAGTGCTGAAAAGCGCGTTCATCAACATTACTCTTATAATGTAATCTCCAAGTTTTATCATTATTAAAAAACAAAATAGTATGATACGACTGAGAATTAACAAGAATAATAACACTATAATACATCAACTTTGCTATAGGTATTCATTTTTCATATCCCGTTGAATAGTAAACAACTATTGTGGAAACATCACGAAATTAAAGTATAATTTTTAATTATATCTTCCAACTCGATTCATTTATGTTTTCATATGAAATTGAAAACTGCACGCTTCATCTGCATTCTGCTGGTTGAGATAATGTGCCCCAGTAATACATATATTAAAAATATAGTGAATATATAATTACAGCTTTTTCTATGTGTGGTAAAGTGAAGACCAGTGTTCGCCAAACATTTATCATTGCGGAATACTTTGTAAGTTCTAAAACTTTTAAGGAACATTCACGCGTGATTTAATTTAATTTGTATTTGAGTTTTATGTTCGTATCTGAGACGTCACCTACATCAGTTTTTTAATTTAATTTATACAAATTATGTATATTGAAATTACATTACAGAATGGACATGTAAATTTTATAGAAGGTTTGTTTCTAATTTAGCGAATTTCCAGAATGGAATTCAGCTATTACAGCCACTGTCATGACGCAACCCTAGAAACCGAAAATAACATATATATATATATATATATATATATATATATATATATATATATACCATGTGAGTTTTTTGAGAGTTGCCATTTCTATTACAACCAAATTTTTATGATAGAAATGGTACTGGAAATGCTTCTTTTCTTGGATATAATGGAAATTTAACCAAGAAAAACACTATAGGTTGAAGTAGCCTCAAGTACATATACATATTTTTATCGCCTAACTGATAAATTAAAGAAAAATTAAAAAAAAACTAAACTTGGGTAAAAAAATTTTTTTGCTCATTTATGTTGTTAATTAATTCCTTTGATCAGTTTTATCGAAGAATTAATATATAGTCCCATTTAAAAATCTATAAGTTTGTATCATAGCTCGAAAATCATAAGAGCTATAAAGCTCCTGGCTATAGCAATCGGTTGCCCCCGTCGACATCTACAACTCTCAACTCTTATTTGAACAATTTTTCGATTAAATCAACGGTGTGCCTGTAATTAATAAAAATGGTAACTGTCGAAAAACACACTATATATATATATATATATATATATATATATATATATATATATATATATATATATATATATATATAGCCGACTCTTGTTAATTCGAAACTCGAGAGACTCTTAAAATATTACGAATACTAGAGAGGTTCGAATTATCGCAGGTAACAATTTTAATTTTTAAGCAATTGCGATTTCCCTTATTAAATTGTGTTTCCTATAGCCTCAGTTTCATAATTTTTTCGCGGAACACTTAGTTACTGATTGCGGAACACAGTTTGGGAAACGCTGATCTACAACGCTGTTTTATGATCGAAAAACAAAGTCACGACAAGTGCAATCGCGTAGAATAAAATATGTGTATCTTACATAAAACTCAAACAAATATCCCAAAGAGTAAAAATTCAAAATATTTGATCATAACATTCGGTCGACATGACGAGTATACGTGCGTATATATATTTAGAACGTGACTTAAATTCAAATAACACAAATATCGTACAATTGTCTGGAAAACTGGAAATGTTTTCCGTCTCAGAGAAATACTCTGTCAGTGTAATGTTGCAGTATGTAGCAATGTATCTTTAAGAATTCAAGAAATAAGATACAAATAAATTTTTTAAATATCGTGAAATATATTCCTTGTTGAACCATTTTCATGTTGAATTATTAATTTTTGTTCTAAAAAACCATCGAAAATCTCTCAGGAAAATTTAATCTTTCAACAGGCAATCTTATATATTATTCAATCAACGACTTTTGAACCGTTTAACTTGTAATTTATAAAGTGATTTTTTGTAATATACATTATATTGGTATTTACGACGATGATATTTTCTTATATACAGTTTTGGAAGTTACGTAAATTTCAATATTTCTGCAACAAATAGAATAAGTATATTAAACACTAATAAACTAAGTAAAAGAATAGTGTTTGTTAAGAAAAAGCTTTTATTTAAAAATAGGCTAAAAAAATAAAATAATTTTTGAGTGAAGTTTGAAGCAATATGCAGCATAATTTATAAAAGCTTGCGGCGTTTAATTAAGTTTGGTAATTATTAAAAAGTAAAATAGCTACACTTACATCTAAAACAGAAATAATAATTAATGATAACGCCTCAACCTTTTATAAATTATGTTGCTTATTGCTTCAAACTTCACTCAAAAGTTATTTTATTTTTTTAAGCCCATTTTTTTTTTTTTTCTTTTTCTATTTTTCCCAAAAGTTTTTTCTTAAAAAACATTTTTTTTACTTTAATTTTTGATATAAGTGTAGCTATTTTTTTTTTCAGTAGTTACCAAACTTAATTAAACGCCTCAAGCTTTTATAAATTATGTTGCATATTGCTTCAAACTTCACTCAGTAGTTATTTCATTTTTTTTAGCCCATTTTTAAATAAAAACTTTTTCTTAAAAAATACTTTTTTTTAATTAATTTATTTTCTACTTTTTAGTATGATTACAATTAATTTAAAAAAAAATAAGAAGTAATTTTTTACCTATATTTTAATCGGTTAATTTACCCTAATCAAACATAACTATGGAAACAAAAAATTGCAATGTAACATCAATGGAAAATATTTGACAATTCGAAATTTCAAAAAGTTGCACAGGACTAAAAATCAACAATTTTTGTTGGGAGGCGATTTAGGACAAAACGAATTATACAATATTGCATTGTCATCAAGGTTATACACGTATGCAAAAATTAAAACCTCTATAGCTCAATTAGAACCTGCCTAAATTTTGATTCCAAGATTGGATCTAAACAAACATACTAACATAGCAAGTTAAATAAAAGCCCTTAAAAAAAAAACAAACTAATTTTACCCTTTATATCCTAACATACATATTATGTATATAACACATAAACATAACACTGTGAGAGAGACATAAATTATAAGGAGTTTACTTTTTCCACGGAACCTAAAATACAAAATTTTAATATCTTTCTCTTCTGTTTCAACCTATGTAGTACCTAAATGGCATTAGAGTATTTCTATCTAAAGTTTATTAGGTACTTAAAAAATAGGTTATTATTGATCGTCGTAGATTAGTAGTCCCGTAAAAATGCACGTTTTACTGAACATGTCTTTGTTTTAAGTAAAATGTGGTATTTTTAAGAACACTGTGGTATTATATTTCATATAGATTTAAGAGCCCAAGTTTCTTCTTATTTCATACCTAAACTCAATAGTTTTCGAGCTATTTTAACTTGTTAACAATTTTCGCATTATTTTTGCGCAATATTCCGCTAAAATTCATTACCTATTAGTTCCCTCGAAATTTTTCGAAATTTTACTTTAGCTAAGTAAGAAGGAAAATTTATAATTCAAGCCACGCACATACAGTGTGACGCCATTTTGAAAAAATCGATTGATGATTGAAAGTATGTGCTATGTAACGCGGTGTGGGTGTGTGACCGGTTCAGAATGGTGTAAAAGTGTTGTATGATGTATTATTAGAGTGTCGAAACCATGAACCGATAAGCGTGATATGAATGTAATTCGGTTATGGAACCCTAATCACCGCGTGTACAGTTACGAAGCTTGATATTGTTGAAGTTAAAGTTGTCCCCGTGAAAAGCTTCGTTGAAATATAACTTATTAGCGCAAGAGGAAATCCGGGTTCTTTGAGTCATAAATAACACAGACAAAGATTTTTCGATGTATATTTATTTGATGTTCAAGTATTTTCAAAGTTCATTCTACAACGATTCACAATTACGGAAAAACTTTTACACATTTGGTAAATTAAGAACGTATGATAAAATCTGCCGTGGAATAAAGCAAAACTTAAACTTTTAAATATATAAAAATTGTGACGAAAATGAATATAAAAAACAGTTAAAATGAACCGAGAACCCACGGCTTATTATGACCGAAACACGTCTTGTTCGTGCCAATGTTAATTCCCGATTGTCCGCTTTGCCATAATCTTTCACCTTTGTGCAGTCGACAACCCCACTCCAAGCGCCATGTGTGCGATATCTCCGTAATACATACTGGTTAAACTACCGCACACATTCGCGTATTGTTAACATATTAAGCGAAACATAACATCAATTGCTGTGGAAATTGTCATATCATGAATGTTGGCGGTAAGCAAATGAGCATAAGTGATTATGCAAAGTCAGGACGTAGAAGTAAAACTGTTTGCCTATATTAAAGGCCACAACCACACGGTGTTACATACGACGGCCTCAAGCTCAGATATGGAAAATGCGAAGCATTTTCCATGAATGAGCTGAAAAAAAGGAAACAAAAATTGACGTGTCGTTCTCGGTACATAGAAAATATAAATTGTGAAACTTCAAAATTGTTTGGATTTAATAAACATACAAACGTAAAACAAAAGAACTTATAAATAATTCAGACACAACAAACCAACACAAAAAAAAAATTTTCAACCCTAAAATTCCTTTCAACCGTGGTCATAACTGAAACAGGTTGAAAAACAAACCACTAAAGAAAATTGGCGAAAGGAAATTTTAAAGTTGTTAATTTTACAATACAGATTACATATTTACATTCATTATTTGTAATATAAAATTTGAAAAAGAAAAAATTGATATAATAAAGTTATTAAAGATTTACATTTGTAATTTCGATGAAAAAAGAAATTTTGTAAATATTATAAAGGAAGATGAATGAAAATGAGCTTAAATTTGTGACTTTTAAATTTTTTACAAACAACGACTCATAGTCAATTTAAAATGTGTAGACGAAATTGAAAAACTTAATAGAAAAATATAAAGGAAATGTACAAAAATTTTTTGATTAATAAAGATTATGCATTCGCAACGATGTGTTAATTTATTTATGTTTGCTCCTTAATTATAATTTACTTACAAAATTATTTTATAAATAAAATACAAATCAGAAACTTAAATGCAAAAATTTATTTTCTTAACTAATCCTTGATATACCAAAGGTGGCTTAAACTAAAGGGTAAACCATAAAGAAAATTTACATAGTTAAAATTAAATAAAACAGTAAAGGGGAGAATATATTTTTAAAACACAGCATTAAAAGGTAATGCCAAAAGTAAGACGCGAATATGTAATAAATTTTGGTTAAAAGGTAAAACAAAAATTACGATTGAAAGTTGTTTCTAATATAGCCAGATTGCGTTACAATAAGTCATGGTATGTGATAGTATCCAATCGCAACTTGTATTGTATTATGCAAAAGGGGAGAGAACAAAAGAAAGTTGAAACTAACACGTGCCTATAAGTGTGTTTGTGAGCTCCCCTATTTAACAAAATCAGGCTACGTGAACTCAAACAAAAGGTGACTTCTAACTTAGGTAAAAGGAACCATATGTTAATAAGACAGACCACCCAGGAAACTGTAAAAACGCGCCAACTAAAAGGTGGTTTGGACACATCTGTTTATAATGCAAAGTTTTTTTTAAAAAGGGTCACGATATAAGACCATTTGCAAGAAAAAAAAAATAAAAAATAATAATAACTTCTTTCCTTGTCTTATCTGTTGAAAACAATTTGTTTTAAAATAAACTATTTTACATTAAAATTCTCCGAAACTCACATATAGTAAAAAATAAAGGGGTGTTAGGTGATATTATAAACTGCCGAACATCTGCTAAAACTAGATATAATATCAAAATTTTATTGTATTAACAAATAATCGTAATGGAAAGTGTTGACAAAACATATTTGTTAACAAAATGTTAATATTACAGCTGTGGAAAAATTAATGTTGCTTATTATACAAGAAAAAAAATTAAAACTTATTGATAAGAAATGTGGAAGAGTAAAATTAAAGTTTCTCACTTATTAAAATTTGATTTTATGATACTGGAAGAAAAAAAACTTTAAACACGTTATATAAAAAGAAAATTCTAATAAATAGACATATTTTTTGTTATTGACTTTCATTTATTTCAAACATATTTTAAAATTCGTATTTTTCATAGTACATTCTTGCGTATAAAACTTAATTTCATATATTCCTTCTTTTATCTTAAAAGCAAAGCAATTTCCCATAGGAACTACATTGAACATAAACTTTATGACCAACCTGACAATAAAATATCAAAAGAAAACCTTCACCCCCCAGGAACTTTTCCAAATAAACGCATAACTTCACTCCCGAACATTTTCATCAAAATTCCTATACATATAATATAATATAATAACTCTCAATAAATATCAATATTCAAAATAAACTCATATTTGGTTCTACCCCTTACTCTTGGTGATAGACCATAAAAATATAAAAAAAAACTTTTTGGAACAAAGTTCCCTACAAGAGGGTGAAAAGTACAAAACAGTGTCAGGTCTGCCATAAGGTCGAATACAAAAAAAAAATTTTTTTTTTTTATTTCGTTACTATGGTTTTATAAAATTTTTTTTTTTTTTTTTTTTTTTTTTTTTATATAATATTATTATTCCTTTCATGCATAAAGTAATTATTTCTGCTATTGAGAAAACTTACATGTAAAATTTTAGTGAGAAACATAGTTATAGGCTAACGTATAAATGTCGTTGAAATTTGTAACAGACTGTACTGTTCAAGTTGAAATAAATTTTATAATTTTGCATTCTAATTCAAAGGATTTACAAACAAAACTTATTATATAAGTACTAAATATTCTTTATGAAAATATTTGTTATAAACAATGAGAAAATGGAAAAGTAAATGTGAATACGCAAAGCAAAGGTAAGGTTGTAAGACAAGACCCCAAATTTATAGGTGTAGTACAAATCGTTTAAAATTATAGGCGTGTGTTAGTCAGTTTACCTGATCAATCGATAAATGATATTCTCCTAAAACTAATTTGATAATTTTTTGGAAATTAGAAAATATAATTGTCGAAATAAATAGAAATCTTTTTATTGGTTTGATAAAAATGTTGATTAAGATAAATAAAACGTTATTTTTACTCTATTGAATAGGTGAAAAAAGGCGAAAATCAGTTAGGCTGTAAACCGCATTGGCCCTTGATTTTCGAGGAGAAATGAAAATTCAAGGGAGGGCCGGAAGGATCGGTGTCAGGTGCTAATTTTCCAATGCCTAGAGGCTTAAATTTGTAAAAGGTAATCAAGACAAACTCTGAAGTATTAAACGGATGGTATTTTAACAGTAAGAGATAGTGAAATTTTCCATAAATAAGGTTCGAATATTTATTCGATTTTTCATTCATCCTCGTATATTTTAGTTCAATTTTATTCCCAATGATATCCGAAAAAATGTTAACACTTAGAAAGTTACCATTATTTTCACCATTGAACGAGTTAACCAAAAAAAATATGTGGGTTTTCGAAATTTTTGATAATTTTCTTTTCTTTATGGGTTTTTTTCTGAAAACTTTACCCCTTTTACCAATATTTGCTACCTTTTCAATTCCGAAATTTTTTCCGCCCCATTTAAACTTTCTTTTCTTAATTTTGGTTCTCTTTTTCCTATACTTATTTTTCCTTTTCCTAACGTCCCTACTCCTGACTTTAATTTTAATGTTTTTAGCTTTGTTACGCCTTCGGGGTTTACTTGCCCGTAATTTTAATTTGGGTTTAACAGCATCGTAATCTGAAATATAGTTTTCCAATGTATTGGGTACCGTATTTGAAATATTGTCAGAGTAATTTTCGTTATTAAAATTGTTATTAAAATTTTGGGCTTTTAACAAATTATCATTGATATAATATTCCTTATTAGGTTCATCGAGCAAACGATTAGTAGGAGGGAATGACTCGTTACTGTTAGTTACGTGACATTGACTGTTTTCCATTATCTCAATTTTATTGTTAATATTGGATACTACTACATTTTGGTCGTCAATTTTTTTGTCTAGATTGTTAAATTTAAAGGAGGAAAAACTGTTGCTTAAATCACTAATACGACTGCCAATTCCTTTAAGTTCAATGTATGAATCACGGTTCTGAGTTTTAACTTCGTTCACAGAATCGCACAAAGCATTTATTTTCGAAAAAAGAACGTCTAATATAGATGGAAACGTACCTTCTATTGAGATTTGGTGAGAATTAATACGGCCCTGTATATCGTTGCTCGTATTGGAGGCTTCGTGTGTTGAGTTGATGCCTGAATCCGACGATGCTTCATTTCCGCTGGAGGATGAGAACGTTGTTTCTGAAGGAACTCGTGTGACTTGATGAATTGAACTGAGTGGAGTTGATACCAAGCCGCTGTGTTGTACTGCCGAAAAATCCACAAGAGTTGGCGAGTCGACATCCATAGTGATGATCAGTCCAAACGTTTATTGAAAAATCGTACCGGATCGTCCCAATTGAGAAAACGTATAATGGTGTTCTATGACTCGTCCCAAAAAGATGCCATTCTGTAACGCGGTGTGGGTGTGTGACCGGTTCAGAATGGTGTAAAAGTGTTGTATGATGTATTATTAGAGTGTCGAAACCATGAACCGATAAGCGTGATATGAATGTAATTCGGTTATGGAACCCTAATCACCGCGTGTACAGTTACGAAGCTTGATATTGTTGAAGTTAAAGTTGTCCCCGTGAAAAGCTTCGTTGAAATATAACTTATTAGCGCAAGAGGAAATCCGGGTTCTTTGAGTCATAAATAACACAGACAAAGATTTTTCGATGTATATTTATTTGATGTTCAAGTATTTTCAAAGTTCATTCTACAACGATTCACAATTACGGAAAAACTTTTACACATTTGGTAAATTAAGAACGTATGATAAAATCTGCCGTGGAATAAAGCAAAACTTAAACTTTTAAATATATAAAAATTGTGACGAAAATGAATATAAAAAACAGTTAAAATGAACCGAGAACCCACGGCTTATTATGACCGAAACACGTCTTGTTCGTGCCAATGTTAATTCCCGATTGTCCGCTTTGCCATAATCTTTCACCTTTGTGCAGTCGACAACCCCACTCCAAGCGCCATGTGTGCGATATCTCCGTAATACATACTGGTTAAACTACCGCACACATTCGCGTATTGTTAACATATTAAGCGAAACATAACATCAATTGCTGTGGAAATTGTCATATCATGAATGTTGGCGGTAAGCAAATGAGCATAAGTGATTATGCAAAGTCAGGACGTAGAAGTAAAACTGTTTGCCTATATTAAAGGCCACAACCACACGGTGTTACAGCTGACTCCTAGCTTTCCGGAAAATTTTAAAAACTTTTCAATTCTGGTAAGAAAGATTAGAATTTTTGGAATAAGGCATAAGGATTCTTCCAAATCTCGTGATCTTATACGAAAAATTTTTCCCTTTAAATAATTGAGACATTTTGCTACACCTTCTTCTATGTTTCATCGATTTTCAAAAATAAGGTGCGGAGAAAATCGAAAAAACCTAAATTTTTCGATTTTCATAAAAAGTTAAAAATGGCGATAACTCTACAAATACCCCAGTAGATTTAGAGCTATTCATTAATTCAGACACCAACATACATGCTAAGTTCCTTTCTTGAGCCCCGAAACTTTAAGATCCGGTGATAACCTCATAAGCTCAAACTGATCTGATTTTATCATATCGTTTTATATACAGCCTATATGGACGGAAAAGTAAAATTATAAGGTTTACCGAAAACAAAATTCTAAAGGCTGTAAAGCACATTATTAAGAAGAATCATGATATTTTGATAATAAAAAGAATAAAGCTTCTAAGTTTAAGTCACATTTCTAATTGTAAATCTAATTCACAAAATGGTATTCGCTATGAGCTTTTGTCTGGAGGGGATAGAAAAGTCGACAACAGCGCTCATGGTGGACAAATATATCAGTTTATTAGGACGGCATTTGTACATAATTTTACCATTTTCTTTAAAAGTATTTTTTTTAAATTTTTGTTTGATTTTTTTCAAAGCGAGTACTTATTACGATGTCAATTTACCAGATTCTACAAAATAAAAATAAAAAAATTATTTGTAACTCTACTATCGAACGTCATTTTATTTTGAAATTTTCAAAATAATATCATAAAAATTACCTCTTATCCTTTTTGTTGATTAATTATTGAAAAATATTCTATTTTCAGATATTTTTTTTGGGTAAAATGAGCAGATGTACCTCTGGCTTTTATTAAACAAATTTCAGTTTTTTAATATATTTCCCATTTATTTATAATGGTAAAATGTCCTGATAAATTGTTAAATAATTATTAGATATAGGTGGTTATACTTTCGGCTTGGAGCGAATAATCGTCATTTGAAAATTAGATTATTCCATGTTTATTTTATTTATCCTTTACAAATGAATAAATTTATGCTTGTAAATGCGTAAGATGTTATTATCAATATACATTATTCAAAACCATCTGAATACAACTCACTCCTTTCTTAATAATTGTTACAGAAGTTCATCCAGTAGAAACATGAACAATTGTCATCGAAACCGGTACCAATCAACGATACGTTGTCACCATCATCATCATTATCATCGCCACCAACATCAGCAGCCATCACCTGCATCACTGGTGGCAGCAAACAATGTCCACGACAACGATCAACAACAACAAACAGCCACCCGTCACTGCTGCCACCATAATAATTTCTCAAATGAACGTCAATATTCAATCGCAAATAATCATATACGAAATGGCGGTGGGGGTGGTAGCGGAGCAGGGGGTTGTAGCGGTGGCTGCGGCGGCGACGAAAGGGACGGCATGATTGTCTGTAATAATAATCGTAAACAGGCACAACAAAATATGAATAAAAATATGAAAGCAATACGTACGACTGTTTATATAATTGGCTCATTTTTTATCGGCCTAATGCCACTAACGACCATTTATTGTTTAATTTGCATCGATTGTTGGATCAATATATATCATGTGAATGAAACGCTACTATTTTATACGTTGGTATTTTTGAATACATTGTGCATATTGAAAACATTGGTGAATCCGATTATATATGCGGCACGAATGCAAGAAATTAAGGTAAGTTGTAAGGTATTTACGTAGACACAACTCATTCCTCCTCTTAAATGCCACTGACTTGAAGCAATATGCAACATAATTTATAAAAGCTTGAGGCGTTATCATTAATTATGTCTGTTTTGGATATAAGTGTAGCTATTTTACTTTTCAGTAGTTACCAAACTTAATTAAACGCCTCAATCTTTTTAGTCGAATTTTCTCCGAAAAATTAGACTTATACAGTCTATACGATAAGAGCTGCGAGAGGCGAGACCAGGGGCGCTATCCGTTTTCGGACCCGTAGAACACGATTATGTAAAAAAAAAAGATGTCTGATATATATATATATATATATATATATATATATTTTCCCGCAACCTTTTAATATGTGTAGGGCCCCCCTATGGAAGTTAAGAGATGAAATTTGGTAAGTGGGGCTTATTCCGATGCACAACAATACTATCAAAGTGGGGTCAAATTTTGGGCAAATTTTTTTTCGGACCCGACCTTTAAGGGGGTGGTGGGGGGCGGAAAAGCAATAAAACTTTTCCAAATCGGTTTTAAATAATGTTTCGGTCAATTATCTACAACATATCCAAAATTCAGCTTCCTAGGATGATATGGTGGGAGTAGAGGGGGGAAAAACGATTTTCGCTGGATCTAACAGGCCCCCAGCCCCCCAGAATTAACGTAGAGGGTTGAAATTTGGTGTGTTGATAAAGCTCGTACCTAGGTTGTGCTTTTTCGAGGTTTTAATATTTTACCCCCACCCCCCTCATTTTTAAGCTACAATTTCATGCATTTTCGACGTTTTCGAAGTTTGTACCACTCGCACAGGTCACCCGAATAAACCTAGAGGGCTGAAATTTTGTATTCGGATTGAGTTAGTATCAAGGGGGTGCCTTTTGGGGGTCTCGACTTTTAACCCCTACCCCCACCATTTTTATACCCAAAAGAACATGATTTTTCTTGTTTTTTAACAGTTTCGTTCGGGTCAAAATCTCCCCAAATAAACCTAGAGGGCTGAAATTTGGTGTACAGGTTAAGCTAATAGCCAGACACTGTTTTTTGGAGGTTTCAACTTTTAACCCTTACCCCCACGATTTTTACGCCAATATTTCCTTAATTTTTTTGCTTGTTTTCTAACACGTCTAGAGACTCCATAAGGAAACCTAGAGGGCTGAAATTTTGTACGTGTATTCAGTTAGTATCCAGCTAGTACCTTTTAGTGAGTCCACATTACTTTTCCCCCCACTTCTTCCATTTTTACATCGGAATTGAATGCTATTGTTAAATGTGTTTTAAATGCATTACTTTTATTGTAAATACAAGTAGGCGAATAGTAATTTTAAAAAATTTAAAAAAAAGTGAATACAATTTTTTAACAAATGAAATATATACATATTAAGTAATTTGCAAATGTTATTAAAGTCACTGTTTATTTATTTATTTAATTATTATTTAGGAATTTTGGATTTTTATTATTTATAAAATAGAAATTTTGGATTTTTTTGGAAAGAAAAAATATCTTCATAAAAGCCTTCCAGTTTACTATTTAAGTTCCTTTTTTAATATTTAAAAGTAAAACACAAAGGCAATTGGCGGATAAGCATGGATAGAAATGCCCTCGTACGAATTGTGTTGGCTTTTTCCCTGTTAACTTCTATCGGCACAAAATTGAAATTTACTGAGATTCAGCCCTTAAATACTTAAAACCTTTTTTTAAAGCCTCGATCAGCCGAACACTCATCACCAGTTTTGAAACCAACAAAATGACAATTCGGTTGTAGACTTTCAATCACATTTCGCTTGTAAACATTCAATACCGAAGAAATAATTTTTTATTTTTTTTATTTTTTATTTATTTATTTTTTTTTTTTGAAAGAAAAAATATCTTTATAAAGGCCTTCCAGTTTACTATTTAAGGTCCTTTTTTAATATTTAAAACTAAAACATAAAGGCAATTAGCGGATAAACATGGGCAGGAATGCCCTCGTACGAATTGTGTTGGTTTTTTTTCTGCTACCTGTTTTCGGCACAAAATTGAAATTTACTGAGATACAGCCCTTAAATACTTAAAACCTTTTTTTAAAGCCTCGATCAGCCGAACACTCATCACCAGTTTTGAAACCAACAAAATGACAATTCGGTTGTAGACTTTCAATCACATTTCGCTTGTAAACATTCAATACCGAAGATGAAGGGGAAAATTCGACTACCGTGATGGGGCCCCGCTGCTCACGGCGTTTTTATAAATTATGTTGCATATTGCTTCAAACTTCACTCAAAAGTTATTTTATTTTTTTAGCCCATTTTTAAATAAAAACATTTTCTCAAAAAAACATTTTTTTACTTTGATTATTTTCTACTTTTTAATTTGATTACAATTAATTTAAAAAATAATTAAAGAAGTAATTTTTTATCTATATTTTAATCGGTTAATTTAGCCAAATTAAACGTAACTATGGAAACAAAAAATTGCAATGTAAAATCAATCCTAACTAATATTATAAATGCGAAAGTGCGTTTGTTTGTTTGTTTGTTTGTTTGACTGGCTTTCACGCCTAAACAGCTTAACTAATTAACTTAAAATTTTGCAGACGTATTTTGCGGAACAGAGACGGTTATAGGCTACTTTTTATTCCGAGAAAATATATAATTCCCGTGGGAAAATGTATTTTATACTATTAAACGAGCAATGTTTTCATTTGTTACTAAGTAAATGTATTTTACATTTTAGAATATTAATAAATATTTCTATAGATACCACCAATAATAAATAATAATATTTCTACCGACGACTACTATGAAATTACTTATTTACTGTTCAAAATATTATTTGTATCCTATAAGGAAATAAACAACCGGTAACTATCCAGTTATGGTCAATTAGCACATCCACTATTTTTAATAAATTCTGTACAGATGAAATTTCCACCGGGCTGGGGTCGGTCACCCTGATATTTAAATTATAACAACGGACAATTGATTAGCATATTGTTAACAGAAAGAAAAATATACAACGATAAACATAGGTTACTTTCGACCCCGGGAAAATATCTAAATCCTGTGGGAAGTCTTATTCCCGTTAGGGTTTTTTTTATCGGGGAAAAATATTTCTGTGGGAAAACTCCCCAAAAAAAGTAACAGCTCTCAATAGCGACGCGATGAAAGTACATCTTATACGTTTTAACTAGATGTCATAATTTCAAAAGCCACGCGAGCGAAGCCGCGGGTAAAAGCTAGTAGACAATATTTGACAATTCTAAATGTCAAAAAGTTGCACCGGACTGAAAATCAACAATTTTGAATTGGGGCGATTTGGGACAAAACTAATACAAAAGTGCACTGTCATCAAGGTTATTCACGTATGCAAAATTTGAAACCTCTAGCTCAATTAGAACCTGTCTAAATTTTGATTTCAATATTTGATCTAAACCAACATACTAACATAGCAAATTAAATAAAAGCTTTTAAAAAAACTTAAACTTGATACATGGATAAAAAAATATCAAATGAGCTTAAGGTACCATCACAGTGTGACTGGCCGAAAAATAGTCAATTTTCGCAACTTTTTTCGGATGGATTGGATGGGGGAATGGGGATGAATTTTTTTTGTGATTAATACCACTATTTAACAATACAAAAGTATTTTTTTATTTATTTTTATTTTTTTTTATAATTATTATAATTTTTTGAAAAAAAGTGTCTTTAAAAAAGAGTGGCTAATTGATGTCCACGATTGCGGCCACAGTTTTCATTTGAAAATAAATAAATAAATAAATAGATTATCAGTCTGTATTAAATGATGAAAACTGCAAAGTTTTCATCATTTTTCATTCTTATTTTCATTTTCATTAACTGACAGTTTTCATTCTTATAGTTTGGAAACTTTCCCTCTGAAAGTGGGTACCGTTTTTAAAAAGGACATTTCGAGACAAATGCGTTTAAAGGTCTACAGAATTTTTTATTTAGACTCAATCCATTAATCCGTGATCATAGCGATCTTAAGATAAGATAAAATTAATTTTTTCAAGATTTTACACTATGATGGTACCTTAACTATCTCTGACATTATTAGATATCTCGGGTAATATATTTTTATTATTTGGATCAATAACGTATAAGTGTGGCGTAAATATTCAAAAAAGTGTTTTGTCACAAAAATTCAAAATTAAATTAGACACATCATATAATTTTTCTCACTGATTCCTATTTGACTAGACAATTCAAATGCCGTAAAAAATTTTTTTCCTAGTAAAATTAAGAAAAAAAATGATGAATACATTCAAACCACGTTTTTTTTTTTTTTTATTATACTATGTTTAATTTAAACTATGTTTTGTCCAATGTCCAATAAGAATCAGCCAGCAACATGTACTGATTGGTTTTATTGGCAACTGGAACACGTACTTGATCCACGATCAATTGAATCAAAATTTGTTTTTTAACAAAAAATTAATTTTAATTGTACTTTAAATCATGTAACTTATACGAATAACACAACCTTATACGGTTTTTGCCGTACGACAAAAAACCGTACGGTCGCATTTTTCAGTGGAGTGAAGAAAAGCATAGGACCTTTCACATTACACGGTCACGGCAAAATGCCGTTGCCGTGCCGTATAGCAGCCATCTTTTGCCACTAGACTTGACGGTTGCCGTACGGCATTTTTAGTTCAGTAGTGTATGTAATTAAATGGATGCTTTCACATTAGACGATTTTTTAACGTACGGCATTAACAATATTTTGCTGAATTTCATGTTAATTATTCATTTTATTTGTGAAATGGATGAAACTAATATTGAATGTGATAACCAATATTTTAATAGATTGTATGAAATTTCGAAATTGTGTGTTTTGATGTTAAGTTCGCCAAGAAATTAATTAAAGGAGCCTGTAAACATCCAAAAATAGTTGAAAAATTTATTTTCGTCATTTTTCAGGTCTTCAAAGAGTCTGATAATAAATAATCCTACTTTCTAATTCTTATGATTTATATAATTAACTTTAATCACACTTGTTACTTGTATAATGTTGCAAATCAAATGGAGATATTCAGTTTACAACGGCAAAAAACCGTGCAATGTGAAAGCAACAATATCACGGCAAAAAGTCGTACGATTTTTTACCGTACGGCGAAAACCGTACAATGTGAAAGGAGCGTTAAATAGTACGCTAAATAATTTTTAGTGATTTTCCAACTTTGTTGGTAACTGTGGTAAAACACGTTTTGAATATTCATTCCGCAAGTAGGTATACTATCTGAAAATACAAGAAATAGGCAATGTGATTACAATCAAAATAAAAACGTAAAAATACAATAAATGAATTATTATAATTTATATTTTTACTAATAAATGAAATTAATTTTATTGTCAGTATATATGTACATATCATAAGTTCAGTAGAATCCTTAAACGTTATTACTTGCAATTGCTGTATCTTAAGATACTTGAGATTCGTCTAACACGGGAGACCAAGCATCTAACAAATATTTGGCAACTATTCGGTATTCAGTCTACATTCGACTATTTTGTTGTATTCGCTGGAATATCGAACGTTCAATTTTTTTACAATGTTTTATTATACCCATTCTTCAGGCTTACCTACTCACACAACCACAAAACTTGTATTATTTATTCTTGTTTTTCGTAATTTATCATCTTGTTTTGTGTGCACCTGCAATTGATTACTTGGTTCTTCTGGGGTTTTTCCATTTCTCAACTGTTTTGACTCACGTAATATATTCTTACTAAAAATATATTTTTAGTTCAGTTCAAATTCACGTGAAGATGATTAAATTAACCGAAAGCTAACTCGTGAAGATATATTTTAAGTGAAAATTGACAAATTATATATTTCATCATAATAACTATACTTTAAATCAGCGTTTCTCAAACTTTTTTCATTGCGGAACATTTTTACGAAACACTATACAACAAAAAAAATCTTAGTAACTTGACCTCATTTCCAGATCTCATGATTTTGAGACATATGTCGTTCGACAATTCCCAAAAAATGCCGTTAACGACCAAAAACGGAAGTATGCCTGTCGCAGCATCTACAACAGCATAGCCCAACTATTGGATACTGGTGAATCTCATCTAACAACCTATAACTATTTAAAATAGTTTAAAAATTTTTTAAATCGGTTGAGTTTGGCATTTTTAGATCCCCAAGATCCTGGGAGATTTCATATAATATAACATACTTATATACATTTAAAAAAAAATTTTAGCTGTGAAAAAATTTTCAAAATTGGTTGGGTAGTTTATTTTTAGCGCCTGTGAGATCCCAAGGCTCTGGCAGAGCTCATATAATATGGCATATATCCATCTAAAATAGTTTAGCTCTCTAACAGTAAACAAATTGTCAAAATCAGTGATGACGCTTTAATTTTTATTTTAAAGAATGAAATACATATTAATATTGCTATACATATAATATATAGGTAATGACAAAAACAATGAAACATTTATCGTAAGTATAGGCTGGGTGCGTGATGGCAACGACATCTATAATATCCATTTTTCCGGGCTTATTAACGAATATAAATAATGGTAACCGTGGAAATAAATAAATTTAAAATATTTTTAAACAAACCGTAAAATCTGAATACAAATATTTGCTATTTACAATTAATTTTTTTTATAAATAAATTTGAACAATTTGATTTGTTCAGTTTGAACAATAGAATACTGGATGAAGTATAACAGTTATATTAAAAAAGTAATTAAACAATTTTCGATATTAATATGGATATAATTTCAAGACAGTATTTCCTTCCAACCTCGGACTATGCAGAGGAAAAGTTGCTGATGTCCGTGAAGCACGTCAGGGAAATTCGAGAATTAAGAAATGCTGGCATAAGTCATTTAGTTGAATGTAGAGTCATAAGACAAACATCAATAACTTTAACTCCTTATGAAACATTATTGCATGTGACTATGTGAGTTAAAATACATCAAATATTTTTAATTCTGTATTTATGAATTGACGTGTAGACGTTAATACTGTTGACAGATAAATAAGGAATGACATATTAGTTGCAACTACGTTTATAATCAAAGTGAATCAATGTAAATATTTTTATTTAATATTTTTTATTATACTATAAACACATATGAGGCCGTATTAATGCTTGTTTTCTCCACTACTCACGCTGCAATCGATTTAATTGTCCCCACCATATACTTCGCACTCTGCCTATATACCATATATAGTGGTCGATTTTGGGGGTGCAATCAGTAACTAAAATGATACTGGTATAAACAATTTAGTCAAACAAAGCGTTCAGTTGAGCACCGTAATTAAAATACTATTTAATTAAAAAAATTTAATTTAACGTAAAATGATGAAATTACGTTAAATTTTTAGGGATATATTTCATTTCATAAAAATAAATATTATCCATCAAAAATATTGTTACGTAATATATGATAGATTAAGACATATCGCGCGTTCTCTGTCCCAACCTCGTATATCAAAGACCACATGTTTTAGGACACATAAAAAACATATTAAATACTCTATTTATATATAATATATATACTTATCTATATATATTTATATATATAGGTAGCCAACATCAAGGGGTGTAATTAGCATAAATCTTAAGTTCATAGGGATCAAAACACAGATTTAAATACGTTTTTCTTTGTGTGTCCAAAAATTGGGAGTTTTCAGATACGAGGTTGGGACAGAGAACGGGTGATATACTTTTGGTAATATAATTTCTTTATTAGGGTTCCGAAGAAACATCCCGGAAGGCTTATAGTTTCGTCAAATTTATTTGTTTCCATCTATCAATTTCGTTTGAGCTATTATATTATTTTAATCCTTCTTCTAAGCATTACATTTTTAGGCTTTAAAGGAAAATCTTGATAGCCTTATAATTTCGGCCAAGTTTGCCAGTTAGTTGCCAACCATCTGATTTTCGGCCGGGCAATCCGAATTTGCTCAAGTCCGGCCTTATATGTATGGTCGTACAGCAAATATTCGGCCGTGAGACTTTTGAGACTATTAATTTTGTTTTTATTTACCCGTCAGCTTAAAAATTCAAAAAAATTTACTGACAAATGTTGATGTCTGGCTGTTGAAAATTGAAAAGTTGCAAGCCTGTACGCACCACATCGTCTGTGATATCGTTAGAAAGGACATGTAAAATGAAGTTGAGGTATTTTTTTACCGTTTTTAGCTTTGGAAAAAAATCAAAAAAATTACAAACACAAGCACTTGCTTAAAACATCCTATTTAAATCATTTAAGTTAAATTATGTTACTAACTTTCAAAGCCATAGGCAAACAAATTTTGGAAAATTATAGAAATAATTTACAGTGGAGAAAATGGTCCCCAATAGATGAATTTTCAAGTCTAAATTATTAAGGTAAATACCGAAAAATAGATAAAATTTTCGTTTTTCCTAACTCCGGAAATAATTACGCATACTCTCTCATGTAGGAAATCGGTAAAAGGATCTTTTAAAATGATCATTGGAACACTTCCCAATTTTAAGCCTTATTTGCAAAGTATTGAATTTCAGTTTATATTTATATTTCCTACTATAACAATTTTACTGGCTCCGAATTAAACTGTCTCCCTTGTCGAATATATTTATCCATTTCTAGTTAAGTGCTGTCTAATTTTTTCTGAAAGCTATGAAAAATTTTATCTTAAATAGATATTTTTCCTAAAATTTTCATTTGATTAAAATAATAGTGCAATTTTGTATACGATTTTGTCCTGACCTACATTGACAAAACACGATTTATTATATATAAAATAAATGTATTCTCAAAATTCTCTATTATTTTGATTAATTTTCTTTGGAAAGATGCATCAATGTTAGCAAAAACATATTTATGGTTTATTTATGAGTTGTCAACAAACTTTTCTCAATTCCTCTATTCATATGCATGTATGTTTGTGCGCAGAAAATGTTACTGATTCTAGTTAAACAAAAAAAAAAAAGTAAAAATAAGAAAAAATAAGAAAAATAAGAAAAAGTTTTATTAAATTCTACAGAATATAGATTTTTTCAATAATATTATTTGATAAAATGTAATGGCTTTAGTTTTCTGCTCTAAAGCATATTTTTTCAAACTAATTTAACTGATACATATTTACTCAATGTGTCAATTTTGGGATATTTCATAATTTTCGATCAGTTGTACTGTCAGTATTTACTGAAAAAATTATATACTTATGTTCTAAGATCGTCACTGAATAGTTGCACTATCATCGAATTTTTTAATTCATTTAAATAATTTGTTTTTAACTTATGAGTACAGAAACAAATTTTCATAAACTTATTACTCTTATTGTTAGTCTTTACTGGGCCTGCGCGAATCAATTTCGAATTTAACTGAGTATTACTGTTGAGTTCGAATATCACACTCATCATAAACTCGTGTTTTTCTTAGAATGATAGAACTTGAAATCAAACACGTTTTGCTAGTCGAATTTATCAAATATTTAGGGGCTTGCTCCGGCACTGGATCTATTGTCATTGTCCAAACACGGATTGCGATAACCAATTCACCGAATCAATTTTCCACAATTTTATAAACAAATAAATTTTCACAATTTGACAACGTTGTAGTAGTGTTAATATTTCCATGAAAATTTGCTGGATTGAGCAGTTTTAACGTTACAAAAAAAAAAAAATATATTCATTATGTATATTTTATTAGATTAAAAAATGCATATTCCGTACATGAATATAAGCACTCATACGATTAAAATAAACGAAAAAAAAGTAAAATAAATATTCATTACTTGCTCAACACACTGAACGTACTTCACAGAAATACGTAATTCTCACAACTGAATGCAGAATAATATATATCAGGTGAGTTTTTTGAGAGTTGCCATTTTCATTACAGCCAAATTTGTATGATAGAAATGGTACTAGAAAAGGTTCGTTTCGTGGATGTAATTGAAATATAATCAACCAAACCACTATCGGTTGAAGTAGCCTCAAGTACATTTGCATATTTTTACCACTTAACTGACAAATTAAAGAAAAATTAAAAAATTAAACTTGGGTAAAAAATTTTTTTTCTCATTTATGTTCTTAATTAATGCATTAGGTCAGTTTTATCGAAAAAATAATATATAGTCTCATTTAAAAATCTATAAGTTTGTATCATAGCTCGAAAACCATAAGAGCTATAAAGCTCCTGACCAGTGTTCCTTGTAAGCTGTGCGCGTGTGCGCGCGCACTAAAATTTTAAACACAGCGCACATGAAAAATACTCCCGCGCACAAAATTTTTTTTTTCGTGTAGAAAATAAAATTGCACCTGCATTGCACCAGATAAAAAAATAAAATAAAAAAAAAAAATTGAATCAAATGTAGTTTTAGACTTAAATAAACCGCAAACTATAGTATTTGTGTATAGGTATAGAAGGCAGCATAAATTTTCTTATTTTTCATTTGAATGAAAAGGGAAGCCAAAGTAATTAGCTAAATTCCGTCTTCACGAACTAATGATTTGACTTGATTTTAGAGTAGTTTTTTTTTCATTATGGTATGCTGTAAAATCGAGTCAATACCTATAAGTAGGTACAAAATTTAGCTGAAAATTAATACTATTCTGTATTGGCGACGCAAAGATTACGCGAGCGCTCCTGGTTTTTTAAATTAGAAGCTGTATCAAGTAAAAATTTGTGTGTACGCTTAATTGTCGATAGAAAAATGTACTATACAAATTATGCGCGGATTACTAGATTTTATATCACCCATTAATCGTATACGTATATTTTTACTTGATGCTAGTTCTAATTCTACCACCAGAGGCGCGAGTGAGAATCTTTGCGTCGCCAATTGTATTTTATTTTATTCTATAGGCTCTTTTAACTGCCGCACAAAATTTTTTTATTTCGGAAAAAACTGCACACATTTAAAAAAGTGCGCACACAGGTCACAAAATATTAGAGGGAACACTGCTCCTGACTATAGCAATCGGTTGCCCCCCTCGATATCTACAACTCTTATTTGAACAATTTTTCGATTAAATCAACGGTCTGGCTGTAATAAAAATAGCAACTCTCAAAATACTCACACGGTATTTAAAAAAAAAAAATTAGCTGCAATTATTGTGATTTAATTCAATTTTATTCATTAAAATTTATTCTTTGAAAAGTAAAAATAAAAAATTGCAATAACATCAATGCATTATCAGTAGATTATTAAAAAGACTTTTAATAATACAGTGGAATTGATAATGATAATAACGAAATTTCCATATTTCTATGTCGTGACTTTTTCTTGGTAACTACGGAATGAATTTTAAAATGATATTCATTAATTGATAGACTTAAATGTATGTATTGTTTATCAATGTTTTGTATAGGTAAATTAGTCGACCTGTAATGATGAATACCGATGAAGTTTGAGAAAAACCATATCGTCGAAAGTATAAAAATAATAGCTATAGCCTCTTTACGTAAAGAAGAATATGGTTACTGTGGTTGCTTATATTATGATTTCTCTCTTTTTAACACAGCCAATATACAATGCGTACTTTGTTCTATACTATCTACCATTATAATCAGTATCCTATTCCCCTCCTCTTCTCATTCTGCTATTAGAGTTCAAGTCGAAAAAATGTTGGATAACATTATTCGCTTCAAGTTCAGAATATTTCGTCTATAAATGTTAAACGAATACGTTTTCTAAAGCCAGTTTCTTTCATTAACACCAAAATTTACCACAATAAATAAGGAAATGTAAAATTAAGTTTAAAATTTTTTATTAAATTGTAAGATAATTTTCTTAGAATGTGTTATTCTGAGAGTATAAAGGTTTGCCTTATTTTCTAAATTAATATCGATTTGTATATCACCCATCCTTGAAAGAAAACTGAAATAGCTGTCATTCATTTGAAGTAAAAAATCATGGTGACTATACAAGGTGTACGAACTCTGTGTATGCATAAGGGACTCTACAAATAAGGCCCGATTTATATTAACGCTCCGCTCTCGATACGCTCCCACTCCACCCTCGCTCCGATATAGTCTTGTTGTGCTCACATTACAGTGCTGATAACATGCCGGTACCTATTCGTTCTCCATTCACATTATAATGCCGCTCTGGGTACGCTCCCAATTCGGTATAAGTTCGATACAAACATCTTTTCATAACAGTTGAATGCAAGCGGTGTGGAGTGGAATCAAAAAAGTGTTTACACTATAGGTACAAGCCATAACAAGTCTGATATCGCTCCGATAAAATATTACCTGACTGGTATTGATATTGGAGTGGCATTGGAGTGGGAGCGAACCGTGACTGATATCGGACCGATATCAGTCAGAGCGATGATGTAAATACATTCATCGTTTATTTTGTAAGAATATTTTATCGAATCTGGAGCATAGTGATATCGTACTGAGAGCGGAGCGTTAATGTAAATCGGGCCTAAGAGGGCAGTAATGGACCGTGTGTACCAAAGCGAAAAGGGAGGGAAACGGCAGTTTCAAATAGAGATAATAATTTAAAATTATAAAATAAGTCATTTAGGTTGTTTAAATATAAATAATGGAAATAAAATCAATAATTATTAAAAAATAATCCAAAATAAAGAAGTAAACGATAATAACAGTTATTGTTTTTAAACAAATTACAGTACAAAAGGAAATTAGCGCCACAAGTGGTGAAAAAAGAAAACGTAATATGTACGATTTGCGTGGACAATTCTGGCAATTTTCTCGTTTGAGTTCGTGACCCTTGTGTAGTGTCCATGTAAAAAATATTGAATTGGTTCTTTTTGAAAAATTGCAAGACATTTTGTAGTGTAGTTCTTTATAGATATATGAGCATAGGTATAAATTTATTGTATAATTAACCATAAATTGCATAGTTTCTGGCGCAATTATAATTCACATACAGAAAAATATATATGGACGATAACTGAAAAGTACAATTTAATGCAGTTTTCGTCCATGTAATTTAAACTTTTATAATTCATTCTACGCAAGTAATTGAGTGGACGAAAATTAAATCTCTAATCAAGCAGCCAATAGTAATTATCCAAAATAAGGTTTTTTACTATTTCAGAATATTTAGCTAGATTGAGAAATAAAATAAATTTCATTTGATTGTTTCAATTTTCGTCCAAGTGGTCGAAAACTGAAGTGTTTAAGGAATTGGCTACATAATATCCGTCCACCAAATTTTTACAGCTTCATTTAAATTTTTAAAAAATTTTCACTTCTAATTACGTTTAATGTGTCTTAAATATTAGTATAAAAACAAAAAATAAAACTTAATCACGCCATAACTGTATTAAAACTAACCGTGAAATGTCATCATGTCACTATTTTTTTTTTTTTTTTTTTTTTTTTTGAATATTCACACACTGTCTGCCCAACATGAAAGCAACTGGCTGATTAATATTTTTTTTTTAAATACGCAACTCTATCAAGTAAATATTTTTTATCTGTGTTGTCACTGTTTATGAGTCAGGAATGTAACAAATTCAAACATGTTCGGTTATCTGTTTTTATATTACTATTATATGCTATTGTACAGTAAAATGGATGAATACTGGCCCTGGACGGGAAACTAGCGAAGCTACCCTATTTGTTTTATTGTTTTCATCTCAGATATTTCAATTCTCATGAGAAATATAAATTGTGATAATATTTTATTGGAATGAACTCGTTTTAACTAGGTATGTGTCGAAGAGTGAGTGATAGCTGTTGAGAAACTCTGTTTTAGTGCATTCAAACATAATTTCAAGTTAGATGAACATCATTTAAATCAACCCACAACAAATATATGATATCGTGTGTTATTTGTACATAGAGGCATACATACATACATGTTCTGTATTATTCCAACATCAAAGCTACATAATATATAATTCAACTAATTTAGCCTCAGTATGTAGAGATATTAACTTGACATATTTTTGATATTCTGCATCAAACATTTGCATAAGCATTCCATCTACAATTTATTTCAATTTAATCTACAGTTGGGGCTAATAGAGTAGCAACTGAACCCTAATTTTTAACAAAAAGCGACCACGAGCGTTCTAGTGGCTGATTTTTCTTTTAATCGATTCAAAATTTAAAAACGAATAAAAAATTTCAGTATTATTTTTTTATCAAATGCCGGCGTCACTGTGAAAAGTTGAAATTAATGAAAGTAATAGGTAAGATACATGTATAAATTTTGTATTTGTAGTATTCTGTAAGCACAATTGATATATAAAAAAAAAATTATAACATTTCTTTAGAGAGAGAAAAAACTATTGACAAATATGATATTTTAGAATGAATACGTAGACTAAAATCAAACATTTATAAGAATATTTGTCAAATTATTTATTTTTATCAATTTTTAGGATTGAAGCCGTGGTTTAATCAAAAAATAGTATTTGAGTTTTATATTTTATTTTAAATTCTGCATCGATTAAAAGAAAACCAGCCACTAGAACGCTCGTGATCACTTTTTCAATTTCTAAGCATATTTTTAAGGGTAAGTTCCTAGCATATAATAAGAGAGAAGCTTCTAATGTACTGGATCAGCGTTTTCTAGACTGTGTTTCCGTGGAACATTGATGTTCCACAAACAGTCACTAAGAAGAAATTATGGATCTTAGAAAACAACGCTGTATATTTTTATGTATTTAACACAATTTAAAGCAATTTTAATAAAAATTTAGGAAAAGTTAACGGCAATTTTTAGCATGAAAAAAATTTAAATGGAAGTAAAATATCTATGAATTTTTCAGTCCAACTGCATTTTCAAGTAATCGAGATTTTAATTCGACAATGACATGAACCAGCCTCTAGTAACATCAGAAAAACTACTATTTGGGGGACATTTTTCCCCTCATGTCTTAGCGTCTTAGGAATCTATAATAGCGATAAATATTAGCCAAGTACGTTTTGTCAAACCATACTGTCTGTCTTTCCTCAATCATCAAATTTACTCGCTATTATATACGTTTCAAATTTGCAATCTAACCTTACTAATTATTTTATGTTAAATTAACTTTCAAAATCGGAAAATCTAAACAGAAATATGATTACATAAATTATATTTTTTGACTTTTAGCTCTATTTTATAAACTTTTTCATTCATATTTAGCAATTAATTTAATATTTAGAAGAAGCCCCGCCCTCTCCACGCAAAAACCGTAAGAAGTTCATTTTATATAATATATCCTAAACGCTTGAGGTATTTAATTATAAGGTTATTACGGTACAGCGTATGAAAAACAAAACAGTACTGTCCTTGCCCGTTTCATACAAATTACGTTGGTACAAAAATAATACCCACTAATCGTATACCTAAATATTTAGAGGAAAAAAGTAAAAAGAATTGTTGTCTTTGTTTTTAGATCTTTCTTGTAAAAAAGAATCTGGAAGGAAAGTACCTTTAAGAGAGAAAACAGATCTGTATATATATGATGTGTAAGAATGAATACGTTGTATTGGAATTAATTAGCAGTTGTGAATGCCAATTAAAATCAGATCATGATTATCTACTTGATATAGTTACCATGAAGCCCGCAAAGGTACCGGAGGTCGCTAATATAGCTAAGCGCTCGTCTAGCCACTCTTTTACCTGTTTCTGCTAAAAGCCGTTACGTTAAAGTTAAAAGCTCAAATCTTAATCTAAAATCTTACATGTGCACTCAATATCTTACTTATAATACCTTTAAAATTAACTTTTTAAATCGTTTTGTTTATTGTATTTATACTCTACAATTAATATTTAAACAAAAATATTGGATAAAATTTTATTATAATGGTATTCGTACAAATTTAAGGGCTCTATATAAATTTCGGTAGCTCTAGTTAATACAGGAAACTGACGAAATATTTTAAAAACAGAATCCGAATATGACCTTGATCGTTATCTCAAGGTCAATGATCAGGCTCAATTCAAGGGTCAATAAAAGGAAGTGATGACTAAAAAAAACAGGTCAATAGTGCCCATTTCTGATAGGGGCCAGGTGAATTTTCTCTTGAAAAAGGAAGCGATGACCCAAAAAAAGGTCAACACTACATTTTTTAGGTTCATCTGGTCCCTGTCAGAAACGGACAGTGCTGACCTTTTTTTTCTTTATTGGTCATCACTTCCTTTTGCAGGAGAAAATTCACCTGTGCCCTATCAGAAATGGGCACTGTTGACCTTATTTTTTTTAGTCATCACTTCCTTTTTCACTATTAAAATATCACTGCGCCAAAAAATTTTAAGCATTTTCACCATTTTGGCGCCAAAAATACAAAATAATCAACAGTCCCCTGTATCGAGTTTTCAGAAAATGCTCAATATTTTTGGTTTATCTACCGTTTATTATTAAATAGGTGGATATATCTTCCCTGAATATAAGACTTATTAAATATAAAAGTTTCCTAGACAAATTTCACACAAAAGCTGCCCAGTTTACAGAGAAATGCCCAGTAACACATTCAAATTCGAGAAGAATAATATGAAATTTTACTAAAAATTTTAAACATATAGAATATCGGGATTATGTCGTAAACCAATATTTTTTGGTGAACAGTTACAGATACCCGAATACTTCAAAACATGACTGAAGTTAGTTACAAATTTCGTTCCTGTTTCTAGAAAACAGA